>CM034156.1:25438022-25545522 GCA_019776745.2 Taxus chinensis
ATCCAAAAAGTATGATAGAGGTGAGAAATGGTAATGAATTTATTGTGTATCAGATTAAATATACAAATAAAAGTTGAGCTTATTCAGGATGCCATTCTCCCCTGTAATGAAGTTAATTCAAATGAATATTACTTGACAATTGTGTGAATAAAATGTTAAACTTGGGTATACAAACCTTAAGAGTGAATTTTACTATACAATTTGCATATTCAATAGCAATAGTGAGCATTCCCACTCTTTACAATGCCTCTTTAACTAAAACGAAACTTTGTGCATCTCTATTGATCAGCTTTCTCCACCTAGAGACTACATGAATGCCTCCTTTCGCATTCTCTCCCTAAGGAGCAAATCAACAGAGTTGTCAGTTCACCGGACTTCTCCCCTGCAGCCTCTCTGCCTCAAGATGGTTTTTTATAATGAGCATTTCATCAAGATAATCGATAGCACAATCATTCAGCTTGTTTCTCTCCAGCATCACTGGTCACATGGTCTTAAGACTCTCCTTGGCCAACTGAGGGTACAGTCCCACAAGTTGTGAGTTAATAAAAACCACAATATGCATTTGGCGATAGGATTTGTCACCTATGTTCTCTCTATGAAGTGGAAAATGAGCAGCATTTTATTTTGCGTTGTCTAACCTACAATGAGATTTGGTGGAGATATCGTTGCATGTATGAAGACTCAAGGCGGTTCTCTATCCACCTTCCTTTTCTATTTGGATCAGAAACGCGTGGCCCTTCTTTTAAGAGAGATTGCCACATTGATTGGTAGGACTTTAAAGGACCCCTTGGACCACCAAGCTAATTACCAAATTGGAACCCATTTTAGGTATTGGAGGCATTAAGGACCCATTTCAGGCAAAGATACAGTCGGTAAGACATCATTCTTCCTTGGGAGTTATGGTGGCTTCCTACGGAGCAGGGAAATGGCGGCGGGACCATATTCACGAGCTTCAGACAGGTTTGTACAATTTCAGGGTGGAGGACGGATCCGGTAGGCGGATGGTTGCAGAGCTGGGCCGATGAGAGCACCGTGTATTTTCACAGAAGAGCGGAGGACGGGTGGTGGAGCATCTGCAGATTGAACCTGGACCAAGTGGTGCCACCAGAGCAGATAACCCCACCCTCCGTAGAAGCTTTCACTCCCTGCGCTTCCGTTACGGGGAATTGGATAGCCGTGGCCACCCGCAGACTGGAGTCCAAATTCAAGCACATCGAAATCTTCGACCTGCGGTCTAGGTCCTTTATACCCGTGACGGCCTCCATTAATCCCCAAATTCATCACTACAACCCTTTCGTCTCGCCCGATTCGCTCAGGGTGGGGTTCCACAAATTTAGGGGCGAAGATGGGAAACAATTAGTGTTTAGATCGGAACGATCCGGGCACGAAAAACTGTACATAATGGATGCAGAGGAAGGCGAGGAGGGGTGGATTGGAACCCTGACGGAAGGCCCCCAGATTGACACGATGCCCTGTTGGTCTAAAGAAGGAACGCAGGTCAAAAAAATTGTTAAAAATGCGAAGACGTCCAGACGGCTGTCAAACTATCAATTTTAATACAGTCGCAGAAATGTCCAGAGGTCCTTTACAATAGGGGGAACGCCTTCGGCGTAATAAATTCGTTACACTAAATGTGGAGTGCTCGTGGTACTAGGGTTTATGTCGCATATCAATTCTTACTAATTTCCTATCCGTGGGTGAAAAATAAGTAGAAACTTGTTTTGGATGCTGAACCAGCACAAGCACAAAACCGTGACGTAGCTCGGGGATCAATCTCGTCCTTTATTTTCACGAAGGCGCAATTCTATTTGAACTTAAATTACTTCATCACTGATGTAACCGATACAATGATTAAGTCACTTCTGTTATGAGCTGAATAGAATGGGAGCTTTCGGCCTTATCAGATATGCGAGGCAGGCCGCTCAAATCATTCACACTCGCTCTAAAACGCATAATTCGGCTCATTTTTCATTATTATTGATACGCTCATTGTGCTCAAACGCACATAATACGTCCGATCTAACCCAATACACGCCTGAACTTATTAGAAACTTTTCAATCATCGCTCATGTCGATCACGGGAAGTCTACACTTGCAGATCGCCTTTTGGATATCACCGGAACAATAAAAAAAGGCCACGGTCAGCCACAGTATTTGGACAAGTTACAGGTCAGATCGAAACGATCCGGGCACGAAAAACTGTACATAATGGATGTAGAGGAAGGCGAGGAGGGGTGGATTGGAACCCTAACGGAAGGCCCCCGGATTGACACGATGCCCTGCTGGTCTAAAGAAGGAACGCAGGTCAAAAAAATTGTTAAAAATGCGAAAACGTCTAGACGGCCGTCAAACCGTCAGTTTTAATACAGTCCCAGAAATGTCCGGAGGTCCTTTACCATAGGGAGAACGCCTTCGGCGTAATAAAAAATATATAATAAAAACTTAAAACCCAAACAAATATCTCAAAAATATAGTCATTTTTTAATATAATTTTTATTAAAATTAATCAATTTCTTTCATATAAAATAATAATTAAAAAAATTCTTCACCAAAATCTAGAGATTCTAAATAAAGGGAGTTTAGATTGTTTTCGAGTTCATTATTTTTTGTTACAGTGATACAATCACCTCTAGTTGCTTGGATTATTGTATGAACACTCTAGTACAATCGCCTCTATAATAATATGTACAAATGATAATAGTTAGGTAGTGTGGGTCGTAGGTTTAAATCTCTCGATTTATGTGCAACATGTCTTGAAGGTTCGGTGTGTTGCTCGAAGTGGATTTGATTAGTATTTCTCATCTTGTATTAGGAGTCTACTATTCAAAACTCCAAATTGTTAGGTATTTGTCAATCCCTCCGGACTACAAAAAAATAGTTATATAATTATATAGTTAATATTTTAGAATACTATTTATATGAACAATTTATATCTATTAAGAATGTAAATAAATGATAATTTTTTGGAATATAATTAAGTAATTTTAAACCATTTTATTTTGACTTATATTTTCTAAATAATAGGCTCTCAAAATTTATTTATTAAAATATGAATAGTTTAATATAAATTTATTGCATCCCATCTTGTGCATTCATTACATCTATATTATATTGAAAGAGAGAGGAAACTTTCCAACTTTCTTAGAAATCACTCATACTAACTTTATTAGCTTAGTTATATTATAAATATTAAAAAAAAAAACTTAAAAACAAACAAATATTTCTAAAATATATTGAAAATTTTTATATAATTTTTTATTTAAAATTAACCATTTTTTTCGTATTAAATTTTAAATTGATCTTACTAAATGTAAAGAGAATCATTCTAAATCAAATGACATTAATTTATTTTTTAAAAATTAGAGTTTCCTTGTCCATTTTTTTCTATATACTCGTTGCATCTATAAAAATAAAATTTCAACTTTCAAATTCTTCATACTAATTTAATTATACATAAATATATAATAAAAAAACAAACAAATAGATCTTTAGAAATTTTTATAGATCATTTTTAGAAAAAAATAAATTAATAAATTAAAAATCAATCTAACTAAATTGGAGTTTATTTTGTTTTCAAATTTCTAAAATTTCACTGCCATAAAATAAATTATGATTAACAATTATATATAAAAATTACATCAATTTTTTGTTGTCGTTTTGAATAAATCATATTTTATTTCTATTGATAAAGTCAAACTTATATCCCAACCACAAAGAATGGTGAGAGTGAAACCCTCAATAAATACAATTCATATGTTGTCGTGTACCAATGAATGAGGATAAGAGCACGTTGGTTTACTAAATGAGGTCAACCAACCTCCTTTTCATACTAAACGGTAATGGTAAGAGTAGCACTTTCCTACCAAAATAATAAGATTTGGTTTATGCTTACGGAATGTGCATGATGTCACTCCTTTGAGTGTATATTATGAGATATATGTAGAGGAAAAATTATCACTCTAATGCTATGTTTTTTAAAATATTAGATTGAGATTAATAACAAAATTAAATAACAGAAAAAATATATATATAAGTCAAACAATTTTATGATTTAAATATACCACTCTGAATATTATAGTTAGGTATCAAAGGCCACATCACACACCTGCATACTAATTACAAGCACTTCAATTTGAAGGAACAACAAATGTATATAAAAAGTATTTCTACGTACAAGTTAATCAACCACATAACATAGAAGTATATACTAATATTATGCATAACATATAACATTGTCATAAAAATAATACACAAAATGACCATAATCACCGAGAGTAAATTGAATCTTGCTTCAAACATAGGAAGTTATAGTACATTGAGCAGTAAGGGTTGAAGTTCCAAGGAGAGAAATTGAACAACTACCATACATTCGTTCATTGCACATGTTCATTGAGCATCATGAGTGTGAAAACACCTTCACATATTCATAGTCGAAACCAACAGATCAGGTTTCATAGAAACATGTTCATAGTCAAATTAGAGTTGTGCATCAAATTTTCATATTTTAAGATCTAAATTGTTGACTAGTGAAGTGGCTATCAGTCTAAAGATTCTTGGCAAAATTCTTTCCTTTGACAATCTAGGGTTGCACATGAAGATCGTATATGATTCTTTTTAGTTCAATGTTCGTCTTCTAATGATCTTGAAGGACATCAGACAAGTTGGTAATTTGGAGAGACATGTTCAATTAAATCCTCTAGGTTTCAATTTGAAGGGGAAAGGAGGAGTGGATCTTTCAAATTCAAACAAAATTGAGAATTAAATGCCTGCATGTGTGAGTGAAGACATTGTGAAGGGGAGAGACACCAAGATGCACAATTTCACACAACTATGCTTGTAAGAAGATAACAATAAGTGTGGAGAAAAATAGAGCCATAGGTCGCGAGCATGAGGGAAAATTCATAAAACATGCATAATAGATTCAACTTTGCCACAAAAGGGACAATATAGAGGGATAAAGGAATTTGAGGGAATTACCAATAGGCATTTGGATGTGGAGAATTGTCCATGTGGTAAGCTAGGATTTGGTATCATCTTTGGATTTCCAAATTCACAAACTAAGTTTCTTCCACTGTGCCCAATTGAATTTTTAGTTCCATTTAGGATTGAGGTGGGGAAAAGGGGGGATTGAAGGAGTTGTCTACATATTGCTTTAAGGGTAAAGAACTATATGTAACAAGTATTAGTCCATCTCTAATCTTTCAAAAATCTAGTATGACCAAACAAATATAACAAATAAGAGAGTTTGAGAGGAACTAGTTGTGTGAGTTTGAAAATTGATACTTGTTGGAAGGGGACAAATTATATTGGGTTTTGAGTTGCTGTCAAGATTTCTAGTTGAAGGTAATTAGGTCTCACAAGTCAGGGAACACCTTAATTCCAATTTTAAAGAGGTGTTTTCCTTTAAAAAATTTAATTGTCCTGAGGTGTTTGACATCTTGTTGGATTAGGAGGTTACACCAAATGGGGGAAGTAACAAAGCTTAGAACATGAATAAGGTATCAATCATACCATGTTAGGTTTTGTGATGTGATTTGTCAGGGCTTCTAAATGGAGTTGAAGGTAGAAGATCTGTGGGTTTTGAAAAAGAAGAAAGAAGGAGCTTTTCAGTCCAATTGACCATGTCCCAAGAGCGACCATTAGAAGCAGATTGAATTCGTAATTAGACCAAATGTTTCCAGTGATTATCCCCCTTCAACACCCTCATTATTTACACCTTTTTTGGATTAATTAGGCTTGAACTATGTAATACACAATGATAAAAAAGGAATGTAAGGTCTCGAGACTACGAGCTATTCTAATAAATTGACTTCAAATATTAATTGTATAAAATCATAATAACGTACGGGTGTTTTTGATAAATGAATAAAAGCTCAAAATACAAGAGAGAGAGAGATATTTATCTATGTAAAGATGTAAATGAAGAATATGAGAAGACATATTGGAGAAACTAGAAGTGCAGATCCCATCAAAAATTTACTACTATAATTATGATATGGAAATATTCTAGTGTAGGATTGTACGGTCTAGTCGGGATGTATAATCCAGTCTTTCCCCTTCTGTATGGTCTTGGACGCCTTCAAAATTGGGATATGTGACTATATGGGTCCTTTAATGGCCTGGACGTTTACTTCATTGTCAAACTCTAGCTGCCATATAGTCTTGATATTGTCTGCAATTATTCGAATCATTGCAAAAATCTAACCATGAGTAGAAGACCATGCAAGAAGGTTAGTGTTTGGGTTGTGGTGCACGTCATGCTCCACCTACGTCAGCACTACTCTAACGAGGCCTCAGACCACACATAGTTCTCCACCTAGCATGTAATATCTATATAAATGAAACTAGTTGGAAACTTGAACACTTTTGATCATGCTTGATTGTATTGTGCTCTTGTTAAGACTTGGAGATAGAAAATTTGTGTTTGAATATTAGGGAATTTAAACTCTTTAACCTGGTTGAGTGCTTAAAAATTGTAATAGTGGCTTCCCTAATGGATGTGCATCATATTTAGGAATATTTAGGGATCCTTGAGTGTCTTTTGTGAATGTTGCAAGAGATTATGTTAATAAAAAGGCATATGATTGCCAGGTGAGTAAATGAGCTAGTGTTAACTTGATTATATATGGTTTTGAATGTAAAATATTATGATAAGTCTAACCTAGGGGGATAAAAAGACCCAAAAAATGATATTTCATTAAAATCAGAGTTAGAGAATGTGTTGGTGTAGGACCGTATAGGTCAGACATAATCAGATTATAAAACTTGTCCGAACTGTATGGTTTTGAACAGGGACAAGGTGAATCAAATATGAACATTGTAAAATGATGGTAAGATCTTAAGTATTGATTTTATGGACTTGTATTCATGATTTTTCAACACGTCAATGTGTAGGGATAAGAAAGTTAGGAAAGAGATGACACGATAGACTGAGTGGGAATATGATGTGGGTGTTGTCTTAGCCAAGTAGCACACTTGCAATAAGAAGTGTCAGAAGGGTAAATTGGCAAATTTAAGTGTCTACATTTCCCCCCTTTAAGTATGGAATGAAAATTACATGCTTAAAGGAAAATATACCTGAGCATGTAGTGACACTTTATATTTTATTGGAGTTTTTATTGTCTATATGTGTTTATGTTGGTTTGCTCCATGATGAAACCTACAACACAGATTTTAATCAATGTACATAGTAGATAATTAAACTGTAACTCAATAGTAACTATAAAATTTGAACTTGCATAAAGTGAAAGTGATGTAGGGGCATCCTGTGACTTAGGAAAACCTGCACTGAGGAAGGAAGGTGTGCATGAGAATTTGAAGACGTGTGAAATAAGAGGAAGGTCATGAGAGAAAGTGACAAGGAAAGTAGAAGTGGCCTAAAGCCACCAATGAAGAGGCATACGTGGAAGAAATGTGCATAAGGTAAAAGATGACACACAAGCTTAATTACGTCAGGAAAAGGAAAAAGGCCATGAGAAGAAGGACAAGGAGCAAGTAGAAGAGGCACGAGCGCACAAGAAGGCACAATAAGGAGAAGGCATAGGAGGAAGTGTAGGCGAAAGGAGACACAAAAAGAAGGAGGTGGCGCAGTAGCACATCAAGATGAGAAGGCGTGGGAGAAATTGAAGGGTGGAAGGGATTATTATAGAGAAATAACCAAGGATTGGAAAGATGAGGAAATAAGCGAACACTAAGGAAGAGGAAGGCATGCATGGAAGAAATGCAAAGCCCAAGATAAGGAAGGGATGTGTGAAGAGATAAAAGAATCTCATGAGGATCTCGAAGGGATCCATAGCCTAAGGCAAGGGTGTGATAGTAGCATGAAGGATGAGGCTTGAGGTGATAAGACGTGACAACAACTTTCATAAAGGAAAAACAACACGGATCTACATGTTCACATGGGTGACAATGACTAGATGATGGATTTACCGATAAGGAGAATCCAACCACTAGGTGACGTGGCTTGGTAGGATTAGCCAAGAGTAGATCACACAAATAAGGGCATTAAAGAGCCCAATTTAAATTTGAAATCCAAGTGGGAGAAGTGGAGAAACCAACACAAAGGAGAGAGAAGTGGGAAAATTTGGACATGTGCGGTTATACAAGGAAGAGGAGAGTCGAGACCACCAAGTTGTAGGTTAGTTGGTGGAAGGTTTTTTAAGAACATGGAGAGTTTTTGAGGGTGGTTATTGTTGGCAAAGGATTTTTGGTCAACCAAGAGAGAGGGGCCAAGAGATAGAGGCTAGAATCATCCATAAAGGCGGAGGAAAGAGTTAGAGAGAGAAGAGAATGGGTTGGCCCTATGTGGCAGTAATAATTTAAAAAACCCCAATGATGGAAGAAATTGTAGATGTTGTATGCATATTTCATGTAATATATGAAACATAAATAGTTTTATCATGTTTTGCTTACTCTGGAAATAACAGGCTCAAGGAGTACCCGGTAGAGGCCACATCACACTTTTCGTCATAAAGAAAGAGATGTAAAACACGTAAATAGTAAACATGTTTGATTTTTTAAAGGGAAGAACTTCCCATTACTTTCTTGCAATTGGAGATTTATATTGTTGTTGTTGAACTTTGATAAAATATTTGGGGTAATCAATCTTCAATTGTGTTGAAGGAGAAACTAGAGTATTGGGTGCATACAAACCAACACTGGATGGAAGAAAGAAGAGGTTCTAATGCATCTTGTGAGGGAACAAGATTGTTTATTAAAGTTTTCAGTAACTATGATAGCTTCCCCTTTATTAATGAGGAAAGGAAAGACTACTTATAAAGAACTTAGTTACTTCAATATTTTCCATAACCCTACAGACCACAATGTTGTAAACAAATTTAGGCCAAATGTCTAAGTATATATAAACAAGGTATAAAGAGAATCAATGCCCCCACGATATTTTTGTGTTTTTTGAGTAAGATTATGTAATATATTGAAATATCAATGGAGAAGGATACCCATGCCCCCAAAACGCCTGTATTTTGTACCTAGAATTGAGTATTGAAGAGGAGTGAATTATTTCACACCTGTTGTAAACTAATATGAAATGTGTCATCTGAGTATGAGATTATGCACAAAACTTATATTTATGTTGATACACCTGAAAGTATAGATAAATATGGTGTCCCCCCCCCACCCCCCCCAATTCCAACACTTATGGTTTAGTCAGAATTGTCCACATGGTATTGATCCTTAGGTAAGGTTTTTACATTGTGTTGGAGTCTAGTTGCTAACACTTCACAAGGTTATGCACATTGGCACTTCACCTAGACAAATGTATAGGTGCTCACTCAAAGCACGCATAACCTACTGAGATCTTACTTTAGTTTCCAACACTTCACAAGGTCATGCACGTTGGCACTTCACCTAGACAAATGTATAAGCGCTCATCCGAAGCATGTGTAACCTACTAAGCTCTTCCTTTGTATTACTTTTCAAGATGTGGTTAACATACTTAATCATTATAGCATGAATAATAAAAAATATTAACAGAGGCAAAACATATAATTGATTTAAATTAATTTGAATTAAATCTAATTATAGAGTAACTTTTAAAAATAAATAATGTATAAATTTTGCAATACAAAAATGACACAAGCAAACTAAGATTTAAATTACGAAACACTAAGAAAGATATAGAGAAAAGATGACTTAGCTGATATCCATGTAATCTAGGAATGATCTAGGAAGGGAGAAGTGATGGGAAAGATGAAAACAACATCATAATTGATATTTGTAAATTCTCCAGTTCACGAACAATGACGGACAGGGGCGTGCACAACAGGATAGGCACCCCAGGATTTGGTGACTGGATCTAGGTGCCTTTGACTATGCAAAATATATGGATCTGGTTTATGTTGTGTCACAAGGGTGTCACAATTAATCCCTATTGATTTCCTGATGTTCACTCCTAGATTTCCAAAGGTACCCGTAACCTGCAAAATAGAAATTCACCTACACAAGCCCACAAACGACATCAAACCTAAAAAGAAAAATGTATAATGGGGAGTCAGAATGACCTCGATGTTCACCCCAAGAGTGAACTTACGACCGAGCATTGTACTACATCTCAGACTCCATGCATTTCTTGTGAGTGTGTGTAGAAATTGTGCCCTAGGATTCCCTTGTGCAAGTTGCACTTAATAGAGGGTTATAGTTAGAATGTAGCAATGTAGTAGAATGTGTGGATGGAATAAAATGAACTTCCCCTTCCAATACAATGTATGCAAAGTTGTTTCGGCCATTTTCTCTTGAATGGATGTTAGATGGATGTTTTTGAGTCCTTTAGGTGCCTTTTGAATGCAATCTTAGGTGATGCTAGTAATTCTTAGTGCGTGGTCCCTTATTTTAAACACATAACTATGTATGTATATGATTCCCTTATTTGAATTTCATAATTGACAACTGAAAGGCCAAACCATAAGTGAAAAAGATTCCCAAAGGATAAAAGATACCCAAAAAGAGTGAGTAAGGTGAGAAAGGATCAAGGGCGCCTTGAAGGGACATGAGCATCTGGGTGCTATTGTCCTGGCTGGGTGCTAGTGTCTGAAACCATGAAAGATAAATAAGTAAAGTTTTGACTGAGTTGTAGGGTGTGTAATACCAAATAGAAAACAAGAGACAAATAAAAGAGGCCAAAGATAGTTGTCAATTACTAGTTTTCTTGCTTATGAATCATGTAAATTCTAGTATGCTTTTTAGGGCCTAGAAATGTACCCAAGTGTGTGATTTTGTGTCTACATTTTCCCCCACTTTATGTTGTTGAGTGAATACTCAATAACATAAAGTAGATAGAATAATCGTACTTGAAGATCATGTAGATAGTGTGGTGAATAACGTGCTAAGTGGACAAGTCAAGCGTGATGCAAAGTGAAGAATGAAGACTAGGAAAGGAAAATGACCCTAGGGGTGAAGCATATGTGTTTCTTGTACATGTTATTGTGCTTATATTTGTTGGTGTAGGCTTACTCTTGTTGTGTATTAAGGATGGACTTGAAAATAAAGAGCAAAAGAGTAGTCAAAGTCCTGTATATGAAAAATATGAGCAAAGTGTTTAAAAGTGTGTAAAAAGTAGTAGTAAAGGAAAGTATGCAACTGATGTAAAAGATTGTAAAGGATAAAAATGTGTCCTAAAATGCTGCAAGGAGTGAGTTTTTAGGTGATTTCATGTTGATAACGATTTTTTGGGGCGATCTCATGCCAAGTGCAATTTTTTGGGTGATCTCACGCCAAGTGTGAATTTTTTGGGTGATCTCATGCCAAAGAGTAAGTGTTGGGGAGAGAGGTATAGTGTTACTATCCTTCCATGACTCTTCCAAATAAGCACCACTATAGATGGTATGTTCCCAATTTAGTTCTTGTTGTTCCTACTCTCTTGATTGTTCCAAATTAGTTCCACATTGTACCGATAAAATGCATTTTGTGACTGGAGGATTGCACCTGTAACTAAATAAATTCTATGAAGAATTATATTAACTGTGATGATTTGATAAGGTGACTGTATGTTCCCCCAAAACATTAGCACCTAGGGGAGGACACAAGCGCCCATGTGGTACTATCTGAGTCTAGGTTCTAGTGTCTGTGTTGTGTTTGAGGTGCAAGTCAGTTTCTGGGCCATTTTGTGACTTTGTTCCTATTCTATTTCTGTACATTTATTATCTGTGTTGTAGTTATGAGTTTCTGTAGGGGTGATTTTTTCACCCAATGTATGCCCCCTCGTTTGGGGTGCATGCAAATGTGGCCCAAAGGAGAGGACCTGATGTTGAGCTGAACGGTATCCATGTAGGGGTAGGGGATGTGCATGGTAGAAACCAAGGAACATGCAAACAAAAGTGGCTAATAACATGTGTTAGTAGAAAAAGTAACAAACATGCAATAGAAGACAATGTAACAAGCAAGTGTGCAAACAAATTGGACCATGAAAAGTGGGTTTCAAACATGAGACATCACTCACAATGTCACAAGACAATTAGGGCTAAAGCATCCAAAAGCATACAATGATAATATAAAATATAGGGCATATCCCACAAATAATAACATACAATATCAAACAATGGAAAGTAAAATGTATCAGACAACCATGGTGGTATATAGTCCTGTAAATAAAATGCTACACATAAATCACCCATTAGCATGTTAGAAAGATAAAAAGTATGTCAAGACATTTATGTATCAATGGAGAGTAATGTGCTAGTAAGAATAGGAATTAATTATGATGAAATAATAACACCTGTAATGTATGAGATAGTAAAGGTAGATGCCCCCAAGAGCCTCGGTGGGACTGGAAAATGATACAGTTCTGTTCATCATTATAACATGTGAACTATGTAACAGGTCTACATTCACTCCAAAAGACCAAGTGAACGTGCATGTGTGTATATAGAAAGATAATGACATACTAAGTATTTGACTACCATAGTAAACAAATTGCATCATGTAAGTAGTATAAGCAAGCAAGAGTAAGTGCAACCAAGATATTCAAATGCAATGTATGAGTGTGATGGAATGATAAGCAATGTGTGAATGTGATAGGAGCATCGTGCCCCCCATCAGATGTGTGTGAGATGAGGCTCATGTATAAAAGACCCCTCAAGAATCAAGAATGAACCATAGAACAAGAGTGCGTCATCGCAAAATGGTTTGAGATTGTGTGCTAGAAATATAGATCATGAAGCATAGAGAGTGAAGAGTGAATGTGGTGAGGCTCATTTCAAATTTAGACCCTGTTGGTGGTCAAACTTACACCCGTGTCTCAGATCTAGAAGAACCAAGTCGTTTGAGACAACAATGGAACCATCTCCAAGTTGTGGGACCTTGCGCACTTGAGACGAATCTCTGGAGAAGGCCGGTTCCTCTATCTATTTCTACTATTGCTACTCCTAATGCTGAAAGGTAAAACTAAGCTAACAATGCCAAGGGACCAGAGATAGAAGGATAACAGAAAGGAAAACTAATCTAAGGAAGGCGATAGCACCAGAAAAAGAGGGATGAACACTATTTATTCTGAGTGAAAATGAAGGGAAAGGCATGAAAGAAGGCTAGGCACGTGTAGCAAAACTAAAACACATTTACCATATCTAATTTCATGGAACACAACTAAAATGGAACTACAAGGGATGTATAATGACACAACAAACATGCAACGTAAAACAAAGGCAAGATGAAATAATATTAAAATTCTTAAGATAGAGAATAGTAACAAAACAATGCTTCCATTACTTCCAAAAATGAACAAACTGTTACAATGGCTGAAAGAGGCCGATATCCACATGCATGAGCTAGATATAGAGGTTCTGTGACTCCAAATACAGAAATATGAAGTCCTTAGCCAAGTGCGTAAGGATCCAAAGTGTCCAACATTAACAATGAGCCCAGCTCTTACATTTATAGATGAATCCATGGAAGAAGAAGAGAAGAAGGAGGGAAAACCTAAATTTGAAATACAACCACCAATAAGAAGCATTCAATGCCTATAAATCCACCTGCAAATGTGCTTCCCCAAGTCTTGTTTGGCATGTTGGAGAAGGAAAGAGGGTGGATCAGATCAAATCGGGTGGTTGGAGAAATCAAATCTACTCATTAATTCCCAAAAATATGTTTTCCCATTTCTCACCTACCAGATCCACCAAGAATTTGAATTTGAATGTCTAGCACTGTAGCCTACGTCAGCAGCTATCGATTGAGACTAGGTTGCACACCGATCAAACTCTGTAGCAAAAGATATGGTTGTTAGAAGTTTTTCAGAGTCTTCTACGCACATGCAAGACATGTGGCATGCAGATTGGCTGAAAGGATGGCCGACTGTGTAAAAGTGTTTTGTCATTTCTACCCCATGTCACTCATTGGTTTGTTGCAAGGACTCACTCCCCTGTTGGCACACTTTGATAGGTTGTGTGTGGCATACTCAAGCATGGCATAGAATGACATGGAAAAGAATGGTGTAGAGGAGGGCAAAGATATGCACAAGAAGAATGAGGTGCGAGGAAGGTAGAAGGAAGGTGCATGGAATCTCAATCATGTGGAGGAAATGGGGCAAAATTGGTGAGTAGATGAATGTATGGTCAAGGCAAAAATATTACAAGGTAATGTGTGGAGCGCACAAGAGGCTAGGGACTTAGCTGATTGAAGCAAGTGCAAGGTGTGCAAGAAGGATGAATAATTGCTAGGAAGAAGGTGAATGCGTAGAAGATGTGCAAGGTAAGAGTGGAACAAAGAGGAAAAGGAAAATGGAAAGGGGAGAAGGGGAAGCGCACAAGGACGCATGAGGAAACAATGACCAAGTGAATGTGCCAAGGAGACAACTGAGGTGTGCGCCACTTGCAATGAAGATCTCTGAGCCAGAATATGTATGTAAGTTGTCAAGATAACTAGGAGAGTTATTTGGATAACAATTTTGGGGAAACTTTTGGGGCCATCTGCCTGCTAGATGAAGGAGATCAGTATCCTAGAGCATCCATTGGGCATGGAGTCTGCTATGTAATCATGAAATTCTGATCTTCAAATTTGAAGAACTGCCCCTGAAGTCACTTGAAGGATCATTTCTTGACTCTATTCTAAATCTTGCAACTCTTGAAAGAAGACTGACACCCTGGAAGCAAAAGAAGAGTGTGCACAAGAAGCACGCGAGAAGAAATAACTTATGTACAAACAAAACAATGTGTGTGTAACACACTTGGAGGAATTGAAACTACTCTAATATATACAAAATGATGCAACAAACTTAATGGAAGGGTTTGAGATAGATCCCATTTACTGGGATTTGTAGCACACCTCCATCAAGATGAGTTAACTCAAAAGAGTTAGCCTCCTTACATGAATTGATGATGTATGGGCCACTCCAAAGTGCATCAAACTTTGAATGGCGCCCTGGTTTAGCTCTGTCAACATCCCATTTCAAGACCAAGTCCCCAAATTTGAAATCTTGAGGCATGGCCTTTCTATCAAACCATTTCTTTGTTGCTTGTTGATGTTGTTCTAGCTTGATCATGGCAGAGTTCCTTGATTCTTCAAGATTAACTAGCTCTGTCATTCTGATTTCTCTCTGGTTTGTGCCTTCAAGCTCTAGCTACTGGGAAAGTGCCAATGAGTTCAACTCTAGTGTCAAAGGAAGGGTAGCCTCCTTTCCATAGAAAATCTTGTAAGGATAAGTTCCTATTGATTTTTTAACTGTGATTCTATCTGCCCAGAGCATGTGTGAGACCTTTGTATGCCACTGCTTTTGGCTAATGTTCATTGTGCACTTCATGATCCTGATCAGGTTCTTATTTGTTGACTCTTCTAGACCATTTCCTTGAGGGTAATAGTTGGAAGAAGTCTTTAGATAGATGCCCAGATTTAGAGCCCAATCAATGATTTTAGTGCCAAGGAAGGCTTTTTCATTATCAGAGATAATGGTTTGAGGAATGCCAAACCTTGTGACTATACCCTCGAGAAATTCAAGGATGATTGACTCGGTTGATTCCTTGAGCGTGAAACTTTTTTCCATCTGGTAAAGTAGTTTGTAGTTGTCAGCACCCATCTATGTCTAATGCTTGAAGGTGGATTGATCATGCCTATGAAGTCAAGACCCCATTGCGCAAAAGGCTGATCCACTTGGATTGGTCAGAGGGGAAGCACTACCAATCTCTTCTTTCCTGCAAAGAAAGCACATTCCTTGCATTTTGTGACCCACTTGTGTGCATCTACAAATAGAGTAGGCCAAAATATACCTACCATTATGATCTTCATTGTTGTAGTCTTGGCAGAGAAGTGTCCACCAGAGAATCCATCGTGAAATTTTGCTAACACTTTTTTCAATTTGTGCATCATTGATACACCTTAACAACATGCCATCAAGATTCTTCTTGAAGAGAAGTCCATCAATCAAAACATAAGGGATAGATTGTAACCTCAGATGTCTTCTCTTTTCCTTGTTTAAGCCAGGAGGGTATGCGCCCTCGGAAAGGAATGTGATCATGTCCTTCATCCAGTCGTGTGCACCAGGATCTATATTCTACTCAAGTTCTGTGTGGGAGAGCTTCATCAAGAAATAATTAAGTCTCAGATTCATTGTGCACATCCTCAACAAGATGCTTGCAGAGCATTCTCCCTCTTACCATATTTGTGGCTTTGATAGTCACATCATATTCCATGAATTTGGTCACCCATCGTGCTCTCTTTTTCATTGATTTCTTCTTCCATGATAAAGTCTCTAACAGAGGAGTGGGAGACTAATACTTTGATATGATTTTTGGTGAGCATACTTTTCAATTTCTTGAGTGCGTGCATGATGGTGAAGACTTATTCTCTGTGTGACTATATTTTAATTCATAATCCTTCAGCATCTAGCTGAAGAAAGCCACTGGTTGTTCCAACCCTTGTTCATTTTCTTGTGTTAGGATAACAACAACATTCGCATCAGCACCATAAGCATAAAGGATAAAATCCTTTGAGTAATTCGGGTTGATGAGTGTTGGCCCATAAGAAATCTATTGCTTGATTTTGTTGAATCTTTCCTTTCCTTTTACTGTCCATTTGAAATTGATGTCCTTCTTGAGCATCAGGGTGATGGGCCAAACCAGTCCTGCAAAGTTAGGAATAAAATGCCTAAAAAATTGATCTTACTAAGGAAGGACTAGAAGGCCTTTTTGTGCACTGACAGGGAAAGAGTTAGGATGGCTAAAACATGCTTAGAATCAATTGTGATGTCATCCTTTGAAACCACATGGCCCAAGAGCTTATCCTGCACCACTGTAAAATTACACTTCTTGGGGTTAAGAGATACCCCATACTTTCCACATCTCTCAAAGAATTTCTCCAAGTGCGTCATATGATCCATGATTTTCTTTGAGAAGATAGTGATGTCATCTATGTAGACCAAGATGAACTCATTGATGTAACCTTTGAAGGTAATGTCCATGGAATGCTAAAACATTATGCCTATGTTTGACATACCAAAGGGCATCTTCTGATACACATATGTTCCCCACTTGGTTGTAAATTCCATTTTGAATTGATCCTCTTCCTTGACCAAGATCTGATTGAAACTTGAATACCCATCCAACATTGAGAATCTTTGCATGCCAACCATAGTCTGCAAAATCTACTCCATTGAAGGAAAAGGATAATGATCCTTTAGAGATGCCTTGTTCAAATCTCTGAAATCAAACATAGAATCTGATTTCACCGTTCTTCTTGTGCACCAAAACTAGATTCGTGACCCAGGTAGAGTACTTGATGGGAAAATTAATCTTCACCTTCAATGAGTTTGGATAACTCCTTTCTCATGAGGGGCTTGTATCTTTAGATTGAATGGTCATTGCTTTTGTCTGATGAGATTGATACGCAGATCAAGGTTAATGGAGTGTTGAGAATAACTTGGATCAAAACCTTTGAGGTCTTCATACTCCCATGAGAAGATATCACTGTATTTTTGATATAGAGAGAGATGAAGGTATACTTTTCATTGTGCTCACAAGATTTACTGAGCAGCAACTCCTTTCCACATGTAATAGTGAATGGGGAGCAGTCTTCTTATGCAGCGCGCATATATTTTTGTTCACCTTTGAACTCATCATCAGGGCTATAATTTTTCTCTAAGGTGACTATCCCTTTAGGAAACTTATTTTACTTCAATTGAATCACTTGGTCACCATAGCTGTCATACAAGTCAGATCACATGCTTGATGAGAACTCAACTTCATTCTGGATGAACTGGACGATTTATGTGTCACTGTCAAACACTTGCCAGCTGGTGTTGTTATCTACAATGGATGGTCTAATCACCATCTTAATGTTTTGAGTGTTTCCTTTGACAAAGTCCTCAGCAAGAGAGAACTGTGAACCAAGTGCAGCCATTTGATCAGCTTCCTTATTCATTTTACATGGAACCACCTACAGATTTAGAGCATCAAATCTCTCAAGGAGGTCCCAAACTATATGTTTATAAGCTTTGAAAAGCTTATTCTTTGCCATGCACTTGTTGGTAACCTGGTGGATAACCAATTTTGTGTCTCCAAAGATTTGCAATGCCTCAATCTTCTTCTTTTTCAGTAATAAAAAAACCATGCACCAACGCCTCATATTCTTTCATATTGTTAGAACATGTAAACTGTAACCTGTATGTGAAGAAGAATTTCTCATCCTTAGGGGAAATGAGAATGACTCTTAATCCTTCGTTTCTGCTTATGGATCCATCAAATTATAACTTCCATAGACTAGGGTTCTCTTCGGTTTGCTTGAGCGTGCACAGTAGCACAACTTCTTCTTCAAGAATGCATTTTGTACTAATCCCAGTTTCATAAGCTTCCAGCTCTTTAGCATATGGGTCGAATTTATGGTGCCTCTCTGCCCACTCATCAAGTACTAGATCAAGAATAGAAGGTGGAAGAGGTTTCTCTTTAGAAACTGGAAGATTGTTCTTCTTAGATTAAATAGTATGCTTGGAGAGGGGATGGGACATATGACTCTACATGATAGGAAAATATTGGCTCAACTTGTATGGTAAATTAGGTACCATACCTTGTCTTGAGTAACATATGATACCAATCAGAAGACAAGTAACCACCCACTTTAGCAGTAAAATCTCTTGATAAACATAAGGAAAACAAAGGGGGAAGATCAATGATTGACACATCTTGAGTTATTATAAGAATTGGACATGTATGGAGATTTAACTCAAGATCCTTGATGATTCCTAGGGTAGTGACAGTTGAAACATCAAGTTATAGGACTCCTTTTGTTAGGGGATATACTTAAAACCTAAGACATCAACAATTTTCTTAGGCATGATAGAAGTACTAGAACCTGAGTCAATCATGCAGTTATGGACAAGATGTTTACCTATGATCAAAGACATATAAAAAGGGTAGGGTTTTTAAAAATTTACTTACTTTCTTCTCCTCTTCCTTGGTATATATTGATAGAAGCATGTGACTGTCCTTTGGATGGCTGGATCAGTGTGGGAGTTGAGCCAGAGCTTCATGCAACAAGTCACGCTGAGATGGAATGGTTAGGGCATCCCACATTATCACATTTATGTTTTCCCTTTTCATTTGATCTATAATGCTGAATGGAAGACCCATTGTCTTGTGCATTTGAGGCAACAAAAACATGTCCTTTCTTGGTTGCTTGGGTACAGAGGTAGGAACCTTAGTTGAGCACAGAGGTTTAAACTACTAAAGGAGGGAGCATGCATTACTTTAGGAGGAGCTTTGCAGTGGAACCTCGTATGTGGGGAACTTGAGTGAACTTTTACCACTGGATGCCTTTAGTTGCCTCCTTTTTTGTTTTTGAGGGTCATTCTCGTGTTATTAGAATTATGACCTATGCGCTAGACTCCAGCATTCTGCATTGTGTATCTTGTGTTATCTGTAACCTGGGCGCATAGTATACTTCACATCATCTATAGCTTGGTTGATTACAAAAAATTCCTTACCATGCCGAAGAACATCATGTTTACCTTTTGAGGAGCTTCTAGGCCTTTCTTGGTTATCTAATTTAGGTGCACTTATTGACAGGCTCACAAATGGAATAATTTTGGATGCATATAAGCTTACACACATGCAGCATTGGTGCAATCATATAGGCTATGCATGCATATTGCAAGGAATTAGTACCAATCGAGATTGGCTGTGACCATAGTGTTATGCAACTGGGACAAGTTCTTACCATGTGTTAGCCACTGGAAGAGGAAGGCACGAGAGGAACAACTTGCAAGGGATGATGTGCACATTAGCATGCCATCTATCATTCTTCTAGTTATATCCATATATTTGATTCCCATACTAATTCCGCCAAGGTTGATTGCTATGGCTTTATGCCTGATTGGAACTACCTCTGTAGGCTTGCACCTGCTACTTCTCCAATGATATGACCTTGTTGGACAAGTTTCTAATCAGAGCCTCCAATTCATCATCTTCTTTTTGTTGTGTAAGAGAGTAGGATGTAGATGCAACTGGTTGGATGCTATGCACTAGAAATGGAGCAACAGAAGGCTGGGGTACTAGAGACATCTCTGGGAACAGAAAGGGGACTGTGAAATGGAAACTAACTAAGGTAGAATGTGAATAGGAAAATGAAAGGGGGAATTTTTTAGGGTAAAGAGTGGATGAGCTAACCTTCAAGGCCCCCATGCCCTCGGAGTGTTTCCTACATAGTCATGGTGAATATGGAAGGTGAACAACGCTTAAGGGATGAGCGATCAAATGACAAAAATTGATATAGGAATTGATGTAAAAATTAAAATGACCGAAGATGTGAGGTGTTGAAAGGCTCAAGTTCGGTTTTACCTTCGAGTGAAGACAAACGATAAGCACCTGATCCATATGCATGGGTAACGATATAGGGTCCAAGCCAATTAGGAGTAATTTTTCCTCGTTTACTTTTATCTTTTTTGGTTACATATTGATTTTCTTTCAAGACGAGGTCATCGACCTGAAAGGTTCGTTCGTGAACACGTTTTTTGTAGGCATGTTTGATACATTTTGGGTAGATTTAGAGATGTTCAAGAGAATTGAGACGACATTCATCTAATAACTCAAGTTGTGCCAAAAACTCTTGGCGAAAGTCATCGTCATTGAGCATGTCTTATAGTGAGATGCAGAGAGATAGAATCTGTACTTCGAGAGGTAAGACAACCTCGTTACTGTAGACCAGAGAAAAAGGTGTGGTAATAGTCAAAGTGTGAATACTAGTGTGATAAGCCCACAAGGTGAAAGGGATGTGTGAATTCCAATCCTTGCCAGTATCATCTGTGAATGCCAATCCTTTCTAGTATTGTTAACTACTTTCATAAGAATTTTGTTCAAGGTTTTATTAGTCAATTCTGCTTGGCCAGTGGTTTTTGGGTAATAAGGTGATGAGAAAATGAGTTGGATGCCAAAAGCGTTGCATAGCTTACGTAAGGTTTTGTTTTTGAATTTCTTTCCATTATCAATGATGAGGCGGTGAGGAGCACCAAAGCGACAAATGATGTGATGGTTGTTGAATTCACATATTTTCTCGGCTTTTGTAGAAATGAGGGGAATGGCCTCTACCCATTTAGTGTAATATTCAGTAGTGGTTAGGATCCATTGGGGGCATTGTGAAGAATGGGGATTGATCTCGTCAACAAGATCCAAGCCCCATTGAGAGAAAGGTCAAATATCTTGTGCGACCTATAAGGTATGACTAGGTGTGTGATGGAGAATAACATGTTGTTGTAATTTCACACAATGTTTGACATAGTCACAACCATCGTGGTTTAAGGTTGGCCAATAATAGTCAAGGTGAAGAATCCATTTTGTGATAGTTAAACCACTAAAGTGGCCTCTGTGAATTCTATCGTGAACTTCCTTGATGATGTAGGGGATTTCATAACTTGTAAGGCATCATAAGAGAATACCGTCGAAGCCGTGGTTATAAAGGATACCACCCATGATGACATAACAATAGACACTTTTAAGAATGACCATTGTTTATTATGAGTGAGATCGGTAGGTAGAACGAAAAGGGAAAGATAGTCTGTGAATTACTTTTACCAAAGATCATGTGGGTCAAGTGCAACAGTTTTGATGGAGTAGACCTCACGAGGTAAATAAGAGGGTGATTGTAGCCTTTTTATTATGACAAATATTTTAGAGTCAGCGGGAAAAGTAGGTATTTAAGAAGCCAAGAAGGCCATGGTTTCTGTAAATTTATTGGTAGAACATGGGGTGGTTTGAAGTTCGTAATGGTCAAATGTGGTCAAAAGTATATCTATGTGATGTTTATACTTTTGAAGTATCTCATTATGACACTGGTATATACCATTGACTTGGTTTACGACCAGTTGGGAATCACCAAAGATATTGATTGACTTAACATCTAAGGCATAAGAAACCTGGAGACCTAATATGAGTGCTTCATATTTGGCAATATTTGGTTCACCATCAAGAGGAATGATGATAACACCAACCCCACTTCCATGCTAAAACTTGGAGCCATCGAAGAAGAGTGTCATTTGGTAAGCGGGTTCATCTAAGGAGAGGCTAGTTATGGATTTTTCTAGGAAATTGAAGTTAGAAGGTTGATTACCAGAAAGAGGTGCGTCTGCTAGTTGGAAAGTCATAGCCTAACCCTTGATTGAATTTTGATGAATGAATTCAAGGTTGAGGTCGGCAAGAAGCATAAGCCAACGTGTGACACATTGATGTTGATAGGGTTTGGCATACATATAGTGTAAGGGTTAAATATTGGTAATAGCGAAGGTTTTTTGGTTGAGTAGGTAATGATGGATTTTGGTGGCAAAGAAAACTAAGGCTAAGAAGATTTTTTCAGCATGGGTGTATCTAGTTTTGTGTCTAGAAGGGTTTGACTTATGTAATAAACCACTTGCTCTCTGTGTTGCTCATCATGATGAGTGATCATGGTGCCTAAAGAATGATTAGTGGAAAAAATATATAGGTTAAAGGGTTGGTCATGCTTAGGAGGAATGAGCACTAGTGGTTGAATAAGGTATTGTTTTAAGGCTTCAAATGATTTATGGCATTCGTCATCCCATTTGAATGAAACATCTTTCTTGACAAGATGATGGAATGGTTGACAATGGTTGGAAAGCTGCAAGATGAAATGATGAATGGATTACAACTTACCTTGTAGGCTTTGAAGTTGGCAGAGATTAGTAGGCGGGGGAATTTCTAGAATGGCCTTTACTTTAGCAGGATTGAATTCTATGCCACACAAAGAAATGATGAAACTAAGGATTTTTACTAAAAGTACCACAAAAACACACTTCTTTGGTTGAATACAAACACAATACTTGATTAGGTGGTCAAATATGACCTTAAGGATGGTTAGGTGCTCAGTTTTATGTTTGGATTTGGAAAGAAGATCATCTACGTAATCCCCCAATATGTGATGCATGATGTCATGGAAGATATATGTCATGACATGCTCATATGTAGAACCAATGTTTTTAAGGCCAAAGGGCATGAATCGGTTGTATAAGGTCCCCCAAGGGGTGATGAAGGTAGTCTTGTGTTGATTTTCTGGAGTAAGTAATATTTTATTATAACTCGAGAAACCATCCATGAGTGATAGCATATCATGGCCGTTAGTATGATCAACTAGTTGGTAGATTCCGGGTAGGGGAAAATCATCTTTGGGAAAAACTAGGTTGAGGTCATGGAATTTCGTGCAAATGTAGATTCCCCTTGTTGCCTTTGTGACAGGAATGATGTTAGAAATCCATTGGGGATAGTTAATAGGTAGGATGAAGGAAACTGAGAGAAGGTGATGAAGCTCTTCTTTGACGAGAAGAGTAATGCAAGGATGCATTTTCCACAGTTTTTATTTTATGGGTTTGACATCAGGAATGGTTACGATATTATGTACCATGATTTTTGGGTCGATACTAGGAATATCAGCATAGGACCAAGAAAAAGCGTTGCTATGGTCCCAAAGGAAAGAGGTAAAAGCGTCTTGCTCAGTAACATCCAAATATTGGCCTATCTTTAAAATTTGTGGGTTGTTCTAAGTGTTAATGTTGATTTCTATGGTCAATTCATTCAACATGGTTTGTGTCTCAGAAGGTAACGACCGGTGAATATAAGAATCTTCCACCTCAAGGTAAGTGAGGATGAACTCGTCATCCTGACATTAAATGACATTTATAGAAGACATATCATTATTGATCATGTCAAGTTTTAGGAATGGGAGAGAAGAGGGAGCCTCGCCATCGCATTGATAGGTTAGAGGTCCTAGGGAAATTGTGTTTATGAAAAAAAAGGTTAGGAGAAATAGATTTGAGATCTATGGACTCTGTGGGTGAAGATGGTTATGTGGTCAAATGAGATGGAGAAGGTTTGTCTTCCTCCATGAAGTTGATACAAGCCTTCTTGGGAGGTGGTGCGTCAAAGCCAATGCCAATATGATCATTGTGTTTATGAGTGGTACAGAAGATGACAGTATGGCTACCATGTTCATAAAAACTGAAGCCAAAGCCTTTCCATGCTCAACGGTGGAGGAAGGTATGAGCAAAGTGGTGGTTACTAAGGGAGTGTAAGTTAGATGAAAATGGTTGTGTTTCGGATGGAGGTTTGGGTGAATAAGTGGCAATATCAAGTCCCCCGTATGTTAGATTAGTACAAAGGTTAGGATAATCATAAGGAATAACCTCACCTACGTGGTAGGGTAAGTGCAGCAAGTTGGGGGACAAAAAAGGGGTCATAAGTGGATGTCATATTGCAAATAAAAACATAATATCAACTTGTAGGGATTATTAGCAATACATACAATCAAAATTAGAAAAACTTATATTTATATGAATCGTAGCATCCAGAATCTAGTTTCTAAAATACTATTTTTTTTTAAAAAATGGACAAGTTTAGCTATATTAAACACTCAAAATTCAATGACTTGGTATTTTTTTTTTTAAAATGCCTATAAGATTGGAGTTCGTTTGCCCGCGATTTGGATGACCAAAAATAGATATATATTTTTCTCCTTTGGTGAGAAGTTAGATGTCGCTATCTATCTTGGGATAGATTTTATTTTGTATTCTTTTGAGAAATATTTTATTTTTTGTGATTTTTTTCATGAAAGTGGTCTAAAAACATAAAGAAAACAAAGCACTTTATGTTTTCCTGCCATAACTTCATCAAAAAATATTGAAATCAAATAAGTTTTTTTGAACATGTATATAATTTCACCACGGTTGGGATGGTATAAGTTTGATCACATTCTGATAAGTGAAACAAAATTTGCAGTCTTAAACATAGACATAAACATTCACGAGAAAAAGTGTCTTAAAGACCTACTATTATTAAAAATTAAAAAAATGATATTTATCCTATTCTATTCACTTTAAAATCAATATTTATACAAAGCTAACAGTCTCCCCTATGCTATGGTACCATTTTTATGATATATTTTTGAATTTTTGGCATGGTTCAAGTACGCGGAAGACTAAATTTGTTGTTTTACTATTTTTAATGTAAAATTGAGGATTTGATGTCCACTTAATTGTCCCCCAACTTGGTGCACTTACCCAGTAGTCATAACTAGGGTGTTGACACAGGTTTCCATACTCTTGTGGAGTGAGTGAACATGTCAGATATTAGGGTATAGGAGGTACTCCCCTAGAGTGAGTGCATTTTGAAAAACACCTTCATAAGGTATCATTGGGTCGCATATGTGGGTAGATGGGCTAGATAGATTTGGCTTTCACTAGATCTTTCTGGGCAGTAGGTAGCAATGTGAACCATGTTAGATGCTGAGGGCAGGTAGTATGGAGAGGGTGTGCAACGTTAGGTATAACGGGATGAGGTAGTAGCAGCCTTGGTGGTGGATAAGATCCTTGTGAAATGAGTAGGTGCGAATTGACATTTGGGTGGTAGTTTGGCCAGACTGTCTTGACTGGTACAAAGCACATCATTGTTGATGGTACAACATGTTATGGGGGTGGATGAAAGGGTTGATGGGTTGGTTGAGATTGGTTGCTGAGTTATGTCCTTCATGTTAAAATTTGAGGGAGAACGGTGTAAATTCGAATGGGGTCCACAACCCATGACATGGATCCAAGGTTGGCCAAGAAAAATATTATACTTTGGGAGGACATCCCCTTCTAGAAAAGAGCAGTTAAAAATAGCTTCTGGGACAGTGCGGGGACATCCTGTCACTGGTACACAATGGTAGGAACAAATGGTACCTAGAGTCAGACCCTCATGGTGTCATTAAAGTTTGAGTGTAACATAACTTGGTCTAATAGGTGGTAATGTGATGATAGAGGTTTCGAGGAGATTGGTTAAAATATTGGCGTAGGACCCTGCTAACAGATCGCAATGGGAGGTGAGTGTGGCTATAGGTGTGGCTGATTGTGAAGGAAGAGGCTTTACAGGATGGGGAATGGGTTGGTCCACTAGTTTGGTATGTGGATTGGTCTTAGGTCTTGCGGGCATCTGTTTGGGTAAGGGCATGGGAGAAGAGCTAGCAATGGAAGGATTTGTTAGTTTGACTACCTTATTGGGGTAGTGGATTCTTATCTTTGGGTAAAGGTGACATGGGAGTACGTGATGTAGAGGGGAAAGCATACAATGGAAGATGATGGGTTACCCATAGAGGTAACCGAGTTGCGGTGGAGGTGGTTGGTAGAGGTTGGGTAGAAGGTGTGGGTGGAAGAGAGGAGAGTTTCATGGGTAGTGAAGAAGTTATAGAAGGTAGTGGTGGTATGGGTGGTAAGAAGGTCACGGGTGACGGTGGGGGTTGTGTGGATCACTTGGGTATATTAGAGGGCTATGATGAGGAGGTGAGATGCTACATTCTTGGTTTACCTGTGGAAGAAGGTTGTTTGGCTAGGGTTGATGGGTGAGGTCCTAGGATGGACGGAAGGGGTGAAGGTGACAATGGTGTGGTAGGAAAGGTTGGTGTATGAGGCCTAGAAGGTTGGGTCTTCCTTTGAGGGGCAAGAATGAGTTTAGTGTTGATTTGGGAGGATGTGTCTAATTCTAATTTGAAGGGTGGGTGAGTAAGGTTTGATGTCAGCATGACCCTTAAGGTAGTGATGGGTTTAGGTAAGGGATATGATATAGGCATGGGTAGGTGTTTAGGTATAGGTGTGTGTTGGTTTATGGGTGATGACATGGAAGGTGTTATAATAGTCATGGTTATGCTTGGTTTGGTCACTTGAAACAATTTTGGATAGATCGTGGAGGTGTTGGTGAGTGACAATTGCATTTAGGTTGAAGCAGGAAGTAGAAGATGTCCCCAAAGTAAGGCTCTATCAACATGATCCAGGTGATCGGCCAAGCATGAAAATGTTACTGTTGTAAGCAGGGCTGATGTGGATTGAGTAGCAATCCCCGTAAAATTTGTTTGAGAAACAGGGAAATGGCTAGCTGTAGACTATGTGGGCAAGAGAGATGGAAGAAGATCAATAGGATCTTGGAAGTCTGATGGAGAATGGTCATCTAAAGGAAATGGTGTTTCTACAGGATCCTCTATGGGAAAAGGTGATGATGGGCTAGACGAGGTGGACTCTCCTTATGATGACTAATTATTTTATGCTAAATGTTTCACCGTTTTCTTTATGTTTTGAATGTGACGAAATAGATAGAGTTAAGAGCTGAGGAGGAATACCTATTGTGTTTATCGGTTGGAGGTTGATGCGCGTGTTCTAACTTCTCAATCCAATGTTGACTGTGAGAGCTTACTTTTGGGTAGGAGGAACTACCTAAAATAGAAAAAAAGACCACCAAAGAAGAGTTAAATAATATATGACTTTGGATTACCTAGCGTATGCTAGATCCAGGAAGTGTGATACTTCCTAGAAGGTTGTCAACCCACTATTTTTATAAAACAAATATGAAATAACTGAAATACGTACATAAAATAATATAGTGCTTGTATTATGATTTGGGTACCTCAGATCACTATCAACATCGATCTAATTAAATACTAAAAACTATGTGGGTTAAGGTCTTCAGGTCAGGTTGCAAGTTGTTCAGGTGGTTTGCAGGTCATAGACAGGGTCTTAGCAGGGTTTGGTAAGGTGTTTGGTTTGCTTTGGTATGTAGGTGGTTGCTGGTTTATACAGTTTTGGTAGACATAGAGACCAGCGTCGGTCAGGTATGACCGATCATGGTTAGGCAGAACCAATGACGGTCATGGGTAACCGACGTCGGTAGAGGTGGGCTGATAAAACTCAAAAAGATCTCGTTGTAGAGGTTTATTTGAGGTTAAACAGAAACAAAAAGGGGGGTGGAGAGGTTTGTGGGAATCTTAGGTATACTCAGAGATGTGTAACAGTCAGAAATAGGTGATTTAATGGTGTGGGTGGAGGAATGGTTGAGTTTACAGGCATGTAAATGGTAGGGGAATGAGAGTGTAAGTAGAAACTGATAACAACAATAAAATAACTCAATAAACTGAAGTAGAAATAGATGATGTTGGTTACAAGTATAATTACTATGATGCAGGTTCAAATGGCTAGATGGTGATGATGGTTGATTAGAGGAATGATGTTTGGTACCGCGGAAGTGCTTCTCGGAATGTTACCATGAGTGTAATACCTCTGGATTTGTCTTGGTGCTGGCTATGGATGTTTGTAGGTATGAAAAGGCTCTGGTTCAGCTTGCATGCAACTGTCTTCTCTTCTCCTCGATTTCAAAATTTTCCAACCTTCCAAACAAGGTTACCAAAGTGAATAAATGGTAACTGACGACGGTTCCTAGTTGACCGGTGTCAATTTCGGGATGACCGGCATTGGTTAAGGTGGGACTCCCTAGGTTTGCTAAAAATGACAGATCTTCCATCATTTAGGTCAGGTTTGTCCATTTGTTCATAGATCAGAATGGACATTATATTTTTATGAGTGGGAAGGTGGTTAGAGGAATAATAGGCATTGATTTTTAGGGTTGAACTAAGCCTTATTCATTTATGGAAACATGCTATGAATAAGTCTATGGTGAGGTTTCTAGGTGAGGTGTCTAGGTGAGGTGTGCATCTATTTAATTAAAGTAACTAAATTAAATTAATAAATGGTGTGAGGATGGGCATTAATTTAATTGTAAATAATTAAATTACTATTAATGTGGGGTATAAGGGTCATGGTTAGGTGAATGTGTGTAAGTTGGTTATTCTAAAGGGGACCAAGGGGAGTGTGACCCAATTTTGGTGTCTACACCAAAGTTGAATATCATTCCTAGAAGAATAAGAAAAAGAAGACTCAGGCACAAAACCATCAAAGATATTCAAGTCATTTTTGATGAGTACCATAATTAATAACATTACTAAACTTATCTTTTACATAACACTTATCTTGCAGAAAAACAACTTTATAATTTTCTTTAGTTATCTAAGAGCAAGATAAAATATTCTTTTTCAGTTGAGGAACATACGAGACATTCCCAATTACTCCATTTGATAGCTTAACATTTCCACAACCTTCATATCTAATGATGGAATTATCTCTTAGATATATGTTTTCCTCACATTTATCTACATCTGAGAGGATGCTAGGAGTACAATTCATGTTCCTAGAGGCACCACTATCAATAGTCCATTCATTTTCATTTGATGATAAAAGGGCAATATACAGGGAAATAGATTGCTTAGCATTATTTGCATGCTTTTGCTTCAAATTTTGATATTTCTTTTGATTATTAAATTTACTAGTTTTAATATTTTTAACAAATTTGTTGGCTTTTACACAGAAGTCAAACTCTTTGTGACAAAACTTGCCACATTTGTTACATGTGCCATTACGTTTCACTTTAAAGTTTTGACTATTTTTAGCATAATTGGATTTAGGATTGGATTTAAATTTGGGCCAGATATTAGGTTTCTGATTAGGATTACTATTTTTCTTATAATGAAAAGACTTATGATTTTGAGATAAAAATGATTGAGAATCAGTCTCTTTTGAATCAAAATTCTCCATCACACGCTCTTCTTGAATTAGCAAAGAAGAAAGAGTGTCTAAATCAAGAAGATCATTCTCATTTTGATACTTAGAGTTAAGAATTGAGATATAATTCCTAAAATTTTCATGAATATTTATCCGAATAATGAATTACAGAAGCTTGTCTTGAAACAGTTCATAGTTACAACCATCTAATTGAGGTTTAATGTTCTTAATTTTAGCTAAATAATTGACTATGTTTTCGTCCCCTTTCATAGGAGTTGTAAATAGTTCCATAATCAGTTTAATTATCTTAGATACATGACTTCCTTCATGCATAGTCTCTAATTGGTTGCAGGTATCAGCATGTGAGTCCATATGACCTATATGCATCAAAAAATCATCTTTTATGCTTTGTAAAAGGATGGACAGAGGTTCATGAGATCTTTGAGAGAAGGAGCTAAGATTTTCAATGGTTGTTTGTCTTCTAGTGGGTAGTTTTTCCACACTAGCTACAAGATCCCATAGCTTCCTAGCCATAAAACAGGCTTTCAATCGAACTCTCAAAATTTTATAGTTCATTCAATTTATTAGTTGAGACTTATCCAATGAAAAACTATTAAAATAGCCATTTTAATGCTCAGACAATATTGGTAATGTATACTGCTAAAAGTATGAATCAAGGAAGCCAAATAGAGGTAAAAAACAAGCTACCGATCTTCTTTTTAGTTATATGCTTGCAAATAGATTAGCAAAAAAAAGAAAAATAGGCCGCAGAAGGTCGTAGAGAAAAATATCTAAGCTATAAAAATTTTAGAATCCGTGAGACAAAGAAATTTAGAAAAACTGCAAAACACAGACTTTGAAAACCCGAAAAATGAAGAAAAATAGAAAACCCACAATACAAAGGAAATTTTAAAAGCCATGAACAAAGAAAGATATGACACATGTTAAAGATCAAAGAAACACTACAGAATACATGTTGCCTTTCTATAAATTTCTAAATCATATCATCAAGTCCCCAAAAATTATTCAAAATTAATAAATTATTCGGTCTGCAATAAAGTTGAAAAATCAACCGAATACACAACAAACAAATAAAGAAACATGTGGCAAAAGACTATAACAATTCTGACAACTATAAAAAGCATAATACACGTTTCAATTTTCAATTATCTCAAAATTTATAGTGTAGCTAACATACTTAGCATTTGAATGCATCTACTCAATTTTTACTAACTTTTATCAAGCTTTAACTCTCCAAGTTACGAAAAAATATCCTAGCTTTTGATACCCTTCATTTTTACTTACAGACTCTAAACAACCATGCACAGGTTTGACACAATGCATATAAACTAAGAAACTCATTTCTGATCCTGACGTTGTTTCATACTTCTCTATATAAACTTTATGATGCATAGAAAACTCTTGAGGCACCTCACACCTGAATCAAGAACCCGATATGCACCTTGTAGGCTCTATCAACTTATGAACATACCTGAAAAGCATTGTTTCACATTTCTCTGATGGTTTGATCAAGTCATCATGAAAATTAATGACTTCCTCTTCTTGAGACTTGTTACCTCAAATTTGAAACACTTACACAACTTACATACCTTCTTTCATTCTTCTACACCTCTTCATATTTTCTTGGAGCTTATGATTCATTTGTCTTGTTCCTTCTCAATATCTTTGATTTCTTAATGAATTTCAAGGGCATGAATCACTCCCAACTTTAGCATTATGAGTTCAAATGTTGGTTTTGGAAGTGGTTTTATCGTAATGTTAGCTATCTCCTCCTTGGTGGATACATGTTACAATTTTCTCCTTTGTTCACTCGCCTGATCTCTCAAGAAATGGTATTTGATTGGAATGTGCTTTGTTTTGGAATGCAACACGAGGTTTTTATAAAAACCAATAACATGTGTACTATCACAGTAGATAGAGGTAGGACCATAACACTTAACCTTATAGTCTTCTAGAGTTTTTCTCGTTCATAAGAATTGTGCACAACATAGTGTTGTTGCAACATATTAAGCTTCACATGTGGAGAGAGATACTAAATAGTTTTTTTACTCATCCAAGACACAAAAAATTACCAACAAAAAATGCTCCTCCACTAGTACTCCTTTTTTCATCTATGTTTCCTGCCCAATCAACATCTTTAAAAGCCTTCAACTCAATTTTTATGCTCTTTGGATACCATAGATCATACTCAGTAGTTACTATGATATATCTTAAGATTCTCTTCAGTGCATGCAAGTGAGTCTCCTTTGGATTATCTTAAAACCTTCTAACAAGACCTACATCTTGCAATATTTTTGGTCTAGAGGCAGTAGCATATAGTATAATTCCAATCATGGACCTTTACTCAGTTTGGTTTAACTAAGGTGAGTCATCCTCCTTGCTTAGTTTGCACCCTATGACCATGGGGGTTCCAACAAGCTTCCAATCTTCCATTTGGAACTTTTTAAACATCTCCTTTATGTATTTTGCTTGAGATATGAATACACCTTCCTTAGACTGATTGAATTGTAGTCCTAGAAAGACGGAAAAATATCCAACATGGAAATTTCAAACTCTCTTTTCATAGCATCTAAAAATTTATGATTCATAAATTCATTGTTCCCCCCAAATATTATATCATCAACATATACTACAATAATTCATTGTTTCTTCTTCATTTTTTATATATAAGTTACTATCAACAACTCCTCTCTTGAAACCTTGATCAATTAGGTACTTGTCAAGTCTTCCCTACTAGTCCCTTGGGGCTTGCTTTAGTCCATAAAGTGCCTTTTGTAGTTTACATACATAATCCTTCTCATTTGTTAAGGAAAACCCATCAAAATGTACACTTATTCTTCTAGATTACCATTCAAAATTACAGATTTGACATCCATTTGATATACCTTAAATCCTTTAAACCCTACATATGCTAGAAATAATCAAATGGATTCCATTCTAACTACTGGAGTAAAGGTTTCATCAAAATCAAATCCCTCAACTTGTGCATATCCTTTATAGACCAATCTAGCCTTGTTTCTTGTAACTTCTCCATTCTCATTGAGTTTATTTCTAAACACCCATTTAGTTCCAATAACATTCTTATCCTTAGGTCTAGGCACCAATTCCCAATTTCTATTATTTAGAATTTAATATATCTCTTCATTCATAACCTTGACCCAACAATCATCCTTGCTTGCTTCTTCAAAAAATTTAGGCTCAAATTTAGATAAAAATGTAGTGTTTTCTTGGTTTTGAAGACTTGTCCATTTACTTCTTGTTGTTACTCCACCATCCTTCTTCTCTAGGATTTGATAGTCAATATGGTCTCTTTTAATCTCTCTTGATGGAGATTCAATTTCTTGTCTTTCTTCTTCTTCATATTATTCTTCATCTATTTGCACAACCTCTTCTTCTTCTTTAGGATCAGTCATTTATAGTGCCTCTTTTTTTTGGAGAGTGGACATTATGGGGTAGGATTCATAAAATTTCACACTTATACTTTCAACTATTGTCTTCAACCTTTTATTATAGAAAATGTAAGCTAAGCTCTTTAAAGAGTATCTAAGGAGTATACCTTCATCAGACCTGGAGTCATACTTATATAGATTCTCTTTACTCCACTTAATAAAGCACCTTCCTCCAAAAACTCTAGAATGTTCCACATTTGTTGGTCTACCTTTCCATAATTCATATGGGGTCGTATCACTATTTATCCTTGTCTAATTTTTTTGAAGATGTAAACAACTATAAAAATTACTTCCTTCTAATAACCATCAAGTAACTTAGATTCATTTAGTATGGTCCTTGTCATCTCTTGAATCGTCTTGTTCTTTATTTCCACTACACTATTTTTTTGTGGTGATCTATAAGATGAAAATTTCCTTCTAATGTCATGAGTTCTACCAAAAGCATCAAATTAATCAGACCAAAACTCACCTTCATTGTATGATATAATTATTTTAATTCTACTATTTTTCTCATTTTCAATAAGATCCTTAAATGACTTGAATACCTCAAATGCATCTGATTTATTCCTCAAGCAAGTAACCCATGTATATCTTGTATATTCATTATTTAGTTCTATGAAATAATAATATATTGATGTACTTTTAGTTCTCATAGGTCCACAGAGATCAGTGTGGATCATTTGTATAGGTCTAGTGGAAGAGTCGTGTTATTTGTTCATGAACCTTCTTCTAGTCTTCTTTCCATGAAGGCATGTTTTACATAGAGTAACTTCTAGTTTTCTTATTCTTGGCGCGTTCTTCACACAATTGTTAGAATTGATCTTGACAATATTATCAAATTTTACTTGGCCTAATCTCATATGTCACAACCAACCATCATTCAACTTTCTCATAAGACATCATTTTTTGTTCACATATTTCAATATGTACATGTTATTTTCATTCCTCTTGACTTTGGCAACAATCTTACGTGTTTCTCTTTTTCTGATTTTACACCCATTATCATCAAAGGTTAGGATATACCCTTGTTTGCACATTTGAATCACACCGAGAAGGTTGTGTTTCATTCCCTCAACATATAGGACATTCTTAATAAGAGTATTCCCATTATCCAAACTCAATGTGCCTCTTCCGGTAATTTTTATAGCAGTGTTATCACCAAACCTAACAAACCCTGATGCATTTTTGTTTAAATAATTGAATTTTATTTTGTCACCAATCATGTGATCATAACACCCATTTTCAATATACCATATCAAATTTTCATCTTGACTGTGAAAGGCAATTTGAGAAATATGACACTCTTCATTTTTTGTCTTTGATTCTACAAGACCTAAAACCAAATCATGTTCCTCATTATCTTCTTTACATTATTCATCAACCATAAAATAAGATGGAGATGGAGAACAAACATCAAGGATGGAATCTCAAATATCAACCATAAGGTTTAAATCAAGCTCTCATTATGATCAGAGGAAATTCTTCAACTTGAACCAATCTACCTACCATATCAGTGCTTCAAAGGATCTCCTTTCCACTGATTAAAATTCTCCAAAAGGACCATCTCTAATACCAATTGTTGAAATCATAATGGACTAAGAGGGGGTTTGAATCAGTATTTCAAAATCCTTATCCAATTCAAATAATCTTGCATAGACCATTTACCATTAAACCATCCAATAATGTGATCTTAACAAAAAATAACAACCATTCACAAGAGTGTAACCATGAGAGAGTACACAAGAACACAAGATGTATGTGGGAAACCCTCAAGAGGAATAAAATGCACTGAAACTTTTGACTATATTACAAAAACCAGAAGCATTTAGTGAAGAAAACACTTCACAAGGACCACAAACCCCTAGTTTATTAGGGCAAAAATCTGAAAAAGAGTACCAACCCCTATTTTAGTGAGGCACCAACCCCACAAGGAGGCCACAACCACCTAAGGTGATCAAGAACCAACTCAACCACCTCTAAATTATTGACTGTTGATGATATGTTGCTCACACAACTGATAGTGATCAAAAATTTATCTCATACACCTTCAAACGCTCTTTAAATTCACCTTCTACTACTTCACTCAAACGTGTTATTTCATGGGCTGATTTTTAAAATTTACCTTGCACACTAGCCTTTAAAAACTCCTCAGACATTCACACACTCTCTCAGTATTGTCTTTATTCCCTTAAACCACTTTCACTCCCACACCTAGCTCACACTTTTTTCCCTCTCATAACATTAGTTCAAAATAAACAATTACGTGCACTTTTATAGATGACTCAACTCAAAAACATAACAAGGTCATCCATGACCATTATAGGTCAGTCCTACCAACTCAAAAACAAACCTACAACATCATATAAATCTTCATGAAGCATCCATATGGGTCTATAATGCACCAAGACATCCAACAAGCATAACTAGGCCCAAAGCAAGCAAATATCCTTCACTGAGAACACCACGGACTCCAAGAATTTACTCAAGCTATTTCATGCCTTCAAATTATCCACACATGTCAAAAAAAACATATCAACATCATCCATCATATCACAATACTCTGCATCATCCATTCTTCTCACTTCACCACCTAGTAGGATTGTTTCCTACTCAAATCAGGCACTTCTAACAACCAGTATTTATCAAAGGAGTCCACGATCAGACCAAAAAAACTCAACTATTCCATGTAACCACTCCTTCATGTAGAACACTTATAATCAAGTTATACTTCATGAAATAACCAACAAAATAAATGGAACCACTTCTCCTCTTCAGCAAATTGAACTTCATAGCAACCAATTTTGGAAACTCATCCTATTTGCGCCCTTGATGACACATTAAATACCTCTAAATGCATTCACTAGGAACAAAATTCATCCCTATTCACTTTCCAATTGATATCCATTATCAACTAAGACATAAAATTGGTATTCTACATCAATCTTCTCACCAAAACATTGATGTTCTGAGCCAGTCAAACTAGATCAACTTGTGACCTCAACCATGCCACCTCAACTCATTTAGAGCTCAAAAAAAAACTAAAACATGTCACATAGGATGTTTAAAACACCTTAAAATCCATTAACATCATCAACTTAGGCCACAAGTGCCTAAGAACTCATTCACCACAACTGTTAAAACTGCCCTTTAGGCCCAAAAACTAGTCACCCTCTTTTGACCTTTGTAGGTCATAAAAACACCTCACCAAGATCTAAAATCACTCCAAACATGTATCGTAGCTCCCATAAATCTCATAACACTAAATTATTCATATGGTCTACTGGAAAACCTGAGAGTAAAACCTTCTTTCCTGAAAACTAACATATTTGAGTGGGCTCCACTAAGTGTCATGACCTAAAACCACCACCATTTGAAATTTGGGAGAGTCCTCTCCATCATCCAATCATCGCATTTGATGATACAATCAATTATGGGCTTAAACAAGAAATATTTCCTCCATCACTATTAAACTAGGGTTTAATAAGAGTTTTGACCTTCTTACTTTCTTAACAATCATTCATAAAAAATAAACCTTCATTTAACCTCATTCCAACTCTGAGACCTTCTTAGATCCATGTTCCATCGTCCCTAAATGGATCAGGTTCCCATGAAAATATTATATGTGTTATCCAAGTATATTTCTATCATATCAAGATGGAAAATGTACTTTCTAGAACCCTATTTCGCTCAAAACACCATATCTTGAAAAATTCTCATCATGTTGACTTGACATTTTTCTCACACATCTAAGACACCTCTGTGCATCATCTCCAATCATAAAATTTTCATAAAGAGGTCTGCATATTCATCACCACTAGGAATTTTCGGTTTGTGTCATTTTCCATATCACATGGTGAGCCATCTCACTTAGGTGAGGTCATAGGTCTTAGGTTTCATAGGGGTTATGGCATATTCCATCATAGATTTTGTCATACACGTTAGTGTGCATCAGTTTGTCATATGGGAGTTACTTTCCACCTTAGGAATGTACCTTTTCTCCACTTGAGGAGGCATGATTACATGCATTGGGGGTTACACAAAATCCCTATTTATTACAATTTTTCTTCAGATCTATGAGGAATGCGATGAGTGAAAATTTTTTCTTTACATGCACAATCATGGTTGAATGATTGATCCCCCATGGAGCTTCATTGTGTTGGAATTCAATTGAAACTTGGTTGATGTGTGCATTATCTTGCATGATCCTCGTTCTCACGTTTTTTCTTCCTCCATCATGGTATCAGAGCATGTTGTTGGGATCTACACTACTCTCCATTTTTCATTTCCTATTACTTTTGGTTTGTGATTTTATTGGTTTCATGTACAAGCTTCGTAATGGTTATTCCATCCATGTGTTATTTGCATTGATTTGATGTTATTATAGGTTTATCTTGTTCAGAGGTTGCTGGTTTTTTTGTTCTAGAGTTTTGTTGCAGGTTTAGTGTGAAAAAATCAAGTTTCATTACAATTTTTTGAGGTGGTGAAAAGGTCCTTTTTGGCCCAACTCGCCAAGCTGGAAATTGAGATGCCCTCTCATCTCGACACTCCTTCCTTGTGGCTCGGTCTACATGCATCCATATTTGCTACATTTTTGACCCATTCATAATCCTCTTAGTTTTTTGCCTTGTATTTCACACCTTGCACGTTGTATTCATCTCGGCTCTCCTTGCTTCCTTTCCTACTCATGCATTGGCTCCCTACCTCACCATTGCATGCATCCTCTACGCTTTGTGTTCATTACATCTAGATCACATTGGAGTTTTATATCATGCATCCTTGTCTCATGCTCGTGATCTGTTTAGACCCTACATCCACATTGTTTGGCCTCGTCACAACCTCTTTGGGTTTCTTTAGTTCTCTGCATCCAGATCGTTGACCCTTGCATTGTCCTACCCAAGCTTGGATATTTGGATTTTACATTGGTTTTGCAGAAAGCATGGTTCATCTATCTCAACCCTGTTCACCATTCTCATGTTGGACTCATGTCTTTCCTCCTTGGCATTGTTTATTAACGGATTCCATGTTGGTTCCTTACTCCTTGTCGTTCTTGCTTGAGTTCATTTGCGTTGGTCTCTTCCTCATCTTGGAGTTTCTCCCGCTACCCACCGTTATATCCATTACACCTACCCAACGTGTTGTTGGCACCTACATCGGCTACATGGAACTCTCTAACTCAACGCCCATGCTTCTACCATCTTGACATGGTCTTCTAGATCATCATTTAAATGCGTGTCACCCACCAGTGTAACTCAAAGCACCCCTCCCTGCTCAAAACATCCAACTCAAATCGCCTTTCCATCTAGCTTGTCATTGAGCTCGCCTCCAACTTGCCGCATCCATGCAACTCACTTCCATTGCAACTTGCTCTGTAGCTCGCCCATGAGCTCATCCTCTAGCTCGTCATCCAACTCACCGAGGTAAGCTTGCTCACCATTGAGCCAAGGTTTCTCCCTCTTACACCTCTTGAATTTTTTTAGCAATTTTTCCCTTTTTCAAATAAGATCAATCCTAATTAAGGGAAATTAATCAAATTTTATCATTAAGGTGGGAGTCCCTTTTTTCCCATTATAGGGTTATTGGGATTTTCCAAGCCATTGTTTTGGCTCGTCATCATTGTAGTGATCTTCTTCACTTGCGGCTAGTGACTTTGTCTTCCACAACCTTACGGCAAGAGATCCCCTCTTTTATGATGTGAGAAACCTTTTCTCATGCTAAAAATTATCATCCCCTTGTTCTTGATTATTCCCTTTTGTGTTTTCTTACATGTTGTTCCTCTACTTCCGACTAAGACTTATTGTGGCCTCCACTCTTACGCGATTCATTTCCTATTGCAAGGTGAGTGCTCAACTATCCCATGTCACATGAAAACAGCTTGTTGTAATAAATGCACTACTTATAAAGTGTCGCAAATTGTGGGGTTATAATTTTTAATGGGTGTTTTATTAAATGCAGATGCATTCTCAGTTGAGTCTGACTTCTTGTAACCTTGTGTGTATTCTAACACCCTTCTCTTTTTACATTCTGCAATTCTTTCAAATGCACCATGGAGGATGCTTTTTCTAGATTTGAGCTTCACAGGATCACTTATCAGTCTTTTCCACTTCTTCTTGGTAGAGAGAACTATAAATCATGGTGTGCTTCTAAGGAACAATACTTTACTCACAAAGGCCTTTCTCCATTTTTGTATGGGCTAGTTCCTTCACCCACTGATCATTATCGTCTTGAAGACTACCTTAACACATAATACCATGTTATTTATCACTTGATGCTACATATCTCCAGACCACTCCACCTTCATGCGGAAAACTCAAATCCTCCTCACACCATTTGGAGCATCTTTCATATCTTATTTTGAGACCCTTTAGAGACTTTCATTGATTCTTCTTCTGTTGATACATTTTTCTCCTCTTCTTCTTCATGTGATGATAGTTTATCTGAAATAGACTCGCTTGCTTTTATCCCTGATGGAGAGACTTTTCCTTCTAGTTATGATGACAAGAGTAGTATTAAGGACTCTCCTCCTCCTTTTCTGGGCTGCCTTCCAGAGAATGTCAACACTCCTCCCTTCCCATCATACATTGGGCAGTCATGTTCCCAACTTTATACCATCATTGCATCTTCATCCTTTCCACTTCCAGTGTGTGAGGCTCTTTCCACTCCTTCTCCTTCATGCATTGATGATTCATACCTGTCAGACATTTATCTTATATTTATCGATCCATGCTCTTGGGATTAGTATCTTCTAGATCTTAGTCGTCTCTTCATAGTACCTACAAGTTGTGATGTAGTACATGGAGTTTCTCATCCTTCTATAAGTGTTTCGGGGGAGTATTTCATCTCCTTTATTGGGAGTTCCCCTTTTGGGACACTTGTCACTTCCACTATTTCAGAGACCATCATTAATCCACCTCTTCTTATGGATCCTCTTTTTGTTATTGTGGGGGTTGCTACCTTTCCTTCACTTCACTTGGGCATCCTTTCAGTAGATGGTCCTCTCTTACAATCTCACAGTTCTACTTTTGTGCCATTACCTTTAGTTCCTCTACACTCATTTGATAGAACTATGTCACATTTCAGTGGACTAGATTCAGATTTCTTTGTAATGTTTCCTTTGGTTTCCTTCACAGAATAGGAGCACTTCCAGTACTCCATTTTTGGCATTCCTAAGGGTAGGAACATTGTTGATGTGGTTGGATCTTCTTCAGTATACAAGCCAAGGACCACGTCATCAACAATCTTCTTGGAGACTTCCTAGAGTTACAAAGTTTAGATCTGGCTATGGCTTCACATCTTCTGTAATTTCTCTTGTCTCCTTCCTCTTCTCTCCTCTTCTTTTTTTAGAGATATTGCTTGTATATGGGTACCTAATCATGCCCTCAATTGTCAAGACCCATTTGACGTGTCTTTCTTATATTGTTAAATGAGTTTTTCATCTCTTTTTATGGATGTTTTTCCCACTGGGTTTCCCTCCATTAATTAAGACCCTTTTGTTCATGGGTGCCTCATCAAGATTAGTTGTTGGGACCCATCTATAATTTTGGAATTACTGCCTCATCCTAAGTTACAATGAAGGGGGGTGTTGGTTTGTGTCATTGTCCATATCACGTAGTGATTCATATCACTTAGGTGAGGTCATAGGTTTTATGTGTAATAGTGGTTATGACATATTTTGTCATAAGATTATTACATACACATTAGTGTGTCATATGGGAGTTACTTTACACTTTGGGATTGTAAATCCTCTTCTCCACTTGAGGATTTATAATTACATGAATCGTGGTTTACACAACACCCTTATTTTTACCCCTTTTTCTTCATATCTATGAGGAATAATATGAGTGAAACATTTTTATTTACATGTGCATTCATGGTTGAATGTTTTCTCCCCCATGGAAATTTGTCATGAATCCGTTCGAGTGCAACTCAGTTGATGTGCACGTTATCCTGCATGATCAACATTCTCGCGTTTTCGCTTCCTCTGTCAGGACTTGAATGACTAGGCCTCGGGCTTTTGCATAGTTTAGGCCATAACCAAGTGTTCTAATACTACAATGAAGTATGAAACATCTTCTCAATGCATTTACATAATGAAAATGATGTGACTCACCTTTTTTATTGTCTCTAAGGGCTCATAAGCTTCTGTAAGTGTTCAGAAAATGTAGGTCAAAAAATTAACTGACCTCAGACCCCTATAGGCTTTAAATTATTTTACCGAAATTACCCCATTTTAAAATCAACTTTTAAAATAATGCACAGAAAACATTATCCATAGTGCAAAACAATGTTGATAATGGAGTTCAACAAAATGGCTACATTTCTGGGTTCGTAAATCGAACCGATTTATTATCCACTCCTTAGTGCTCTAGTACAAATTAGAATATAAGATATAATAAATTTGAATACAAGAGGAACAAGAACCTATTTCACAACCACCGAGAAGCTACCCCAGCTTATAAGTTAGATTCGATCATTATTCTCCTCCATGGCATAATTTCCCTTTGCTCCTTGATAATAATCCCAAGCTCACACGATGAAGGTGTGGAACAATGGGCCTATTGGCGAGTTTATAACTACTCCCAATTTACAATAATTTACTTATTAAATAATAGGACTTAATTTAACATTTGCCTAAAATATTTTTAGGTCTTATTGTCCTCATAATTTCCTTTTAAAAAGGCCTTACAATTCTTCACAATACTCCCTTAGGCTTCAAATTAGCTTAGAAGCTTGTGTGTTTGGAGGGGAGGTCGAGCCCCTTTTTTATAGTGGATCGGAGCCCGCACTATTTGGTGATAAGGCTATTGGCCAATACGTTACCAACATGTTGATTTAAGTGGGTTGTTTGGGTCGTTAAGATTTGGGGGGGGAGGTTACGGGGTCGACTCCCCCACCTCCGCATTTTATTTTTCCCCGACCATTGAAAGGCCTGACTGAGTCCCTCCTCACTATGCCAAGACATGTCCACATAACCCGTTGAGTTCCCTAATGCCGCCATGTCCATACCGCTCCTATTGTGTGTCCACATGCTTGACCTCAACCTCACCACGTGGTGTACTGGCCCATGTAACTGCTCCTATTTCTACGTTGTCCCAAGCCCGTGTCAATCGTTTGACCCAGCTACTATCCACATCGATGTGTATTATCCCACATCGAACGGGGAAAATATAGGGAAATCCTTTTTAAGTATTTTGACCACCCATACTATGTGTGTTTTGGGCCACGTTTCAAATGGTTTTGCTAGCCAATATAAACATAACCAACTCACCATATGGCTCGGTTAAGTAGTGCATGACTCGCCCTGGCCATAAACTCACCAATGCAATGTAATGCGATGTAACTCAGTAAATAGCTTATCGCTTGACTCGAGGGAGAAAGAAAATGTGGTAATATGGATTAAGTGGTGACATGCCATGTGGTGGCTTGAGGACCCACTACATGGAAAAACAATTTCTCGATCGCTGACGAAGGTGACCATAATCATGTGTCGAAGACCAGAGGCCTGAAACATTGACATGAACTTTTTCACCTTTTCCTGATTTGTATTTTTTCCACTTTTCGTGACTTTCCAGTTGACCTTGTCTCTTCCTAGGGTTAAATCAACTTTGACCAGTCACCATTTTCACTTATGGGATCCATTATCTGTGTTTGTATAGTCGAAGGAAAGATCTCAGAGTTGACGTCCACATGATCATGATTTCAGGAGGATTTGAGAACTTTGTGTCCTCTTAATTGTCCTCTGGATCACACCTCCCAACTAAGGAGGCTTTTTATCCACAAAAATATTGTGAACCATAAACATCTGGTTGCTCCACAATCAAACAACTGATGGCTCAATCCTGATAACATCTCTTGGTACTTTTCATCATTTTGAATGGACTACACCTCTGCATAGAAGAAACTTTAGTTTCACTGAAGAAGACACTTTACTTCACCCCGCTGCACGGCCTTGGCCACTATACGGTACTAAGAAGTGTCTGATGGTGACTTTACCCTGGTGCACAGCCTCTTCCTCTAAATGGTACAAGCCCTAATGATGATGACAATCAGGTACCATCCTGTTGCACGACCATAGTGAGCCTATACATAAAATGAAGACCCGACCTGATGTTAAGTCCACATTGATCAGCTACCATTATGTTGCATGGTCATAATGCCTCTACACATAACGAAGATCCAAGATGATTTCTCACAAATTCAATAATGACAACTTCCACCTCACTGCACAACTACTTCCTCTACACGGTATGAAACCTCTTATTGATGATGACTATCAAGAACCACTATGTTGCACGGACATGATGCCTCTACGTAGAGTGATTATCTGACCTGATGTCAGTTACCAACAGTGATTAGATACAGTTATGTTGCACTACTTTGATGTCAAATCAGGATGAATATCTACGTCTGGTCTTCATGAGGACTCTATATAGAGCTTGGCTTACCAATGATGCAAGAAAACACTAGGCATGATAAACTTGTCTCTTATTGTATACCTACATGGTAGCTTTGTTCCCCAATTTGATATCTCCAAATGACCTTTATACCTTCGTTGTACGGTGCCAAGTCTCCATATATCTGACAACAAAATTCTTCCTCGACTCTATAGAGTTAGGATTTACCCCAATGTCCTATGTTGACTATGACCCCCTTCCACTCTGTTGTACGGTAAAATGACCACTACATAGGGCTAAGTGGATCTTTTGTCGTCAACGAGCTCCTTGAGTATGATCCTTCTCCACAGCTAACTATCTGACAATGTAATCAACGTACTAAGGTTCTGAGATCTATCAAGTACTCTACAGAACATCTTCGATGTATAGTCTGCCCAAATGGTGTTTGTATACATATTCTCAATGAAATTTGATACTTACAAATATGGGGTTAGTACCTCATAGTTTCCCCTCACAATGGGTCTTACAGTATAAGTACCATATACAGATAGTTTTCCCAAAAAATGGGACTTCATTTTATTTATAAAAATGAGCATGGGTATCTTATTTTATTAGACCCAAAATAATGCTCAAAATGGATACATACTATAGTAGACTACTTTATTCATCACCTAGATTCTATGGCTAATACCTGAACCTGGTGAAGACCTGGCTGCATCAAGGATTAATCTGTTAGTCTTGAGTGTTGTCTACATCATCAAGATGCTCCCCTAGTGAATATGATTCAGAAGACTCACTCATATATCCATTATCAGGTCTCGTGACCCAACCAATTTCGAGCTCGACAACCAGTCCATTGTGTAGTTGTAGTTTAAGTCCATTTCCACCTTCTACGATGTATCTCAGGTCGCAATGGCTAGTTTCAACTCATTGGACACATCCATCTATGCTGCCATATATTTTGGCATGAGGAGGTAGTATGAATGGCATGCGTAGTTGGTGTTCTGGATCAGATGTCACGTATTTGGTTCCAATGATACAGTTGAAGACAATCTTCACGATCTGTCCCTACGCAACTTCTAGAACACTTTGTCTAGATACCTCTTTCGATCGTAGAATCCAATTTGTATTCTCTTCCCTCTATCGTTGTATGGGTGTGGACTTCTGTCCTTGCTGAGTAGAACTAGGTTTTACAACATCCTTTCCCTACTTTTTCATCCACTGATGCCTCTTATCAGGGTGTAACTTCCAGCAACGTTCAGTATCATGTCCCTTGCCACAATGGCTATACCCAATCTGGTCCGGTGATGGTGAAATTTTTAGGTTTCATTTACACAATTTGTTTTCTTTAGCTACCTTGTCAGGTAGATCATTATTGGTTCTTTGAAGTTCAGCAACGTGTCAATTTTGCAGACGTTAATGCTCCCAAACATTTGTCAGATGAGTCTACACTTTATCTATCTGAAAATTTTGATCTTGATGAAAAATAACCACCATTTGTATCATAGTGTCAATCAATGTCAACACTACCAGCCATTTAAGAAATAGGTACAAGTCCATAACTGGTACTCTAAAATCCCTGTAACAACTAGCTTTGATACCAAACTTGATCTAAAAATTTAGGTCAAAAATTTAACCGAACTCAAACCCCTATAGTATTTAAATTATTTTATCAAAATTACCCCCTTTTAAAATCAAATTTTAAAATAATGCATAGAAAAAATTATCCACAGTACAAAACAATGTTTATAACAGAGTTCATCAGAATTCCTACGTCTCCGGGTTCATAAATCAAAACGATTTATTATCCACTCCTTAACTAAAACTCTAGTACAAATTACAATAGAAGCTATAATAAATTTAAATACAAGAGGACCGAGAACCTATTTCACGACCACTGAGAAGCTACCCCGACTTATGAGTTAGATTCGATCTCAGTATTCTTCTCCACGGCACAATGTCCCTTTGCTCCTCGATCAAAAATTGGGGCTCGCATGATGAAGGTGTGGTGCACTAGGCCTAGTGGTGAGTTTATAATTACTCCTAATTTATAGTAGTTTTCCTATTAAATAATAGGACTTAATTCAATATTTTCCTAAAATATTTTTAGGTCTTATTTTCCTCATAATTTCCTTTTTAAAAGGCCTTACAATTCTTCACAATACTCTCTTAGGCTTTGAATCATCTTAGAAGCTTATGTTTTTAGAGGATGGGTCGAGCCCCTTTTTATAGTGGGTTGAAGCCCACAATATTTGGTGATAAGGCCTATTAGCCAATACATTACCAGTCCGCTGAGTTGGGCAGGTTGGTTGGGTCGTTGAGATTTGGGGGGGTTACATGGTCGATTCCCTTGCCCCTGCATTATCTTTTTCCTCAGTTGTTGAATGGCCCGACTGAGTCCCTCCTTAATGTGCCATGACCAGTCCACATCACCCGTCAGGGTCCCTATTGCTACCACGTCAATACCGCTCCTAGTGTGCGTCCATGTTCCCAACCTTGACCTCTCCACATCGTACACTAACCCGTGTAACTGTTCCCTTTGTCACGTTATCCTGAGCCCATGTCCACCATTTGACCCAGCCACTATCCACATCGATCGAGGAGAAGATAGGGAAATCCTTTTTAACGATTTTGATTCCCATCCTATGTGTGTATTGGGATACGTTTCAAATGGTTTTATCGGCCAATATAAACATAACCAGCTTGCCATATGGCTCGATCAAGTTATGCATGACTTGCCCTGACCATGAACTTGCCAATGTGATGTAACTCGATAAATAGCTCACCGTTTTGCTCGCCCAAGCTAGAAAATGTGGCAATGTGGATTAAGTGGTGGCATACCACGTGGTGGCCTGATGACCCACCATGTGGAAAACAAATTATCGATCGCTGAAAAAGATGACTATAATCATGTGTCGAAGACTGGAGGCCTGAAACATCAACCCAAAATTTTTCACCTTCGCCTGATTTGTATTTTTTCCACTTGTCCTGACTTTCCAGTTGACGCTATCTTACCCTAGCGTTGACTCAACTTTGACCAGTCGCCATTTTCACATATGGGCTCCATTTTCCGGGTTCCTATAGTTTACAAAAATCTCTTAGAGTTTACATCTGTATGATCATGATTTTGGGATGATTTGAAAAATTTTATCCTCTGGATCACATGAAAGTGATTATCATGCCTGATTAGGCCTCCATGCACTAGGATTAGGTCTAGTTTAGACCTAGAAAAAGTAGAAGAACACCATACCCATGCTTCTAATCTCTCCAAAAGGACCTAACACACCTAAAACAACATGTATTACACATCTTCATGCCTCCATTATCTCATATACCTATGCCCTGAACTTGCATGCTTCATTTGGCCTTTAAGCACCTAGACTAGGTCCAGATGAGAACCTGTAAACCATATTCAAACCTGTATCTTCTTACTAAGACACACATGAGTGTCTCAAAAATATCTAATCATGCTAACCAAACCTCTACCATGTTCCTCAAGCCACCATACAACTCAATCCATCATGCCCTATTATCTAGGCTAACTAGGTTCCTTGATTAGGCCTACTAGGCCAAGCCCTTCTCATTGTTTCCACTCTTTCCATCATGATACAACTTGATTTCCCATGTCATCATCATATCATGCATCTTCTATCATTAATTTATCATCTTCTTTGTCATTAATGATATTTTTCATCAATGATAAAACTCTAACTCACTCATGCTAACAGGTTAAGCCTTTACAAAGGCTTATATCTTAGTTAGTCCATGAATTAAAAGGTATTTAATCGCACCAACCAAATACATGGATGTATTTTTTCAAAAGGATAATGTTTTATCCAATTCGATGGATATAAAACATATCCTTATTGTTTAGACAATGAAATCCTATATAAAGGCCCCTCAATCCCATTCAAATTCATTCCACTCAAGATTGGAGAGTGGTTGGGAGAGATGTGAAATTAATATTGAATCCTTTCAAGCCCATCCAGTTTATGGAGTAGCACAAGGAGATTACAGAGTTTATGGAGAATATTTCATGGAGAAGAGCTCGTAAAGAAGAGTTTTTGGCATAGCTCATGGATAACATGAAGATGAGATATTGGAGTTGTAATACATCCTTGCAATGTAAATGAGATTATCGTTCCTAGAGACGTAAACAGAGATTATTACCCATAAAGCTCATTTATTGAGTCAAAAAGAGTTTTATAGCCATTTTTATATTAAAAGGAGAGTAATTGTATGTGTTAGTATTACAAACATCATTGTTGTCCATCGTTTGAATGGAGAGAGCCCATCGATTTGTAATGGCATTGTCAAAGAGATCGTAAGAGCCCGTTGTATTGACATTATTGTTGATTTTGGTGGAGTATGCCATTGTAACCGATCAAGTCATCAAAGATGTCGGAGATCCTACTAGTAACAACAAGTTGTCAAGAGGTTATGGAGCTTGTCAACACAAATTTATGAGGACATAGAGCTCGTTGAAATCATAAAGAGGCCATTAGAGCCCATGTACCAAAATTATAATTGTAAAGGTCATAAGCACCTATTATAGATACGTTACTCTCATCATCTAAGTGAGTCACTTGTTGAGATGGATGAAGCCTTCATTATTATCATTCATGTTGAGGGCCCATAGTGCAGATCCAGGAGGCCATCAAGACTAATAGATCCATAGCTAGATCCAAGTTTACAGTATCTAGTTCTAGATCCATTAGCCAGTGATGTGATTCATGAGCTAGATCCAATGTCAGTATCCTGAGCTATTTTCAGAGATATACTAACCAGAGCCAGGTTATCTAATGCTACAAACCAAGAAATTTTTGATTGGATATTATCGGTCATGTCGAGTGCCCGTAGTATGGAACTAGAGCTTTTCTTGATTGATAGAGCTGAAGCCAGTGCCAAGAAGCACATAGCCAATGCCAATTGTCAGTAGCCAGTCTCATGAGTCACAATCTAGAGTCAAGTTACCAGTAGCTAGTGTCAGAGCCAGAGCCATTTATAAAGAGCTAGTATTTTTTGAAAATACCCTAAACTAGTGCCAGAGAGCCACTAGCCAGAGGTAATTCATTTGATGTTGTAGACCAAGAACTATTGAAAGGATATTGTCGATCATTGTCGAGATCTCATAGTACAAAGCCATAGGTTGTCTTGAATGACACATCCTGAGCCAAATTTGATTGTTAATATCTAGTGCCAGAGAGCCAGTACCTATAGCCAAGTATCTTGTAGCCAATGCTAGTTGCTAATAGCCAGTGTCGTGAGTTAAGACCCAGAACCTGAGCTAGTAGATAGAGCCTTAGCCATGAGCTAGTAGCCTAAGTCAGGTTATCAGACATTGCAAAGCAAGAGTAGATAGATGATGTAAGAATTATATTTTTTGCATCATTTATATATTGGTTCATCTTTTGAGCGAATCAGGTTACATATTCCATTTTGGGATGAACTATGCTATCATCTTAGTGATCATTTTGTCATGATTTTATGGTTTTACTTTCTTCTTCTTTTTTTCAATTAATTTTAACCATTGATCATGTAATTAGGAAAATTTATGGTATTCAATAGAATGGGAAAATTGAGTCATCTTTTATAATACCCCATTTTCATATCATTAACTATAACAAAAATGGTGCTCTTTTTATGAAAATAAAATTAAGGGAATTTTTTCATGAAATTCATTTTATCAAAAACAACCTTCACAACAAAAAATAGTGAAAATAATATTCACAGAAAGTCATTTTAATGAAAACGATGTTCACAGAAAGTCACTTTTGTGAAAATGATTTTATCAATTGTAGAAAATGACGACCACCTGTCACCTACACATAGAACGTGAGAACAAGGGGAGTTTTGTGAAAACAATATTATCATGATTCATAACAAAATTATTAGTCATGACAACGACAATTAGCACTGAGCATGGAAAATGACTAGAAAAATTCAATTTTTCCAATTTTCTCCCCTTGATCAATCTAATTCTTTGACATGTATGATATAGGGTCCTAATGATCATGAATAAATACAAAATGTTTGGGAGTCCCATTGGTCATGCTAGAAATTTGTGCAAGAAAATTTGTGAATAACTTAGGAAACCATGGATGCAATACCAAAAATATCTATTCTAACGCAAATGCAAACCTCTAATTGAGTGGACAAGGGATAGAAAATATACCTTTAATTACCATAAGATTACTCCCTTGTGATTTTTGGATTTTCTCAAAGATGATGGATGTATTTTTGTTGCTTCGAGTGGAATTTTTGCATGAATTTTCGGATCACCTCCCTTCAAAAGCTTGATAATTCCATGATAGATGATGATGGCTTGATTGGATTGGTGGATTGATGAGAGCTTGGTATGAATATTTAAAGGTTTCCTTATTTTCTTTCATGGAAATTTATTTATTTATTTATAGTTGAGGGGTGGATGATTCAATGACTAGGATGAACCCATGGTGGATTGGGATCAATGGTTGATTTTGAATGTGAAGATGGAGGATTCTTTAGTTTTACTCCATTCATGGAAGGTGGTAGAATATAAGGGTTTTACAATTAGAAAAATATAGAAAGGTGGTAGATATTTCTAAGATTGAATTAGGTTAATGATGATTATATGAGATATTAGTTGGAGGATTTGTAAGATAGGCTAGGTTAGTAGGTGTAGGTAGCTAGGAATATAAAATTCATAAAATAAGAGAGCATGTGATTAGATGATTAACTAGGTAAAGTAATCATGATAAAAGGATATTATGAGATGTTATAAGGTTGGATATAATAAAGGGATACTTGGTAAGAGGCATTATTTTAGGTGTATACATTGTTATCTTGGGGGCCATGTATGATGGCCTCATTATATATGGATCCATACATGATTGCATATAAAGATGGATGTGGATTGGGCCTTGCACTTTGATCCATATCTAGGCTTGGGAGCACATTATAGATAGACCTATAGAGTTCCAACGACTATGAACACTTAATGATCTTATTACTTATAGGTGAGCGATGGTGTTCAGTATATTAAGACTCATATGGGTCTCCTGGAGTATTATAGTAAGGCCATGGATAAGTTCCATGATGACCATATTATGTGGCTACAATACAAGGCATTACAAATAGCATTGGAAGATGACCATTATCTGGACTATATTATGAATATTTGTGACATCATGGATAGAAATTATTATGAGATAGAGAGACATTGTCCTAATAGGGTTCAGAGATATTTTGTGCGACAATAGGACATCCCAATATAGCCCATTCACATTTTTATGATAGTTGTTAAGGAGAGGGGTCAATGGGGCTACTCTATGAGTAGGACTATAACTCTATTGAGATGGATAAAATTAGTGTCGATTCCATATGATCAGCATGTAGACATCATTGATGCAGGGATGACAATAACTTATGATGCTTGGTGAATGCATATTATGTCATTGTGACTCATTATGCTAGTATATTCACCACTTTTGACTAGCCAGGAGCACACCCAAAGGATGTGACAACTAATCAGGATAGGGCCATAAGAGAGACAAGTGAGAGACCAAGTACAAATTGTTAGACCAATATTTCCATAACATTTGAGAGTATAAAACATAGTACAGGGGGCACCATAGGTATAGATATAATAGGAAATATCTTCGCAAAGTCCACAACCCATGGATGTGTATGGGAATTGATAGGGATAGGTAATAGTACAGTTAAATATAAATCTACAAGCATAGACACATGTTCAAATAGGTGGATATAGGGCTAGGGGATATAGAAACGGAGGAGAAGGTACTTCTCAAATGAGATTGAAAAAGGATATGGGATTGATAACCAAACTACAACATGAGATTAAGTGTGTGCACATCCTAGTCAACTACCACTTGATCAACATCCACTTGGACTCTATATCTTCATGCTAGTTAACTACACTTCTAGAATCCTAGAAAGGTTGGGGCAATTGAGTTGCACGTACAACCACCTTCTTGGATGCAACTTCTTAAATTAGTTTATTTACTGCCCCTAAATGCCCTAGCACTACTGTAACTTCCTCCAATGTTATTTTTAGCATGTGCAATTCAACTGTGTGTAACTAATTTCCAACTACTTCTGCCTCTATAAATTATAGGCTTACTCTCTTACAAATCCTCTTGGATTTAAGTACAATCACTCTGCTAAATTTCCAAGCCAAAGTATATGTGTTTGTAGCATTTGCACTCACATTTGAAGAACATTCAAGAGAACCCACATTCATTTGCCAAGTTCCACAGACAAAGTATCCATAGCCTTATTGAGGTTTGCATTGAAGGATTACAGGGAGGTTTGCATTATATTTTTGTTTATCTTCCATTCTCAGGTGATTTTTCATTGTTTACATTTTGGCACGCCCGGTGAGACTCGCACCCCATATTCTTTCATTTTGTTTCCATTTTCCTTTCATTTTTTTTCATGTAGTTTTAATCTTCTTGGGTTTTTTTTCTGTTGTTTTTTATGTCACTTTATGTTGTTGGGCAGGTTTGGAAGCAAGAGATGTTTTCTAGGCAACTGTAATTTTGTAAATGACATGCAAAAAAAACATATTTTTTGTATTTCTAATGTTATATTGATTTATTCTAAGTGCAAAAATTGGTTTGTAGGTTTTATTCCATTTGTGCTAGCTGTTGTAATGCACCTGCACAAACAAAGACACAATTTTAGATTTTATTTTAAGTAAAAAACTAGCAAAAAAAACAATAGATAGAATCAAATTTCTGGAAAAAAAAACAAAAAACAAAAATAAATCAGAAATCAGAAAATTTAAAACAAGAAAAAATAAAAATAAAATCATACTAAACCATACCTCGTACCCTGTACCCTACCTCCCCCTCCCCTCAGCTCGGCCAACTCAGCCGAGATACCTCTCCCCTGACCCGACTCCCTTCCTAAACCCCACCCAACCCCTTTCCCCCTGCCCACCAAGACTACCCCTTACCTCTCACCGACCCCATCCCATACTCGATCCTCGCCTCTTCTTAGACTACCCCATCTCGGACCCCCCTAACTACCCTAATTCCCTACCCCCCACGCACCCAACGCTAACCCTATTTTACCCCAGCGACAGCCCACCCAACCCTTCTCAGAAATCTCAGCTCCTCGAGCCATCTTCTGACCTATTGTGCATGCCTCCCTCCCCACACAGATTTGACATGCCCCCTGACCAACTCTACACCCCTAGATCTCACCCTCTTTGAATATTCCCTCACTCCACCGACTTCCCTCTAGCCATCTATCCTGCCCCTACTCGATCTGTGAGCCCCCCCTCAGCCCGCCGACCTACACACCTCGTCGTGAGCTCCTCCTGTCCAACTTGCCCAACTATTTCAACCTGAAAAACACCACCAAAAAAACCACATGCCCACGCTCAACATCCAAACAGCAACCCACATACCATTTGCAATGATTAGGATTTTAGGTGTTGTGTTGTGTCATTTAGTTTTACTCTTTAGGTTACTTTTAGTTTTTTTTTAATTCGTTCTTTTAGGTTACTTTTAGTTTGCATCAAATGCATGTGTAGGATTCGCTCACTTGTTAGCTAATATTTTTTGGTAAATTGCTATTTAATTACTTTACACTTAGGGCTTTTGTTTTTATTTAATTTCCTTTTTATTTTTGTTTATAGTTTTTGCATTCTAAGTTAAACTCTAGTTTAATTTCATCAGTAGTTTAGTTTAAATTTTCATTTCGTTTAAAATTTTGTCTTTTCATTACACTAGGCCCTTACAACTCCTTATTTATTTCTATATTTCTTTATTTAATTTATTTTTTGTCATTTTTCATCCACAGAGACTAATCCTCTAACTTCATTTACAGGCTTATTGGCGTTTCAGTTCCTTTTATCTTCACTACTTCATGCCATTTTATCACCATTTAATCTATTATGACACTTTTTCATTGTTATCTTTATCCTTTTCGCCACCAGGACTAACTGTGTAGGTTGCAAACTTAGCGTTATTGGACATTTCGGTCCATTTTTTCTTGCTTTTTAAAGCCATTTTACATCCATTTCATTGTTTTTCTACATAGACCAATGCTTTCTCACATGTTTTACATGTTTCTCATTTGTCGTTTTCTTTTTTTTGTGAAATGAACCACGAAACAATCACGCGTATGCTCTTCCCTTGCACTTTCTAAGTGATCTTGGGAATAAATAACATGGTCGTTTCTTTCTTTTTGGTTTTTAGGAATTAACGTTTCACTTAATCAAAGCCAACTCACACATATGCTCTTTCCTCATGCTTTTTGAGTAATCTTGGAAATTAGAAATGTGGGTTCGCTTATGTTGCCTTGTTTTTTTGTCCTTTTTTTTACCTCAATCTGGAAACATTTCTAATCTTTTCTTGTAAGACCCACTCTCACAAAAGGTACATAAAACACTCAAATACTACTATGGGTTTCCAAACGGTGTATAACCAAATCACATTAAGATCAAAAGATAAAAAATACACCACATTCAAAACATTGTATTTGCATGTTCGGTTAAGAGCTACGGCTCAACTGCTTAACTAGAACATAACCCCCTTGGCATAAGCCTTAAGCTATAACAAAGGGGGTGGTTCTGGGAACCCCAAAGTAGCCCACACCTTGAGGGAACTGATGGATGAAACGAGAACCTTTTTATCCTACCTAACTAGTAAAGCCTTGTGAGTTAGAGTCACGAATATCCTTAGTGGCGACCCCAGTGCGATTCATTCTGAGAAAGATCTTTTCTTAGGGTTTCAAATGGGGTAAAGTAAAGTCGTCAGCTAGCAATAGCATCACGCTCACTCAGATATACTACTGACACCTAGTTGAGAGAGCCACCTAGGAAGCCAAACATTGTCCAAGCCAATTTAAGGTAGAGGCCACAAACAAACAGTTAAACAAAAACCTCATTTTCTATTTTCTTATTTTATTTTCTTTCTTTTTTTAGTAGTGTTTCTGACTCATTTTTTCTCAAACACTCCTTGGTTTGGATCCATCTTTCACTTTCCTTATATTTTCATCATTTTCTAAACACTCCTCGTTTGGATTTTGCTTTCATTCCCATTTCGTCTCTTCTCATCATATTTTCTCTTCATCGTCAGTCATTCACTAACTTTCATTTTACTCTTGAATTTCCCTTTTTTGAAAATTTCGTCTCTTTTTCATTATTTCAATTTTTCCTTATTCTCATTACGTTCTCCATTTGATCTTCTTTTATTCATTTGGATTTATCATTCACTTATTTGAGCCTTCCTTTTTCACAATCATCAAATTCTTATATCTTTCATACTCACCTCATTTTGAGTTTATCTCCCATTTCATTTAATACTTAAACATTTGGATTATATTTCCCAAAGTTTAAGTTTTCATCTCCTTTACGACATCAAGTCTTTTGTTGTGGATATCCACATCCTCTCTCAAGCACTTTCATCTTACGACTCGCATCTTGACAGTGTTGTTTTCCACTTTGTCACAACTTAATTTCATCATATCTTATCTTCATCCTTTTCTTGTGTCCTTTAGTTTGACATCATCATCGTTAAACTATATATGTTTGATTTCTTCACGTCTCTAACTTGACAAAATATTTTTTTGTTTTAGACACTTCATCATATCTTCTTTTCCCAACACTTACATTATCAATATTTGAGTCTTATCCTTTCATTAGCCTCTTCCTTTTTAACTAATTATTGTTAAGGGTTGAGCACATCGCATATGATTTGGCTCCTTCTTCATACTCAGCTACCCATCTAGCATTTTCTTTGCTAAGTGGTAGAGTGAATTTGCAATCAATCTATCCTCGCTTCTCCACTCTAGCATTCACATTGTTAGAGGTTAAGCAAATTTGGACTTTTTTCACTATAACTCTCCTCCATTCTAGCATTCACTTTGTTAGAGAATGAGAACCTTCACCACATCAAACCAATTCTTCCATCTTGGCATTCACTTTGTCAAGGGTCGATTTTATCAAACACTTTTGCATGCTTCCATCTTGACATTCACTTTTTTAAGGGTTGCTTCATTCATATCTTCCAAACTTCTTGCTCATCTTAGAATTCAGTTTGTTAAGGGACAAGTTATTACCAAACTTAATCGCACACCTCTCTTCCATCATCGCATTCACTTTTCTATGGGTTGAGTTATCTTTCGCATCTCTCTTTTTCTCCCTCCCTCTTTTAAAAATGGTGGGAACACGACACATAGATTATAGTCCTTTTGTAAGGGGTGAATGACATCGAAATCCTTTTAGAAATTTTGATAGTGACAATGACCAAAACTTTGAGGATAATCAAAATGACATCTCACTCGAAGAACAATCCCACGTTGAAAATATATTACATATGAATAAGGCCCAATTTTTGCTTTGTCTCCTTGAGATGGGATAAAAATGACCCTCTGATTTTGATGAGGATAGTCTACAAACATTACTTGGAAAACCACCACCTAACAAGGGTGAGCCTTTCATTTCAATAAACAATGACGATGAGGCATGCCCTAGTCACACAAACAATGATGTTCGAAATAATTCCACCTCGAACAACACCAAAGGAGATGAATCAAATAAAGACAAATCTAATGAAGGGAACAAAGGAAAATCAACTGATTTGGCCACCGATCCCACTCAAGCCCTCATGAATCAAATTAACGACATGGCTAAGCAACTTGCTATCTTAAATTCCAAAGTCACCAATGAATCCCATATCAATGAGGTACCAAATAAAACTAGTGATTCTTTATTTAAAATTCATAACGCACACACCATAGATAACAAAAACTCTATGAGAAATGGTTCCTTATCTTTCTTACATAACTCCCCATTTTCCCAAGAATGTAAAATGATGAAGGACACCATCTTAGGTATGTAACATCAACGCAAACAATTTAGCTTTGAAGAATTGTGTCCTTAACCCTTCGATAAGGACATTTTGTGTGTCCCCTTTCCCAAATCTTTGGAGACACCTGAATTTGACAAATACAAGGGCAAGAATGATCCTAGAGAGCATATTAAGGAGTTCTATATGGCTTGTCAAGAGGTGGCCTATAGTGATGTCTTCTTAATGCATCTCTTTCCATGAAGTCTAGGTGGACAAGCCTTGGACTAGTTTCTACACCTCCCCAAGGGCTATATACAAAATTTTACGGACCTCTCAGAGAATTTTTTCAAACATTTCTCATTCAACCTAGACTCTGAAATTACAATGATGGATTTGTGTAATGCCAAACAATGAACAAATGAAACTATTACACAATTCCTACAAAGATGACATGGGATTGCTAGTCGTTTCCCATGCTCCATTCCTGAGAAATAGCTTGTGAGCATTTTTGTACATAACCTCAACATCGAGCTATCCTTTCACATGAAAATGCATTTCCTTAATAATTTTGAAGAATTTATTGAGAAAGGATCGCAGATTGAAAAATCCCTTGTCACAAAAGGTTTGATTAAACCTCATTCAAAAGATAATGGGCAACATAGTAATCATCCTAATAGCTCTCATCAAGAAAAATCTAAACATGTTAACCATAATCGTAATATGATCAATGATGGTGTTACAGAAAACCGCAATCTCCACAACATCCAAAACAATTAGAATAGACCAAACAAAGGTAAACAACCTCTTCTTATTTCTAGTAAAGAGGTTTCCTCCTCTCATGATTCTAGGTGACTTCATTTCACTCCTTTGGGATAACCTCTATCAAGTGTCCTCCAACAAATTGTTAATGCAAACATGGTTACCTATCCCATCACTAGACCTACAGTTGAGGGATAACCCAAGCCTACTTGGTATAAAGCTAATAATTATTTTGATTTTCATCACATTGATGGTCACTCAACTGATCGATGCTTTTTCTTACGTCACTTTTTTCAAGACCTCATTAGCATTGGAGATATCATTATCGAAGAGCCATCACCAAATAAGACACCCAATGAAAGTTTCAAGGTGTTCTCAAACATGGCGGTGAAAATAAAAATGTTGACAAAGGTCCTTCTGCCAATAACACTGATTTCAGTTCAATTATCTCATTTATTGAGGAAGTACCATATACAATGGTGACCATTAAATTCAAACCTTTGAGTAATGATGTGACCACATGCCAAAGGAAGATATGGGTTCCCATGGAAAATCAACCTTCTACGTCTTCTGTAGAACCTCAAACATCCAAACCAACAACTCCTTCGAATCAAAAGTCAAACTCTAATGCCAAATCCCCTACTCTGGGTTAGTATGACTTCATCAAGCAATTAGCAACCACTCCATGCATATCTCTCTAATGGAGCTATTAAAAGAGTCACCTAGATTTCAGGATATTCTCACTTGTGCTCTAAATGAATCATGTGTTCCTCATACTCTCAATGTTCAACAGTTTCAGGCTATGATCGCAAACCTTATGCCTAAAAATCCTATCCTATCTTTTGGCCCTCAAGATATGTTGAACCCAAATCTGATTAACAATAAATCCTTGTACATAGAAGCCTACATTACAAACCATAAGGTTAAGAGAGTTCTTATCGATAATGGAGCGACTCTTAACATCTTCTCTATAAAAATGCTTCATGCCTTGGTCATACAATAGATGAATTAGATGCTAATATCATTACCATTCATGGTTATGATAATACCGAACACCAGTCTTGTGGTACCATCACTCTTCCCATACAAGTAGGCTCGTACCTCCTCGACACTGTATGCCATGTAGTTGACGCAGAAACATCATATAACCTTCTTTTGGGTAGACCTTGGATACATGTAATGCACGCGGTACCTTCCAGCTTCCATCAATGCATACAGTTTCCACATAATAGCAGAGAGGCCACCTTATGTGGTGATACTGGCCCCTTTGAATACTATAAGTTTTTTGAAGCAAGGTACAAAAAATAAAATTATTGTCCATTTGTTGATAGCACAACTGGATATATCACAACTCCTATTGTTACCAACCGTATTGACCCTGACATAATATTGCACCCCCATGCTTCCACGTCTTCTTCTGAATAATCTACATCTAAAGCATTACCTGAGGATATTCCTCACACCTCTGCACCTTCCTCTGAAGCATCTACATCTAAGGTGTCACCTAAAGTTACATTCTCCCTTAAAGTCTTAGGTGAGTACACACTTGACAATGCATTTCTTGTTGGAAAACTCCCATTATTGCCTCACAGATATGGGCATCCAAACACTCCTCATCTACGAGAACCTACAACTTACTATCTCGGAAACACTCTTTGAAGATGATATGGATATCTAGAAGATGAACATATTCCAAACTCTGAAAACTCTTGGATATACGAAGACTAGATGGCGGAATGCTACGAATCCACTAATTACACCAAGGGCCATAGAATCATGAAAAACATGAACTAGAAAGGAAGAGGCCTTGGACCACAAGGGCATGGTGTTCTTGAACCTATGAATGTCAATTATAATCTTTACACATATTTTTTAGGATATGAGACATATGAGAAGAAGCCTATAGTATTTGATGTGTTACCTAGCGATGACGGCTTAGATTCCTAAGCTGAGACCGGTTCCACACATAGCCTCTTTGAATACCTAGCTGAAACTACAATTATCCTTGAATAATTATCCATCTAAACCCTTGATGTTGTTTATCCTTCCCTCATTGATCAAGGCCAACAATTTCATATTTCCAGGACCTCTTTCAAAACAAATAGCCCATCCAAGAGTTCCTCAGGGCTCAGGACCCTTTTCCCTTATTGGATCACAAGAAGGGTTTCGATATAAACCTTGATGCTACCACCTACTTTGGAAAAGAACTTACAATATCCAATCCTAAATAAAAATAAATTAAACACAAAAAAAAGGAAAATTATATCTCGCATAGTGAAAACCTTTCTGAGGCATTATGCGAGAAGCAAAAAAATGAAAAAGAAAAAGAAGGAAAAGGACGCATCTCCTAGTGAAAACCTTTCAAAGGCACTAGAGAGAGGAAATTCGGATCCAAAAATATCAAACAATCTACACAAGCCTACAACATAATTTCAAGATAATGACACTTCTAATATGTTGGTAGAAGAGACGAAAACCATCAACATTGGAACTAAATACCAACCAAAATTGTTACAACTAGGTGCCAGTTTATCAGAAAATGAAATCAAATCCTTCACATCACTTCTAATCAAGTTTCAAGATGTATTCACTTGGTCTTACTAAGATATGCCAGACATCGATCCTTCTCTTGTGGTTCATCACCTTATGGTGTATCCAGAAGCTAAACCTGTAAAGCAAAAACTACGTAAAATGCATCCCAAGTTCACATTGCTTATTAACGCCAAACTATAAAAGTTACTAGATGCAGGCTTCATACACTGCATTGACTACTCAAAATGGATATCTAATATGGTACCAATTGTGAAGAAGACCCCCGGAATCCATATTTGTACAAATTTCTGTGACATTAATAAGGCATGTCCGAAGGATGACTTCCCTTTGCCTAATATTGACGTGATTGTCGATTCTACTATGAGCCATGAGATGTTATCCCTTATGAATGGTTTTTCTGGGTATAAACAAATTCAAATTTTCAAAGAAGAACAGCATAAAATGACTTTTACAACCCCATGGGGGACATTTTGTTACAAGGTCATGCCTTTTGGCCTTAAAAATGTTGGTGCAACATATCAACGTGTCATGACTGTTATTTTCCACGACCTTCTTCACGACATAATGGAGGATTATGCCGACGATATTCTTGCTAAATCAAATACTAGATTGGATCATCCAGTAGTTCTTAGGTGTATACTTGAGCAATTAAGGGAGTACAATGTTCACCTTAATCCAAAAAAAAGTGTCTTTGGTGTCACTTCAGGAAAACTTATGGGATTCATTATCTCACGAAGAGTAATTGAAGTGGACCCTACCAAGCTCAAAGCTATAATAGATGTACCACTTCCTCAGAACCTTCGAAAACTAAGGGGCCTACAAGGAAAAATATAGTCTATTCATCACTTCATCTCTCAGTTCATAGATAAGTTCCATCACTTCAACCAACTACTTAAGAAGGATGTCCAATTCAAATGGACACAAGACTATCAAGACGCCTTCGTAAAATTGAAATAATACCTAATATATTCATCGATACTCATGCTGCCTATACAGGATAAGCCTATGTTGTTGTATACATCTAAAATAGAACATGCCATTGAGGCATTATTGGTGCAACACAGTGATAAGGGTCAGGAACAAGTTGTGTGTTACTTAAGAACTACTCTTCTTGAACATGAGACCAAATACTTGCAGGTTGAAAAGGATTTTTAGTGGTTGCTTATACTTCCTAAAAGTTGTAACACTATCTCCTAAATCATACCACCAAGCTAATTTCAAAGGTTGATCCTCTTAAGTACCTACTTTTGAGATCAGTCATAACAGAATGAATGTCTATCTGGATTATACTACTCAACAAATTTTACATTGAAATTATCAATCAAAAAGATATCAAAGGTCAAGCACTTGCAGACCAACTGGCCATAACACCACTACCAGGCCCACAGCCATTAAATTTTGAATTTTCAGATGAAGACCTTTTGTACATATAATCAACACCCTTATGGACATTATTCTTTGATGGATCTTGCAACATCCATGGTTCTTGATCAGGAATCATCTTGCGTACACCAAATGGATACCTCATACCTAAATCTTATCGTATCAGCTTCCCTTGCACAAATAACATAATAGAGTATGAAGCATTAATAGTAGGCTTAGGGTTTGATATCTCATGGCACCTACAAGAATTGATAGTTCTTGGCGATTCTCTTCTCATCATTAATCAAGTTAATGGAGATTATCAAGTAAAATATGAAAATCTCTTACCCTATAAAATAATGGTTGATAGCCTTAGAGGGTATTTCTGGATTATCAATTTTGAAAAAGTTGAAGCGAATGCCATGGTAACTATTTCCTCCTATCTTTCATTCGACACTAATAAAAATCACAACGAATTCCTTGTTAAACATATTTTGGTGCTCGCATACAAGTTGTTGGATTCCACCATAGTTTGTGAGATTATTGGTCCTGATCATCCCTGGTACCACGATATATATACCTTCATTCAAACTAAATCCTACCCTCCTAGTTTTAATTTAGCTAATAAAAGAGCCTTAGCACAACATGCTTTGTGCTACACCCTTCTTGCTAACACCTTGTATCAAAGAGGCTATGATGGGACTCTCTTAAGATGTCTCAATCAAGATGAAGCTAAGCAGACACTAGCTAAAGTACATTAAGGTATTTGTGGTGCCCATACCAGCGGAATGGTCCTTGTGAAGAAGATCTTGTGCATTGGATACTACTGGCCCACAATGGAAGAAGAACATGCAACTGTGTGAAGAAATGTCAGGCTTGCCAAAAACATGGTAATCTCATTCATGCATTATCCCAAGCCTTGCAGCCCATTACTTCACCTTGGCCTTTTTTCAAATGGGGACTCGATTTAATTGGAAAAATAAAGCCCACATATTTTAATGGCCACACATTTATTATAATTGTTGTTGATTATTTAACCAAGTGGGTTGAGGTTATGCCTCTTACCAACTTTACTGGGTGTAATATTTCTAAATTCATTCTTAACCATATTATCTATCGTTTTGGTATCTCCTCTGCTATTTTCACTCACAATGGTGGTTCTTTCAAAAATAAAGATCTCAAGGCCTTACCTAAAAAATATAATATCCGCCTGAAATGGGCTACACCCTACTATCCACAATGCAATGGCCAATCTGAAGCATCAAAGCAGACTATCAAATCCATTCTAGAAAAGATAGTCAATAAACATGGACGTAGTTGGCATACACAGTTGTATCCTTCCCTCTGGGCTTACCACACTTCCTTCTGTACTCTTATAGGAGCTACTCCATTCTCCCTATTATATGGCTCTGAAGCCATATTGCCTATTGAAGTTGAACTTCCTTCACTTCATGTCTCCTTCCAACATTGTATTCATGAAGAGGATTACCATGTTACATGCCTTGTTGAGCAAGAATTATTGGATGAGAGATGACTTCACACCTTAGACCATATACATGTATATCAAAATAGAGTGCACCGTAATTATAATCGCAAGATAAAACCTCGACAATTTGAAATTGGTGATTTGGTCCTAAAGGAAAATTAGAAGAACACAACTAAACCACGAGAAAAATAGGGAAAATTTGAGCCTAATTGGCTGGGTCCTTATGTTATAACTGCTAAATTTGGATCTGGCACATACAAACTACTGAGGATGGATAAGAGTTGAAGGAGCTTATAAATTTCATTCATCTGAAGAAGTTATAGTCCTAAGTCTCTGAAGAGTAACCCTTGTGCTGGGGGCATATCACTGCATCCACCTATTTCATCATTTCACTTTGTTTCCTGCTTGTGACTTTTTGCCTCGTTGTGTGTCACATGTTCTCCTTGTTAGGTTGTCATGCCCATTGTCTACCAGCATTGTTCGCCTTCCATTACGCTTTCATTCACTTACTTCATATGTAGCATGTTGGTTTTGACTTGGGAATTTCCTTTTCCCTCTTCTTTGGCATGTGGTTCAAAATTTCAAAAAGACCAAAAACATTCAAAAACGTGGTCGTAAATGAGAATCAGAAGAACATAACTAAACCATGAGAAAAACAAGGAAAATTTAAGCCTAACTGGTTGGGTCCTTATGTTATAACTGCTAAATTTGGATATGGTGCATACAAACTATCTACCAAGGATGGAAAAGAGTTGAAGGAGCCTATGAATGCCATTCATCTGAAGAAGTTATACTCCTGAGTCTCTGAAGCATAACCCTTGTGTTGGGGGCATATCAATGCATCCATCTATTTCATCATTTCACTTTGTTTCCCTCTTGTAACTTTTTCCTCATCATGTGTCGCATGTTCTCCTTGTTAGGTTGTCATGCCCATTGTCTACCACTATTGTTCACCTTCCATTATGCTTTCATTCACTTACTTCATATGTAGTGTGTTGGTTTTGACTTGGGAATTTGCTTTTCCCTCTTCTTTGGCGTGTGGTTCAAAATTTCAAAAAGACAAAAAACATTCAAAAAACTTTTCAAAAAAATTCAAAAATAATATGAAGTTGTTTAAAATCCCAATAACAATGTAAAATTGTTCAGAAAATACAAAAAAAAACATACAAAATGTTTCGAAAATGCTTTCCAAAAAAAACACTTGTGACTATGTAATTATGTTTGCCATTTTCTTCATCTAATTGTTCCCAATCATCTTTTCCAATCAATCGATCCACTCTTTGTAATTTAACTTTGTTTAGGGACATTACTTGGCTTTGGCTTTCTCTTGGGGGAATATTGGCATTTGTTCATTTCTTCATTATATAAAACACTCGGAAAATCTTTGGACATTATTGTTGTGAGTTGTGTTATATTATAGATTTCTTGTTAGTATTTGACATTAACATGTTTTATTCACTAGATTGTTTGTTGTAATCGCTTGTACATATGGAATGTTGTCTTGTATATTCTTGGCTTAGTCTCTTATGTTTGTTAGTTACAATAACCAATACTCTATGTATCTAGAATGCGTTTATCGACCAACTGCAGGAAAAAAAAATTGATTGATAAAGTGGGTTGAAGGAACCCGTTCCCTATTCATAAAGCAAAGGCCAGATCCTTTGGAAAAACAACAGGTTTTTAAGGCCAAAGGTAAACAACAACTATATCTAAACAACGACTTGCAAAAGTATAAGAATAGCCAAAAAAACCTAAACAAAATTACTTCCCACCTTCCAATGGAAAATAATCCTCAATGTTGCCCATTCTACCCTTTTTGTTTTTTCACTTTTTAACTTCAAACCACTTTCCTTGGTCAGTTGAGATAACGAATACAAGTTCACTAGGAATTTCCAAAGTAATCAATTTATCATACTTGATGCCCGATCTGATTCCAAACATTCTGAAGTATGTCCTCTTTTTGTTCCACCTGTAACCAGGTGATTTTCCTAAATTCCCATCTTTGGTGTCATCCTTAGAAACCTCTTCTTTATTCACCCCTTGAATCAATGTCATATTGACACTTGGCATTCTGGGTTAACACCTTGCCAACCGCTAGCCAATTTTGTCCTCCATTCTGTCTTTTTGATTTCTAGTTTTTGTTGAAGGGATAGGAGGCTTGCAGATGACAATTTATGCATAATCATACACCGGAATTAGTATTCTCATATCTAAGTCTGACACCTGTTTTGTAATTTACCAAATTTAGTTTGATCTGATCCGGTAATCCTTTTCTTAAATCTCGCACACTTGTGTCGTAACACAAATCCGAATGTGTTCTTCCAGGTCTTCATGTTGATAAAATTTACCAAACTTATTACCTTCCTCCATGGCATACCATAGATACAAGGGGACCTTTATATGTAGAAGATGTTGGTTGTTTTGGGAATTTCCTTTGTATCTCTTCTTTGGCGAAATATGGAAACCATGGAGTTCATAAAAACTCGCATGTCTCCAAAACCATGGACCATCTGTTAAACATTCACTGATAGTCTTCAACTATCTATAAAATTCGAAAAACAATAAAAAATATTTCACACTTATTGGTCCAAGTATCGAATATACTGGTGTTCAGAGCGGGGAGGAAGGCTCCTTCATTAAACCTACCAATCATTACATCCCTTGATAAATCCACCTCAGGGTTCTTGATGTTACAGAAAAAAACATACAAAACTATTAGGCCAGAAAACTTGTTGTTTATTTTTCAAAATCGACCGCTACTGTTTTTGCGTATATATGTCAGGTAGTCTTCCGGGTATCACCACTTAGCGCATCATCTAATTGTTCCCAATAATCTTCATTTTTCCAATCTAATCAAGCCCCTCTTTGCAATGTAACTTTGCTTGGGGACATCATTGGGATTACATTTTCTCTTGGGGGAAACTTGACATTTGTCTACCATTACCGTGGCTCACCACCAGCTGCCCGGACATTCGTTAGACAGATTGTTTCATATTTTGCTTACTTGTTAGTATTTCATTGGTGTGCATTGTTCACTGGCTTGTTTGCATTTGCTTTCCCTAATGTTTGTACATATAGAATTTTTTTGTTATTCTTTTTTTTTCACTTAGTCGCTGCCAATTAGGTTTGCGAACCAGTACTTTGTGTATATGGAATGCACTTATAAACCAATTACAGGAAATTTATTTACATCTTAGTTCACATATAACTTTGGTGTGGATCCTTCTTGTTCATATTGGGTTTGTTTCTATTGCTTGTTTTGTATCTTTTTTTCACTTGCATGTGTTGTGTTTTTCTCCTATGGTTTATTTAAGCCATGGATCATTTTACTTTTTCGTTGTTTCTTCATGTTTGTTTACATTTCTTTGCATTTGTATTTCAAATCCTTTTCAAAACTCGCAAAAATAAAAAAAAAATCAAATATTTCAAAATCCAAAAAAATAAAAAAAAATTACAAAAATTTTGAACAAACATTCACTTATCATAGAAATCTTAAAATTGTAAAACCCTTAAAGTGAATCTTTCAACATCTCAATACAATCTTGATAAATGGCATACCTTTATCTATTACCCTAGTGATCATGCCAATCTTACAACTATCACTTTCTTCCCTTTGCATGATATGCTAACTCTGCTTGGGGCAAGTCACAAAATTATTTTTCCTTCACGATATAACTTTGCCAGGGGAAATTTCAACTTAAATAATTTATACAATGGATACAACAAGAGTGCCATAAGGAGTCACTTTAACTCCGCTCTTCCAGTCTGATCCTATTCCCACTTGGGAGCATTTGTATCTACTTAATCATCATTGTGGCATGCATTAATAGTTAATTGTCTTCTTTTTTGACTTTATGTTTCATTTTTGGTGTTTACTTTTTGGACCACTTACAAGTAGTGTGATTACATCTTGGTTCCTTTATAACCCTGATGTCTACACCTAATCTGTATATTGGGTTTGTTTTCATTTTCATCTTTTCTTTGATGTATGTGTTTGTTTACGCACATCTGGGTTAACCATCTTAATTCTTTTATAATCATGGTGACAACTCTATTGTGCAACTGCAAAAATAAGGTTGCTCTAAAATTATTCTCCAAATGAAGCTCATGCTACGAGCACAGTCCTTTTCCCATCCTTGTTCCAATCCCTTGTTTTCCTTCCTATCAAGCGGTTTTCCACCACCTTGCTATGTCATCCACCTGCTTGAGGGGGAATTCCTCTACCATCCTACTTGTTGGGGCATCCTAATGCTTCATTGCTTATTGGGGCATCTTAATGCTTCACAATTTTTTGCTCGCTGATTTGCATGCATCTACTATCTTTAAATCACTATTACTTCACAATAGCACTTTAAAGAGGGGAAAAATGTAAACACCCCAAAATTACTCACATTTTTCCAATCCTAGTTATCCTAGTACACCTTGTTATTCACCCATTTGTGATTAATTAATTAAATTGATTAATTCATACACATTGCACCCTTTGGATTAATTAAATTAATCCCTAGTACCCCCTTGTACCCCTTTAGCTAAGTTAATTATCATTTATTAATTAAGTGATTAATTAATTAAGTTTGTGCATATCCTAGTCAACTGCCACTTGATCAACATCCACTTTGACTCCACTTTGACTCCATATCCTCATCCTAGTTAACTGCACTTCTAGAATCCTAGAAAGGTGGGGGCAATTGAATTACACATACAAACACCTTCCTGGATGTAACTTCTTCAATTAATTTATTTACTACCCCTAAATTCCCTAGCACTACTGTAACCTCCTCTAATTTTATTTTTAGTATGTGCAATCAACTGTGTGTAACTAATTTCCAACTACTTCTACCTCTATAAATTGCAGGCTTACTCTCTTAAAAATCCTCTTGGATTTAAGTACAATCACTCTGCTAAATTTCCAAGCCAAGGTACATGTGTTTGTAGCATTTGCACTCACATTTGAAGAACATTCAAGAGTACCCTGATTCATTTGCAAGGTTCCACAGACGAAGTCTCCACAACCTTACTGAGGTTTGCACTGAAGGATTTCAAGGAGGTTTCCATTGTATTTTTTTTGTCTTCCATTCTCAGGTAATTTTTCATTATTTACATAGAGGATATGATGATTTGATGTGTCGTGATACCATATTCTGATCCATATTAACAAGAAATCATGTTTTTGATATAGCACTAGTTAGTATAATAGCACTAGTTAGTATACAACATGATCTATATCTGACCATGATGATTTTTGTACTACAATGCATGTTGATTGATGTATAAATCTCCTCATATTGTTGTATAATAACATCTTTCCCATATCCTCGGGAAGAAACTAACAAAAGATAGATAATAAAGATAAAAATGATGAAATGGCATAATGGAAAACACACATAACAAGCAAATAATACATACAAAACACTAAAACGTTTTTGGTGGATATCATGGTTGATAAGGATGGATGATTGGTGATAGATAGAAGATACAATAAATAGATAAAATGGTGATTGTTTAAAGGGGAGGATGTGCATTTACTCATGGTCTTGTTGTGAATATCCTTGGTTAGTGTGAATGAGTCAAAATTCAACATATCCTAGTGTTGTTTGATTTTTTCTTGCTCCCAAGTGGCAATAGATTCCCCTAGGTTAGCTAAACAGAAGTGTCCCAATTACTTACTTTGATAGTAACAAGGATGGGGTAAGTTATGGGAGATAAGGGGTGGGATTTATGAGGGATTGTAAAGGAAGCTAATGGCTAGATGTGACAAGGGTCAAGAGGAACAAAGGGAAACACAAGAAAATAAAAAACTGGGAAAAGTTGTGGGCAAGAAGTGTTAGAGATATTGTATAGTGTGAACATTAGATATGATGAATATAATATTATCATGGATAATATTATTATAATGTGAATGTAATATTACATATAGTAAATGGTATTTACTAGATGGTAATTAGTAAATTAGTAAGTTAGTAAGTTAGATGATAAAACAATGAGATATTGTTTTATTATCAATGTTGTTATTAATAGTTGAAACCATTAAGGTAGATTGGTTTCATATGCAACCAAATATTTTTGAGAAGGTTGCAGGTAAAGAAAAAGACATTGTTATCAGAGTTGTTACAATGCAGCTCCTATATAATGGAGTTCATAGCTATGGGAAAAGATGTAGAGTTAATAGAAAATAATTAAAGCTAAATCTATGCTCCTAAACTTGTATTTCGTAACAAGAAGTTCAATATCAAGATAGGCCCATCCAAGGGTTATAATTTCATCATTTTTATGTGCTCAAGATTTTACTTCCATTATTCTTTAACTTGATTGTTATTTCTTTGATTTTTTCTAATTTGTCGCTAATTCTCAAGATGTCTCCCAAAGCTTGGCGTGTAGATATCAACTTGGCCAAGGTCAAGGGGATAAGGGGAATGATGGTGGGAATGATAAATTGTGGTGAGAAGGTGATGTGGTCAAGATAGGTCTTGTCCCCAAGTTTATGAGGTACTCATTTTTATAAGTGACACCAGAAACTAGTTTTCATCAACATACTTTCCCAAGGTGCTAGAGAATTGGTTTTCACCATTTAACAATTTTGTTTGAATATTTTTATTTTTTGGATTTTTTTATATTTGACGGGGTTTATTGGAGATAATAGCAACACCACTAAAATTTAGAATATCTTTGGATGTATGATGTTCATTGGTTCATCTAGCTCATAGACATCATGCATAGCTAGTTTGTAGGATTCTGATACATATTTGGCGATGATGACATAGGTTCCAAGCTAGTTAGATTTAAACTTTCACTTATATTCAAGTTCATTATTAGTGTTTCTTTAATTCTCTTTGAAGAAAATATCACCAACTTCAAACTCTATTGGTTGCACTTTCTTATTGTATTGCATTTGTAGCCTGTTGTGATAGTATTTGAGATGATTGAGAGAATTAATTTTTCGTTCGTCTAGGAGTTAAATATCTTGGAGTCTAGCAGTGTGATATTCTTCTTCGTCAATGATGATTTGTAGGGAGATGATAATTTGATCTTGACTAGAAAGATAGCTTTGGTGCCAAAGACAAGGGAATATAGAGTGGATCTATGGGATGTTTAGATGTTGGTGTGATAGTCCCACAAGGTAAGATAAAGTTCCATATTCTAAGTACGGTTAGCATCATTGACTATTATTTTCTAGATTTTAGTGACGATTTTGGTTTTGGCTTATATCTATCCATTTCCCTATGGGTATTATGTCATGAACCATCATTCTTGGATGTGAAAATATTGACAAAGTGCTTTAACATATTTGTTTTTTAATGATCTAATGATGGTGGTGGAAGGAAATTCAAATAAGAAAATGATGTGATTGAGAATGAACTTGGAGATCTGCTTACTAGTGACATAGGTGAGTGCCATTAGTTCCACCCACTTGGTGAAGTAGTTGGTGGTAGCGATGATGTGTTTGTGTTCGTCGAAGGATATGGGGTTTAGTATTCCAATGAGATCAAATCCCCATATGGAGAAAGGAAATAGATAGGTGATAGATTTTAATCCTTGTGATGGTGCATGGATGAGGTCTACATACTTTTGATAGGCTACGCATTTCTTAACATACTAGAAGGAATCATGTTACATGGTTTTCCAATAATATCGTGCATGCAAGAGATTTTTGGCTAGGGCCATTCCACTAGTGTGTTCCCCAAAAGTTTCATCATGGAAATCCTTGATCGCTAGGTTGGCCTCATCCAAGTTTAGACATCTCAACAAGGCTCCATCATATCCCCTATGATATAATGTGCCACCTAAAATGGTGAAATGTGAATATTTTTGGATGGATGATGTGCATTGGGATCAAGTTAGATCATGTGGTAAGATACTATCATAGATGTAGTTGTATATATATTGATACCAAAGGGAGTTGGGATGAGCTATTTCACATATTATAGTCTCTAATTTCAGGACATCGTAGGCAAGGATCATGATTTTCTCAACCAAAAACTAACATTAATGTATTTTGGGAGGCATCTCAAGAAAGGATCCAATTATATCCATGGTATCCACTAATTTGTTATTTCCTTTTGAAACCTGTTCAAATTGGATGTCTTGGAAATACTATGTGAACTTGTCAACAACTCATTTGTAAGGGATTAACTTGTCATATTTTATTTTATATTCATCATTTACTTTATTGATAACTAGTTATGAATCACTTTTGACTTGGAGATGTTGAATATTCCATTGAATGATGATCTATAGAATAGATATGAGAGCTTTATACTCAACAATGTTTTTAGTGCAAAGGAATCCAAGGTGGAAGGATTTAGGGATCAAATATCTATGTGGTGTGATAAAAAGGAATCATTCCCCTAAATATGTGATGAGTGAAAGACCCATTAAAATAGAGCTTCCATTTAGGTGATTCTTTAATAGTCGGGATTGATTCATCATGGAATCCAATATTTAATGGTCAATTTTCTAAAATAAGATCCTATGCTAAGTGATCTATGATAACTTGTCCTTTAATGGATTTTTTATTGACATTTAGATTTCAAACTCACTCAATAATATGATACACTTGGCCATTCTATCTATTAAAGATGATTTGGTAGAAAATACTTGAGTGAATCAACCTTGTCTATTAACTTGGTCTTGTTTTAGCATGTAATGCAGACATCACAAGCAAGCATGCATGTTCAATTGGATTATAATTGAATTCACAAGATATCAAGGTGCGGTTGAGATAATAGATATCTTATTCCTTCTTGTTCTCATCATGTTGTGCTAGAAGAGATCTTAATGTGCACATATATGTATATATGATATATATATATGATCAATGGTTTCCTTGGTGTAGGTGGAATAAGAACTAGTGGATGTAAAAGATATCATTTTAGAGCTTCAAATGTCTATTGGCAATCCTTATTATAGTAAAACATTGTACCCTTTTAAGTAGATGTGTGAATTGTTGGAATTTATTGGTTAGCTAAGAGATGAACCTAAGGATATCTTCAATTTTTCCTTGTAGACTTTGTAGTTGCTTGATATTTTGAGGAGGCATTTTTGTGATGGCTTAAACTTTGGCTAGATCAACATTAATGCCTCTCCTAGCTACAATGAATCCCACTAATTTTCTTGTTGTTTCCCCCGAAACACATTTATTGGGATTAATTCAGACCTTATACTCTCTTAATTTTTCAAAAATCCTTCTTAACACTACAGGGTGATCGTCCTGTGTTTTTATTTTTTCTTGAAATTCATCCACATATATGTAATGATGTCATGCATCATGTCATGGAAGATTATGGTCATTACTCTTTGATAAATGGTACCTATGTTTTTCAATCCAAATGACATTACTTGATAAAAAAATGTTCCTCACATGGTGGTGAATATTTTCTTGTGCTGATTATCTTGTGTAATTATGATTTGATTGTATCTAGAACTTTGTCTATGAGTGATAAGATCTCTTTTCCAATTGTGTATTTTATGATTTTTTCGATGTTTGGTAGTAGAAAATAATATTTTGGGAATTTTTTTTATGTCTCTAAATTCATTGCAAATACGAATATATCCATCAGGTTTCCTAAAAAGGACAATGTTGGAGATCCATTCAGAGTAATTGATTGGGTGAGTGAATCTTGCATCCCAATTATCCTTTGAGCAACAAGGATATTTTTGGATGTATCTTCCCAAGATTTTGCTTGTTTATTTAAGATTTGGGATGTACTCAAAGGTGCTGAACTACTAATTATGGATCTAGGACCAACATATATACATATTACCATCCAAATATATCAATATATTCTTTGAGTAGGGTTGTTAATTGTTCATGTTCTTGAGAGGTGAGGCTAACCCCTAGATTTATAATATTTGGTTGTGTTTCAATTTTGATATTAACATAAGCTATATCTTTAACCAAGGATGATGAAATTTCTTGTATGTCTTTAGGATTTTTTTTGAATAAATGATTAATCCCTTTTGATTCTTCCATGCTAAGATAATTTTTATGTAACGTGTTGTTATGGTTTGGATATTTCTCATATCCAATTTCAGAGGATAGGTGGTATTCCCTATCTATTGGTGTCTTAGAGAGGTTTTAAAAAATAAACACCTCTTTATTTTTATTTTTTATTTTATTGTTTTGACTTTTGCTTCCCACTAGCACTTCAGAGAGGTTTTAACTAGAGGGTTCTATATTTTGATTTTTGATTTTTTTGTAGGTGACTTAAGAAATCCAAGTGTTCACTCAAGTAGGTGCAATTATATAGGTTGATCTTGAATCCTTTATTATGATCACCTATGGGGATATGATATACGAGTCCCATAAAATATATGATTGCCTCATCGTTCTAGAAATTTTCTAAGGATGAAGGATTTTTCAAGTCCCAATGGATAAGGGAGGAATAATGGAGGGAAAATTCAATGGTTAATATGGAATTTTTGATGAAAATTTTGGTTGTGGAAAGATATTTTTAAAGGCTATGGACGGACCTTATTTCAATTTCATCCCCTAAGAAGGATTCCCTAGAAACCAAAGGAGTATTTATAATGTTATTTTTTGGGTCACCACTTAGTGGTTTGTACCCTAGGCCAAGATGTGGTGGGTTTTCTTCAAAAGAATCAAGCTCCAAGATCCCTTGTTCCCATGGACCAAGGCCTTTTCCATTATATTTAATGATTTGGTACATGCAATTGGCTTTTAGATATTTTAGATATGATGGTAGGAGGCTACTTCTTCATTGGATAACTTCGAGTCATCTAAGCCTTCAATATTTTCATCATCGACTAAGCTAAAGGAATTGAAATTGGATGAGAAACGTTGGTAGGTTTTGTTTTTGGGCTTCCTCATGGTAGGTTTCTCATAGCTATGTGGGGATATAGGGAGGTGACCAAAATGGATATCCTAGAGTTTATACTCTCCACATCCTTTTGGGATAACCTTAGCAAGTGGATGATGGATAAATCCTAAGAAGTGGATGGAATATTATCGGGGTGAATGTAAGATGGTGATGATGTATTTGGTTATGGAAATTTAGAATGGTCCTTGGTTCTTGGAAAATAAACAGTACTACAAGAGCATCCTTCCAACAGCTTGTAGTATTGAAAAGGTTGGGGAACGCTAAGAATAGTAACCTCCATTCCAGCATGAGGAAACTTGATACATTGGTGACATGTGAATGGCATGGATTACATTTTGTGGATCCATGATCATCCCAAAAGGATGTTATACGGTATGTATATGTCTACCACATGGATTATCATTTGGTGTTTGACATGACCAACCATGATACGAATATGGATTGTTCCTATAGATTTCCTCTCGACATCATTGTATGCTCTTATGGTAATGATGTTTGGTATTAGTGCTGTCCTCTTAATAACCCAACCTTTTGATCAGAGTTAGGTGCAAATATCAAAGGAACCATTATCAAAAGTACTCGCTTGATTTTATGTTTAGAAATGAATACATCTATATAGAGGGGGAAGTTATGGGATGGATCGGTAGGTAGTAAATCATTTTGGTCAAAAGTGACTTTTTAGTTTGATGAGAGTTGTCCCACGAGAACTTGGAACTTATTAAGATCAATATTTTTGGGTATAGTTATCCTTGAAGGATTTGTAAAGGATTTACTTATGGATGGTGGACATTTTGAGAAGATATATAATGTATATTTGAGAAGGGGTATTCTCAAGTTATTTGATAAGATGATATTGGCCTTCAATAGTAGACGAAGGATCCTTTTGGATAGTGATCTTAGGTGACACTCTTGGGATTGTGAATTTTTTACTCTGTGTAGAAGCATTGCACCCAGATGATGGTGGTTTGATTGAAAAGGAATGCCAACATTTAAGAGCAGGGCTCTTAGATGAATTACCTTTTATTTTTGCAACAATTATGTGGTGAACAATGCATCCTACAGTGAATTCATTGTCATAAAGGACTCTCTTATAGTTGATGTGATTGGTTTGAGAAGCTTGATCTTGACCTTGATGTTTGGGTATTTTATTTTTACCATGCTTTGGGAATGGGTCTTGATAGATCCCTATCTATTGATTTTTAGATTTGGAAGCCTCTTCTTCTATTTAAATGTCCCCCTTATCAATTAGGTTCTATAAATAATTTTTGAACCACACATATTGGTTGGTGTTGTAACCCTTTGTTCAGTGAAATTCATAATATTCTTCCCCTTGAGACCATAACAGTTTGGGTGCATTTTCATCAAATGGATTATTATTTATAAACTCAATCATATTCACTATGAGGATCTTCAAAATATGGATTCTAGTGGCTTTCCAGTAGGTGTATAGGTCTTGTTCTTATCATCTTATCTTAGCCTACCTCATTGAACCATGATGTTTGATGGATTGGAAGGCTTGAGAGGGATTTGGATGGATAGTTTTACAACATTCTGGATAGTTTGGATATGCTTAAAGTCAATCACTACATCGCTAACTACATTATTTTATTAATAAACTTGGGATTTTTTGTTGTGGAGGTGGATGTTGTTGATCCTCCTCTGAATAGATTTTGATGAGACCCTTAGCGATAAGATCCTTTTCAATTTGTATGCTCTTTTCAATTATCTCATCGAAGGTGTTATCATAATGTACATGTAGATGAAATTCCAACTCTTGGTTAAGGTTGGTAATGAAAATTAAGACTAATTATTTTTGTGGAATAGTTAAGGAAATCCACTAGCAAGGCTTCCTCAGCTTTGCAAAAAGGATGTAAAAATTTCTCCATTTCCTTGTTTTATGTCACATAGATATTTCATAGTGATATCAAGTTCAATATTGTAGGAAAAATGCCTTACCAATTTTTCTAATAGATCAACAAAGGTGGTGATGGATCCCTTAGGTAGATACATAAACCAATCAAGGGCATGCACACCAAAGCTATGTAAAAACATTCTTAATGGATATGTATCATTGTATGCAACTCATAGAAAGACCTATAGAATTATTTGACATGATATTTAGGATTTCTTTTGCCCCTATGTTTTTTAAACTTTAGAAGTTCAAAACAGGGTGGAAAGGGTAGTTGGAGTAATTCGATGTCCAGTGGATAAGAACGTAGATCCTCAAATTTATACTTTTTATCATGTATGTGTGATTGTAACTATCTGTTGATCAAAGAACACTTGACAGAGAAAGCACACAAGAAGTCCACACGGGAAGTAAAGTCATATTCAAAGGCACGAATGAATAGGGAGAACATGCGTGTGGTACAGAAGTTCATCTTTTCGGGACTTAGCCGTTTTCACTCATAAAGGCCTATTTTTAGAGATGGCGTGCAAAGCACACAAATGAGGCAGAGACGTGCGCACCACGCATTGGCTATTTTTTGAGGATTGGATATGAAGTACTTTGCATCGACACAAGACAGAAATAGATTTGCTACTATCAGTTAGCTAGTAGTAGTCTATTATTAGCGCACTTACATGTGTGGCTAGTGTTGTAAAGGCGCATGGCTAAGAATAGCATGCAACCTATTATTGGAAAGGATAAGTGGTGAAGGGAAAGTCCCCACACTTATATATATATGGAGTAGAAAGTTTAATAGATATAATATAATAGATGAGATCGAGACATACAATGTTATGCTGCTACACACATACTTTTGATATTGTAATGAAGCTTATGTAACTTATTGCATTAAATATAATGGAGGATATTGGCTGAATCTAAGGGATTAGTTCTATGTATATTTGAATCTAGTATGTTTGTGATCTCAACATGGTTATTACTTAGCTCTAGTTTTCCTTGGATATAGACTTGGTATGCTCTGTAGAAATGATGTGTTAAAAATGGAATTATATATGTAAAAGTCTTCTTCATGCTAACATCCTACAACAGCAACCCCAAAGAGGGATCTCTTAGCTTGCGCACTTCAGGTGAGTGCTCAGTCTAGGCTGAGTGATGTGCGAATAGATTTAGGGTTTCATAGGGTTTTATTGGATTTGTACCACTAAATTCTAAGTTGCATCATTAGTTCCATTTCTAGGACCTCTTTTTCAGTTGCTTTCAGGATGGTTTGTAATGAAGACATACCGGTTGACCTTAGAAAGTATTAAAGATTGGGTACGTGGTCTGGAAGAAGAATACGCACGGTGGTTCAACATTGGATCTGAGTTTAACGCACACACTTGGGTGGAATACAATATATATGACAGTTTATATGAGAGATTTTTCGTTATCTTTCCAGTAGAACTGTGCGAGTGGCTGGTTACTTATGCATCTAAATGGAATTAGAGATATCACACACTTATCTGGACACAGGAAGAATTCCAGGTCCTTTATGATGCTAATCTAATTTGGACTCGAGTAGTGGATAAGTGGTTTCGTGGTTTCTTAAACAGTTATATCTTGGAATACTCAATTTCCACTTATTCGTGTCCAAATGTAGATGAATTCCAGATCTTACGACATCCAAGGGGAACTTACCTACAAGGAATTCCACTGGTGATCATGATCTTGATGGTAAATTTGAATTTGGAGAGTAAACTGATGGCTAACTAAACTTCACCATGCGTGGGGGTAGGATCAGGATTGGTGAAAGATGGCAGACCTAGCGGCAGAGAGGTAGAGAGAGGAAAGGCAGCTTATGTATAATGAGGCACGTGAGAGGGAGATAGAGAAGCAGCATACCATTGTAGAAAGTATGGCATTGAGGAGAGATATGTCTTGTGAAGGATTTGAAGCTCACGTAGAAGACATGGAGCTAGAGCATCAAGAACTATCCCATCTTAGAAAGCATGACAGGTATCCCCCATCAGCCTCACAATGAAGTGCACCAACAAAGAATACCTGGGCCACGGGCGTGCATCTAAATCCACCTATTAACTTAGCCCTTGTGCTTGTTTTTCCTATATCTAGTACGAAAATTAATCACCAAACAAGTTTAGGAAGTAAGAGAGTAATTACATAAATGGTAGGATGGATGGTTTCATTTCTATTTAGGTGTGTGTTTCTAGGCACATTGTCTACACAGAATATGAGTGCACCAAATGTTGGATTCACTTCTATAATTAGAACTACTTTACAGACCATACGGGTTCAGTATAATACTACTATCAGAGCATAGGGGAGTACATCTACATGACTTATTCCAACTATAGGTTCAGGATCAAGAGGCATGGTAATTTTTGGTTTAGGTGGGTCTAGAGGTTGTAAAAAAGGGGAAACAATGGAGGTTCTGGATCAGGTGGGCAAGGTTCACCCTAACCCCATAATATTTATATGGAAATGTCTCTTTGTCTTCCAAAGTATAGGGGCATATAATATGTTGTTGAACATGTGTGTATGTGTGAAATATTATGGCACGTAAAGGGAATCACAACTTCTGAGCATAGGGCAAGCTAATTTTCTACTATGTTACAAGGGCATGCACACAACTGGTATAGAAAGTTTGACCCTAATCAAACTTGCATATATTATGCATCATTTAAAGATGTGTTCTTAAAAGAGTTTCATATCCCTGAGTTTGAGCAGAAGAGATTAAGTGCACTCAAGGATATTAAGCAAGGCACTACTAAAAGTGTTAAAGAGTATGATGCATGGTTTTTAAAAAAAATTATCAAAGATTTCTTATGACATACACGTAATCTAGCATGCACAATGTTTTGTTGGGGGATTGATTACACCATTTAGGAGGGCACTATCACATAAGACATATACGAATCCGCATGAAGCATTGGAAGCAGCCCTACGTGTTGAGGTAGTTGGGAGTATTGACATTGGCATTATCCCATTCTTAGAGGCATAGACTGCAGCTATGGCAAAACAACTAGAGAAATTATCATCAAATTCAGCCCATGAAACACACTCTCGAATTTGGTATACATAGAGTGAAGTAGAGGGTCACACAAAGGATAGTTGTCCTCATAGAACTATACGCTCATTACTAATGGATTATGAGATATGCCACTTAAACCATGATGCTAGCCACTACCCATTATTACAACTCATGATAAGGAAGAACATTTCAAGCTACTATAAAATTGGCAAGTCCATGACTCATGACATAGAGGACTACCAGCTGATTGGGTAGATCCATGATGCTATATATATTGGTGTATGGAAGATTGGAGTTTCAAATAAATCTAAGGGCAAGAATGAGCATTAGGATCAGGAACATAATTAGGCTTGCTATGATTGGAATGAGGGGCATTTTAAAGGCAGTCGTGGCAGAGGTCGAGGATACCACGGTGGATTCAAAGGACAAGGCCATGGTGGTGGAAGAAGTGAGTTTCCTCATGGAATATGTTATACATGTGCATCTCCTAACCACTATAGGCAAGAGTTTCCTTAGAATATTGCATGTTATTTCTGTGGGAAGAATCATAGCTATGAAAAATGCCCAAACTTATATGAGCATCTGAGTAAGAAACATAAACAAGAAAACAAAGGCGCATGGATGGTTAGGATATAGCGCGATGTGAACAATCAATGGATGCCCAAGATGGGAGTATAATCTGAGGCACTACAAGTGAATATCACAACCCACGCTGAGGCAGCACGTACCAAGGAGGCATTATAGCAAAAACCTACCTTCACTAAGGAAGAGGTTCTTCATGCATGATACCCAGATCCTGCCTATCAGAAGGAGTTTTATTAGGACACCATGGAAGTGCTAAGGAATCTTTAGGGTGAGATATAGTATTTAAAGGAGTAGAAGAAAGCATCAGAGATTTTTCCAAACTTATATAGATGATCTGAGAGAAGTGTGCAAAATTTTGCGCTAGGAGAACATTATTCCACTATTAGGCAGTTGGTTAAAAGGGAACACTCCGCGCGCAAGTACTAAGACTAGACAGTAGATCATTCATGCATATCTCCCAACTCATAGCCTATATTATGACAAGGAAATTACTCTGAATGTTGTTGTGGATGGGTGGTTGTTGAGTAATATATTAATTGATACATGTGCAGCAGTCAATGTTCTTACCTTGGATGCATGCGTACAAATGGGGAGACCCCCATTACAGCCATCCTCTAATGTATTATTCATGGCTAATCATACTAAGGCCACTCCCATAGGAGTTTTAAAAGATGCATCCATTACCATACAAGGAGAAAAGTTCACTGGAGACTTTGAATTTTTAGCACTGGCAGAATCAGATAGCTTCCCAGCTCTATTAGGGCGTCCTTGGTGCTATGTAAATAATGCTAATCTTTGGTTCAATAAGGGCTATATCAGTTTTGAAAATAAAGAGGAAAGGGTCATTATCCCTTTGACAGATGGAAATTCTACACCCTATGTTGAGCCCTTAAGTGAAGAAGATCTGAATAGGATTTATGTACGCACCATCCAAGATCCAGAGATGATTGAACCAGCCAAAGAAGGACTAATTCAGTTGGAGGATGCACAGTCTATTAGTGATACTACAAGTTTTTCTTGTGATAATTGGGCTCACAGCACTTATGAGTTAGTTGGGCACGATGTAAAGAGCATAATCCCTCAAGGCATAAAACGGTGTTATGTCAGGAGGATAGGTAACAACTTGGTACTTTATTACATAGGAGAAGGGGATACCATGATATTCCTACATGCCATGGAAGAAAAATGGATAGACCTGTTGGAGAGGAGAAATATGCTAGCATATACACTACGTGGGATAGCAGCACACTAATGGGTAGTCCACAGGATAATTTTTTCAAATGGAATGAAATTGGGGTTGCTCTTACTACTAGGTTCTTTAGGAGCAATGCACCTGTACAAATCTACAATTATCATGGTGATCAACCTATTCAGCACCATGTTCAGAAGTGTGAGAGACTATGTACAGAGGGATAGGAAGCTTTACCACCTTCACTATGGGTGCACCATTTTTATTCCACTAAACAAGCTTGCGCATGTGCTTGGTATGTATATGCAAAACTCCATAGAGAAACTAGAAATTGGCATAATTTAGTTGTAGGAATGGCATAGACATTTGACTTTTTCTCCATAAAACCTCTGGTAGAAGTATTGAAATTTATCAAGCACTTAACTGTGGGGGATAGTGCCAAGGCTGAAGAACTCCTCCAGGAATTATTAGATAAAAAGGACTCAGGAGAGCGTCTTGATAAAGAACCAAAGGCTGATGCAATATTACTTCAACACGCTTGCCTTTAGAAAGAGAAAGGAAAAATGGTCTACTTAGTGGATAACGAAGAAATAGATAATCTGGATGTAAACCATTCAACAGGAAGGCATGAGGTATTGGATAGTTTGGATAAGACCACGCGCAACTATCATGAACCTTTGAAGACAAAGCGAGTGAATATTGGAATAGACACTGACCCTAAGGAATCCATAATTAAAGACTATTGGTCACACTCTGAAGTTGCAAAAATTATAGAGTTAGTAAGGGACTACCAGGACCTATTTCCTAGGGGGTACCATGAACCTAAAGGCGTGCATGAATTGTTAGTGGAGATGAAGATAAAACTTAAAGAGGGTGCACACCCAGTTATAAAGAGGCCTTACAGAATGAACCCCAATTTGTGCGAAAAGTTCAAAGAAGAGATTGGCAACATGTTAAAATCTAGAATTATCAAGCCCCTTAATGAGTCAGAATGGGTTAGTCCAATGGTGATCAATATCAAGAAGGATGGAAGGATTAGAATATGTGTGGACTACAAGGAGCTTAATGTTGCATGTGTAACAAATCCATTCCCTACGCCATTTACTGAGGAAATACTAGAAGGAGTTGTAGGGTGTGAAATATATTCATTTACAGATGGATTCTCTTGGTATCATCACATTAGGCTTTCCCATAAAGATCAAGAAAAGACTACATTTACTACTAAATGGGGTAGATTTTCCTATACTATGATGCCTTTTAGTCTGAAAAATGTGCCCGCTATATTTTCACACATAGTCATCCAAGCGTTCAAATAAATTATTCACAACTTCTTACAGGTATATTTAGACGATTGGATGGTGTATGGATTAGTTAAGGATCACCGTTACAATCTGTGCTTAATGTTTGAACGGTGTAGATAGTTGAGTATCTCTTTGAACATCAAGAAGTGTATATTTAATACACCATTTGAGATACTTTTGGGACACATAATCTGTAAGTAGGGTTTTTTGGTGGATCCAGCAAAAGTTGCAGTCATTATAGGCCTAAGGGAGCCTACAAGTCAAAGTGAGGTGCATAGATTTTTGGTACATACAGGATATTATAGAAAATTTATCAAAGGCTATGCCAAAGTTTCCGCACCCTTAGAAGAGTTACTGAAAGGAAAAGGTACGTTCTACTGGGGAGAATAGCAATAGCAGCGTGCATTCGAGACATTAAAGAATAAACTTACTACCGTGCCTATTCTATGTTTTCCTTCATGGGAAAAACCATTTCATGTACATGTTGATGCCTCTGGCATGGCCATTGGTGTGGTGTTGGTTTAACATGGAGAAGGTATTGTAGATCATCTTATCTATTTTTCTAGTAGAAATTTGACTCCTACAGAAAAAAGTTACACAACTACAGAGCGCGAAGCTTTGTTAATGATCTATGCGTTGTATAAATTTTATCAGTACCTGCTAGCTACACCATTCGTCTTTTATAAAGATCACATGACATTGAAGTATTTGGTAAATAATCTTGTTTTATAAGGGCACATATGTCTATGGGTGCTCCTATTTCAAAGTTTGATTTCACAGTTATGGTAAAACTAGGAAAAAGTAATTCTGGACCAGACCATTTATCAAGAATACAGTTAGGAGAAGAAGCACAACAAATTGAAGATACCATGCTAGATGTACAGTTATACAGGTTATAATGCGCATCATCAGAACTAGAGCACATTGTTGTCTTTCTATGCATAGGGATGGCACCAGAAGAAATGAAATCCTTGGAGAAGAAACAGCTTGCTATACGCGTCGCACCTTACATGCTAATCAGTGGTGACTTATATAAATTAGGTCACAATGAGGTATTGAGTCGTTGTGTATTGGAACATGAGCACACATGCATTATGGAAGAAACTCATGGTGGAATTGTAGGATGCCACTATGCAGGTGATTCCACAGCGTGCAAGATTCTACTCGCTGGATTATGGTGGGAGACCCTTTATAAGGATTGTAAGGAATTTGTAAGGTATGTGATCATTGTCAACGTCTTGGAAGACTAGATTAGCGAGATAAAATTCCTCTGAGACCTATTACCAGCACAAAACCATTTGAGAAATGGGCTATAGATTTTGTGGGTCCTATTTCTCCATATACGCGTAGAATTGGATCACGCTATATTATAACTTGCACAGATTATCTAACAAGGTGGGCAGAAGTAACACCTACCAAGGACTATACAATAGCTACAAAAACTTGATTTCTATGGGAACATATTATTACAAGGTATGGATGTCCTTTGAGTTCGACCAGTGATAGGGGCACACATTTTCTTAATGAGACAATCAAAATTTTATTGGATGAGTTCATGATTGCACACCATAAGACTACACCCTATAATCCTCAGAAAAATGGAACTACTGAGGCTTTCAGCAAAAATTTAGGCCACACATTGAAAAAAATCTATGATATTGGAAGAAAAGATTGGGATGATAAAGTATCTGTAGTACTTTGGGCATATCAAATAACATATAAATGACTAAACAAAGCCACACCATTTCAGTTAGTGTTTGGCGCAGAAGTTGTTCTTCCTATGGAATTTATGTTACCTTCTTTGCATATTGTGTGCGCTGGAGGTCTTGATGATGAGAAAGCTTTAGAAGAATGGATTGAGAAGATAATTCAGCTGGATGAGAACCGATCCATAACACGTTGGAGTCAGAAGCAAGAAAAGGCTAGGTAGAAATCATGGCATGACAAAAACATAAGGGAAAAGAAGTTTGAAATTGGACAAATGGTACTTCTTTATGACGCTAAGTTCTTGCACAATCCAGGAAAACTTAAGGTACATTGGTTGGGGCCGTATGTTATCACTTACAACCTTGAAACAGGCACTTGTCAGTTAGAAGCACTTGATGGAACGCGGCTACCCAGTTACTTCAACAGGAGTAGGTTGAAGCATTACTATAAATAAGTCTTCTTGGTGTTTGTAATAAGGCAGTATTACCATTTAGATTAGGTTTTCAATTTTGTATTTCCTTAATGTGTTTCCTTCTTTGTCATTATGCTTTGTCAATTTAGTTGGGGTGTTGTGTAATAAGCGTGCTTGCGTGCATGAAGATAATTACTATATGAAGCATGTTTATGCGCATAGGACTGTACATACTTTTAGTGTGGGGTGGATTGTCAATATCCAGGTACAAAATCATGGGAATTGAAAGTTGAAAGGAATAAGCTGCTACAAGTGCTCTTCAAATCAAAGGATTGCTTCTAAAAAGTGACCAACGATGGAGATGAATGAAGGAATAGTATAACACGAGGTAAGCAGAGGCCATATCAACTACTAGTAGAAGGTGCAATGACGAGGTACTCGGGTGCAAGGAAGTACACTGAAGATAAGTCTGTGACCAGAGGGTAGAAAGGTGTGCTAGAAGGTTATAGTTGAGGTGTGAAGATGTAATGCATGGAAAGGATGGAATTGGTCAATTAATGAGAGGATATTTGGTAGGCGAAGGAGCAATGAATGCCTCAAAAATTTGAAAATTTATATAAGGATGGGATGCGAGTTCATTTTTACTGTTGCAATTAAGAGTATTTGAAAAGGAGCCAAGTGCAAAGAGCCGAGTGATCGTATTAAGGTGCGAGAGGTACGTAACCATTCATGACAAAGAGATCTGTGCACAGAAAGAGCTTGTGTCCCCGGTGGTGAAGGGTTTGAGTGAAGCGAGGCGATAGAGAGGAGCTAGGGCACGTGATTTCACCTAGGGAACACTAAATCGAGTTATGGTTTGATTCACACATTGCAGAATTCAAGAAGCAAGGATCTACAAAGGATTGCAAGGTAGAAATGGCACCCAAGAAATCAGTTGTAGCATGAGTGAAGAGAAAGAAGAAGGTGGTAGAAGAAGAAGAAGAAGAGATGGCTCCTGAAAGCAATTTTTCAAAGATGCAATATCCAGAAGGGGTTATCTTTGGCTAGGAGTGGATTCACACATAAGAAAAAGTAAGGTGAGTGATTATAATCACTGTACCATAGAGAACAAGAAGGAGCTTGACATGTTGCTGAACACAAAGACAAATAAACACATGGCGAAAGACATGTCGGTGTATGACGATGCTGGCAAGAAACTCTTGTAGAAGATAGGAGTTTACCAGCTATATGAGCTCCCTTACTTCGCGAAATATGAGCCCTTGTAGCAATGGCTCATGATCAGAGTGCACGAAGACGTTTTCTACTTTGCAAGTCACAGAGTCATAATTTCAGCTGCGCTCATCTCCATGGTAACGGGGTTGAAAGAAACAGGAGAGGATTTATGAGATGATCTAACAAACAAGGCCACAATATTAGAGACCAGAAAGGAGTTGGGATACATAAAGGGTCTGTGTGGTATGTAAATCGACAAATTGAAGAATTATCCAGTTGTGCAAGCAGTCGCGCATCTTGTTACAAAGTTGAATGACCAGGAAAGGTGGTCATAAGTAAACACCATGTGGTTACACATTGCCAAAAAGATGTCTGAAGGGGTAGTCTGCAACATTTCACGTTATATTACAGAAACAATCATTGAGGAAGTTCCAGAGGATCCTCACAGAGAAACACTGATCTAAGATCTTCTCAGAATAAGTTGCAGTCATTTTTAAAGCGTGGAGAAAAATTATACGATTCCGACGACATCTTGTTTGCAGGAAACGGAGCTCGTTTGCAAAAGTTATAGCCCGCTGAAATTTTTGGGCAACTGGCAAAATTTGGAGTTTTGTGCAGGTTGGACGTGTGCACGCTCGCCAAGTGTTTCGATTATATTGCGACACGTGGATGAATTGTGTGACGTACTAAAAAAATGGGTTTTGGAACGCCGGTCTTGGACACTCGTTCTCGGACAAATGGACCCCGCTATTTACTGGCTGGGGGCCCTCAGCCAGGTTCGACACACTCGATTATGGAGGGGTGCCTTGGCCTCCTTCTCATTTAATCATTAAACCAACTTGTGTATATAAACTCCTATAATTGCCTTTGTGCCATGCATGTGGGACATTTAGGCATGCATTATTTAAATTATGCAAATTTCCCACGCCTATTTGTTATTAACTACCATTTCCACGCATTATTTTATTAACTTTCCATGCATTGCATTAAACCAACCTAGCCAAACTGTCCACGCATTATTCCTTATCCAACTAACCACGCATTATCCTTGGCTATTTTAGTGCCTAAAAATACAAACCATGCGCTATCCCAAGAAATGCGCCCTCCACATAAGCATATAGGTGGCTCTTAATCCAATTCAAACCGCCCCACCATGCATTAATAAATGCTTACCATTTTTAACGCCCCCACAATGTGGGATAAAACACTTAAAATGTGCCTAAGGAGAAGGAGGAGAAGTGGAGGGGATTGGAACAGCTGACCTCCCATCCAAAAGTATAGGTGCCTAACCAATGCGCCAGCTGTTTGGAAACAATATAAAAGGAGGTATATTATATTTGTATAGCATTCGGGACTGTGTAAAATTATTGTAATGCTCATAACTTGAGCTAGGAGTGGAATTTGGAGGAGATGTAAAAAGCAACCCCTATTATTTTTGACAGAGGAAGACTGTGAGAAGGTCAGAATTTTGTAGAATTCTTTGTAAAGAATTATTTTCAAGATTTTAATAGATCGGTCCCATTCAACCGGACCCGGAGACGTAGGCCTCAAGCGCCGAACTCCGTTATCAATTCTTGCGTCAAATTGCTGGTGAATCCTCTTCATTTCTTTCAATATTTGCACAGTACTTGCAGTTTTTATTCTTTTATTAAAAATACAAAAGGATATAATGCTCAAATTTTACATCGAAAATCAATACAAAGCAAGAAAAATGTGTGTGCACAATTGCTAGTTAAATTTGGTTTTCAGATCATTGGTATCAGAGCTGGTTTTGACTGATTTTTGGTTCAGTTTAACGTGTTTTGGATTGCAAGTTGTGTGTTGGATGTTAACAAGGTCTCGATCTAAGAAGGGTGAAGGAGAGTTAGTTGAAGGAGATCCCAAAATTGGTACCAGACGATCTCGAAGTCCTACAATGGCGGATCGAGAGGAAGTGGAACAAAACTTTCGTCAATCCTTCCAACAGATGAAGGAAATGGTGGAAGAAATGTACCAAGATAGGCAAAGGGAAAAGGGAACTAGAGGAGGTAAGAAAGAAGAAAGCTCTAGTTCTGACATTCCAAAAAGAGACTCTTTAAAATCTGATTTTCTTTCATTAAAGTTAGATATCAAGTTTGAATTGCCTATGTATACTGGAGAGCTAAATGCAGAGAAGTTGGATAACTGGGTCAAGCAAATAGAAGTATATTGCAGGGTTCAGAGAATTGTTGATGATGAAGCAAAGATTCATCTGGAAACTCTTCGGATGGGTGGCACAACACTCATTTGGTGGGAGAGTAAGCTTCAGGAAGTGGAAGAAAACAAAGGTATAGAAATCACTTCTTGGTCTGAATTTGTTTCAAATCTTAGGCAACAATTTTATCCTCTTGGTTATAAGCAACAAGCTATGATGGATTGGCAAACATTAAGACAAACTAAGGGACAAAGTGTTCAAGAATACACACAAGAATTTAGGAAAAGGGCTCTAATTCTGGGAATTTCCCTAAACACAGAAGAAACACTGCTCAAATATATTGGTGGATTGCATAGTTATCTAAGGCATATGATACTTGTTTTAGGTCCTACTAATCTTGATGCAGTATGTGTTCAAGCAACCCATCTGGAAGCACGAGGGAAAATGACAAAGGAGTCCTCTTTCTCTTCTTTTAATCAGAAGAACAAGCAATCTGAAGGAAAAGGTTCGAAAGAACAAGGAAAAGGAAAGGGTAAGCATAAAACAAACTCTACTGTTAAGAAGGAAGATGAAAAACCATTTTGTAATCATTGTAAAAAAAACCATGATGAGTCTAAATGTTGGAAATTACATCCTGAAAAGAAGCCTAAATGGATGGTTAAGAAAGGAAAAGAAAAGAAAACAAACACCGTAGTGCATGATCTTGGTTCTGATTCAGGTGATGAAACCAAAATCACAGCTATGAGTTTACAAGGTAAATCAACTCTTTCAATTTCCAACAATAGCACTACAGATGTTGCATCTTCTTCTAGTAAACAAACTATACCTGACGATAAGAAAAGAAATGAGCTTTTCCACATTAGAGTAATTTCAAAGCATACGAAAATTGATACTCTTTTTGATAGTGGATCTCAAGCTAATCTAATTTCTGAGGAGGTTGTTAAGAAACTAGGACTCAAAACTAAACCACATCCTAAGCCTTATCCTTTGGGCTGGGTTTGTGATGATGCAAAACTGCAGGTAACTAAAACTTGTACTTTCAGATTTGCCATTACAGACAAGTTTATTGATGAGGTTGAATTGGATGTAGTTCCTTTGGATATTTGTGGGGTGGTTTTGGGAAGTCCTTATTTGTATGATCGTAAAGCAATCTTCTATAGGGAAGAAAATAAATATTTGCTTGTAAAGGATGGAATTGAGTTTATTATTAGAGCTCACCGTGAAAAGAATAATCTATCCTTGGTAACTGCAGGTCAAATGAAAAGGCTTGTAAACTCAAGCAAAAGTTTTGTGCTCATGGTGGTCAAAGCCAAGGAAAAAGAAAATGAGATGGCTTTTGAGACTTGCGATCTAAAACATAAGGATGAATTGGTAAAAATTGTTTCTCATTTTGATGATGTTTTTCAGGATCCACAGGGTCTACCTCCCAAAAGAGGGGTTCAACATGAGATACAGTTGCTTCAGGATGCACCTCTTCCCAATATCGGAATGTACAGGTTGTCAGTAGTAGAGAACGAGGAAATCAAGAGACAGGTAATGGAACTTTTGGCTCAAGGTATAATTCATCCAAGTACATCCCCATGTGGTTCACCAATTATATTGGTTCCTAAGAAGGATGGCACTTGGCGAATGTGTGTTGATTTCCGTGCTTTAAACAAGATTACTATAAAGAATCGTTACCCTCTTCCTAGAATAGATGATTTACTGGATCAATTAAGGAATGCAATTTATTTCACTAAGTTAGACTTAAGAAGTGGTTATCACCAAGTAAGAATTGCAGAAGGTGATGTTTGGAAAACTACTTTTAAAATGAAACAGGGATTGTTTGAATGGTTAGTGATGCCTTTTGGTTTGTGCAATGCACCGGCAACATTCATGAGAGTTATGAATGAAATTTTTAGACCATTCATTGATAATTTCGTTATTGTCTACTTAGATGATATTCTTATTTTCAGTAAATCATGGGATGAACATGTTAAACACATCCAGAAAGTCTTAGATGCACTAAGGAAAGAGAAATTGTATTTGAAGATGTCAAAATGTGAATTTGGAAAAACATCTTTAATTTACTTGGGGTATATTGTAGGAAATGGAGAATTGAGAATTGATCCTGCAAAAATAGAGGTTATTGTGAAATGGCCTAGACCCACAAATGTGACGGAAGTTAGAAGTTTTCTAGGTGCAGTTCAGTACTGGAGGAAATTTATTGCTAACTTCTCATATATTGCATCTCCTTTGCATGCTTTGACAAGTATTAAACAGGTCTTTCAGTGGGGAGGAAAACAACAAAAAGCATTTGATACACTGAAAGAGAAGATAAGTACCGCTCCGATCTTGGCACTTCCGGATTTACAACATTCATTTGAGATTGAGACGGATGCTAGTGACTACGCAATGGGGGCAGTTTTGATGCAGAACAAACGACCAGTGTGTTACCATTCAGAAACCTTTACAAGTGCGGTAAGAAACTATCCAACTTATGATAAAGAGTTGTATGCTTTGGTTCAAAGTGTTAAAAAGTGGAAGCATTATTTAATGGGAAAAGAAACAATTATCCATACTGACCATCAACCGCTTCAATACTTACAAACACAAACCAAATTGCAGCAGTCTAGACATTTCAGGTGGATGGGATTTTTGCAACAATTTCATCTTGTAATCAGGTATAAAAAAGGTATTCAAAACAAGGTTGCCGACATGTTATCCAGACCACCAGTGGTAGTAGCATCTATCCTTTTGCAGCATAGTTCTTTGGCTCATGTTAGTTACAAGGAACAATATGTAAATGATGTTGATTTTAGAGAAGTGTATGAGGATCTAGTAAGTGGGAAACAAGTAGGAGAAAAAGATTATCATTTGCATGAAGGATTGTTATATCATTCTGGAAAACTTTGTATTCCAGAAAATGAGCGTGTGCATATGATTAGGGAAGCACATACTTCTCTTATTTCAGGGCATTTTGGTGTTAGTAAGACAGTTGCACATTTACAAAAATATTGCTATTGGCCTAGAATGCATGAACATGTAAACCGGTATATTAAGGGATGTGTTCTTTGTGCCACAAGCAAGCCAAGTAACAGGAAATTAGGACTTTACACTCCTCTTCCTGTTCCAACACGGCCTTGGGAAAGTGTTTCCATGGACTTTGTAGGAGGCTTGCCCATGACACGGAAGAAACATGATTACTTATATGTGGTAGTGGACAGATTTAGCAAAATGTGTGTGTTGGTTCCATGTACTAAACAAATAACTGGTGAGGGAACTGCACATTTATTCTTTCAGTTTGTTTGGGTTCATTTTGGTTTACCTACTTCAATCATATCTGATCGGGATTCTAGATTTCTTGGGGAATTTTGGTCAACATTGTGGGGGTTAATGGACACAAAACTGAAAAAGAGCACTGCTTTTCATCCACAGACTGATGGTCAAACAGAGGTTGTAAACCGCACAGTGGTACAATTACTTAGGGGCTATAGTAACAAACATCCTAAATTGTGGGATGAACATCTTTATTATGTGCAACATGCTTATAATCGTGCCTTACATTCTTCTACTTTGAAGTCTCCATTTGAGACTTGTTATGGATATCTGCCTAATTCTCCATTAGATATATATTATGGACATGAAACTGTTGTTAATGGTGCAAGTGATTCTGACAAGGCTAAAAGATTTGTGCAGAGAATACAACAGGTTCATCAGTATGTCCGTGAACAATTGGAGAAAAGCCAGGCTAAGTACAAAGCTAGGCATGATAAACATAGAACTGATCACAAGTTCAAAGTTGGTGATTCAGTTTGGCTTCACATCAGCAAGGAAAGACTGACAGGTGAAGGTAAAAAATTGAAACCTATACGGTATGGTCCGTTCCAAATATTGGAAAAAATTGGTAACAACGCTTTCCGGTTAGATTTACCTCCATATATGCAAATCTACTCAGTTGTAAATGTTGAGAATTTAAGATTGTATGAACCGCCTATGATTGTTGATCATGATGATTCTAACATTATGCCTTCCATTGATGATTTTTCTCCTGAGTATCTTGATGAGTTGCAGGAAGACATCATTTTGGACAGGAAAGTAAGAACTTCGCGAAGGGGTGATATTGAGTATCTTCGTGTTGGGTTCAAAGGCATGCATCCGAACAAGGCTAAATGGATGGAAACCGGAAAGGTGAGGGAGAAATACCCTCACCTATTCACCAATTAGGTTGACTTTTGGGGTCCAAAAGTTTCTCAGTGGGGAGGAATGATCCAGAGGATCCTCACAGAGAAACACCGATCTAAGATCTTCTCAGAATAAGTTGCAGTCATTTTTAAAGCGTGGAGAAAAATTATACGATTCCGACGACATCTTGTTTGCAGGAAACGGAGCTCGTTTGCAAAAGTTATAGCCCGCTGAAATTTTTGGGCAACTGGCAAAATTTGGAGTTTTGTGCAGGTTGGACGTGTGCACGCTCGCCAAGTGTTTCGATTATATTGCGACACGTGGATGAATTGTGTGACGTACTAAAAAAATGGGTTTTGGAACGCCGGTCTTGGACACTCGTTCTCGGACAAATGGACCCCGCTATTTACTGGCTGGGGGCCCTCAGCCAGGTTCGACACACTCGATTATGGAGGGGTGCCTTGGCCTCCTTCTCATTTAATCATTAAACCAACTTGTGTATATAAACTCCTATAATTGCCTTTGCGCCATGCATGTGGGAAATTTAGGCATGCATTATTTAAATTATGCAAATTTCCCACGCCTATTTGTTATTAACTACCATTTCCACGCATTGCTTTTATTCCACGCATTTTCCATCCATGACCACGCATATACCACTGTCCACGCATTGCATTTCCTTATCCAACTAACCACGCATTATCCTTCTATTTTAGCGCCTAAAAATACAAACCATGCGCTATCCCAAGAAATGCGCCCTCCACATAAGCATATAGGTGGCTCTTAAGCCAATTCAAACCGCCCCTCCATGCATTTATAAATGCTTACCATTTTTAACGCCCCCACAATGTGGGATAAAACACTTAAAATGTGCCTAAGGAGAAGGAGGAGAAGTGGAGGGGATTGGAACAGCTGACCTCCCATCCAAAAGTATAGGCACCTAACCAATGCGCCAGCTGTTTGGAAACAATATAAAAGGAGGTATATTATATTTGTATAGCATTTGGGACTGTGTAAAATTATTGTAATGCTCATAACTTGAGCTAGGAGTGGAATTTGGAGGAGATGTAAAAAGCAACCCCTGTTATTTTTGACAGAGGAAGACTGTGAGAAGGTCAGAATTTTGTAGAATTCTTTGTAAAGAATTATTTTCAAGATTTTAATAGATCGGTCCCATTCAACCGGACCCGGAGACGTAGGCCTCAAGCGCCGAACTCCGTTATCAATTCTTGCGTCAAATTGCTGGTGAATCCTCTTCATTTCTTTCAATATTTGCACAGTACTTGCAGTTTTTATTCTTTTATTAAAAATACAAAAGGATATAATGCTCAAATTTTACATCGAAAATCAATACAAAGCAAGAAAAATGTGTGTGCACAATTGCTAGTTAAATTTGGTTTTCAGATCAGAACATCTTAGTGCTTAAGCCCACAGAGTCGATTGAAGTGGAGGATGGGAAGGATGAGCAGGAGGATAGTGGTGGTTTGGAACATAGGGGTAGAAGACATCCTATGAATAAGGATGAAGCTGAGTGCGTTACTACTCCACCTAAGCCACAAGAGGGGGATTATGAGGACTTGAATGTAACCCAAGGATAACACGGATTTAAGAGGGTGTTCAGGAGAACAAGAACTCAAGGTGATACTCTACAAACAGTGTGCAGATCACCCAGAATCTCTCCACAGAAGGAGATAACCACACAAAGGAGGAAACTAAGGTTGAATGAGGAGGCGAAAGAGTCAGAGGAAAGTGCACCTAATTCTCCTACACTTCCTGGGAACTTAGAAGAGCAAAAGGATGAGGAATTGAAGGAAAGAGAAGAGGAGGAAAAGGAGACAGAGGAGGCAGCTACAGAGACTTCTCAAGACATGGAGACACAATTCCCAAATTTGGAAGATATAGTTCCTAAGCAACAATGGTCTAGAAGAGCAAGTGGTGAGCACATTCCACCAGCAATGGGTTATGCGAAGGACACAGGTAAAATTGTCCATGCCCATTTCCAGAGCACGCTAACACAAAAAGACTTATATGGCTAGGAACTAATGGATAAAGATATGGCCACGGTACGCATGAGGAAGCAGTTGTCATGGTCCATACACACACACATGGATGAGCCAGATTTTGATGATGTGAGGAGTCATGTGTATCAATGAGGTTGAAGAAAAAACTACAGGCCAGACACATGACAGTAAAGCCTACTATCATGTCAGATGAATAGGTGAGAAATGTTTTAGTGAAAGTTTCAATAGAGGTGGCAAGGCGGAATATGGACAAGGCTGCCACAATTAGGGTGCTCAGGGAAGAGATTAAAACTAAGGATGGAGAAATAGCATGCCTAACGCAAGAGAAGGACTTAGCGTAGAAGAAGAACGTTGTATTTATCAGAATTGCAGAGGAAATTGGATTCACTGTCATAAAATCTAGGCCACACTTAGAGTCAAAAGTACCACATACATTTCCTTCAGCAATACATTATGTAGGAAAGTTGGTGGACCTAGTACTTGAAGATGAGCCTTTGTGCATGCCAATGCCAAAGGATCCAACACAAGAGGCAGAACAAGAGAAGGCTTCAGTAATGTGGAAGATTGCATCCTATGAAGGACTGCTGCAAGCACTGCAAGAAGAATTGAAGAAAGCAGACCAAGACTTGAACATGTACATGGCTCCAGAGGTGCTCATCAACATAAAAACGCTGGAAGAGAACAATGAATTCCAGAAAATGATGAGGGACGAAAAATTGGGATGCGCAGAAAGATTATTAATGGTTAAAAATAAGCACAAGGCCCTACCAACAGCACCAAAACCACACAAGACTCGGCTGGAAGAGCTTGGGAAGCTCATTGTGCAGAAGATGGATTTACTAGAGGGAAGGATGACTGCAATGTCTAGCATTGTGTTGGTCTTACAAAATGAAAAAGGGGAGATTGTGAGGGATGAATTGGAGTCCATTGTTGTGGACATCCCAAAAAAATTAGAGGAAGCACTCACTGGATGGCAAGCCTTGGAGGCTGAAAGAAAACAGGAGTATCTTGAATTAGTTGTTCAGACTGAAGAAGAGACTGCAGGGTAAATCATTCTTTCCATTCTTTCCATTCTTCTATTCTTTACTTAAGTTGTTGGAGATCACCATTGTTGGGGGTGAAAATTAAATTAGTGTGTGGCAATGTTGATCAAAGAACACTTGACAGAGAAAGAACACAAGAAGTCCGCGTGGGAAAGAAAGTCATATTCAAAGGTGCAAATGAATAGGGAGAACACGTGCGTGGTACAAAAGTTTAGCTTTTCGGGACCTAACCGTTTTCAATCATAAAGGTATATTTTTAGAGATGGTGTGCAAAGCACACAAACAAGGCAGAGACGTGTGCACCAAGCATTGGCTATTTTTGGAGGATTGGATATGAAGTACTTTGCATAAATGCAAGCCAAAAATAGATCTGCTACTGTCAATTAGCTAGTAGTAGTCTATTATTAGCACACTTGCATGTGTGGCTAATGTTGTAAAGGCACGTGGCTAAGAATAGCATGCAACCTATTATTGGAAAGGATAAGCGGTGAAGGGAAAGTACCCACCCTTATATATATGTGGAGTAGACTGTTTAATAGATATAATATAATAGATGAGATTGGGGCATACAGTGTTATGCTGCTACGCGCATACTTTTGATATTCTAATGAAGCTTCTGTAACTTATTGCATTAAATATAATGGAGGATATTGGCTTTATCTAAGGGATTAGTTCTATGTATATATGAATCTAGTATGTTTATGATCTCAACATGGTTATTACTTAGCTCTTCGTTTCCTTGGATATAGATCTAGTATGCTCTGTAGAAATGATGTGTTAGTAATGGAATTATATATGTAAAAGTCTTCTTCATGCTAACATCCTACAACAACAACCCCAAAGAGGGATCTGGTACCTTGCACACTTCAGGCGAGCGCTCAGTCTAGGCTGAGTGATGTGCCAACACGTCTAGGGTTTCATAGGGTTTTATTGGATTTTTACCACTGAATTCTAGGCTACATCACTATCGTAGATACTTCTTCATGACTTTTCACTCTTATATAAATGATGATCCAGAGATGGGAGTGGATGGAGGGATGAAATTGGATTTGTGGTGATCTCAGTCTAGGATTATGTGGGATTTAGGTTGTTGAGATGGATTTCATTGGTATGATTTTTCATTTGGTGTAAACATTTATTTGGGAAGTAAGAGTGGTCACTTGGAAAGATATTTTTTGGATTTTTTCATGCAATGTCTGATTGCGGTCTCATTCCACTTGTCACTCTAAATTATACTTCCCTTTTCCATTTTTAAAATCGTTTGTATTTACTTGTTTGGTAGGTGAATCATATCTTTCAAAGGGATTTTTCCTTGGGGATGGTTATCCTTGCTCAAGTTATCTTTGGCTAATGATGATTTTAAGGTTGTTAAGATCATAATTGAGTGGTATCTTAACTCTAATGTTGATAAGTTGTAGGATAAGGTCATATCGATTTTGTATAAGTATTGGTCAAGTTGATCCCTTCCTTATTCATTAGAGAGCAAGTCATTGCAACTTCCTTGGATATATTATTTATGATTCACAAGGATTTCCTCATCATTATTGCAACATTGTACATTGGTCCAAGGATTCACAAGATGATCTTCGTTGTTTGTGTTGTTAAGTCCCAATTAAACCCTACATCTAATTTGGGGTGCCATTAGTTTTTGTTTGTGTATTAAACTTGCGTAGGTGTTGATTAGAAGTTGGGTGACATCATGATTGGGTGTTAAGTAAGGTTTTATTGATCTAGCATGAAGCTTGGTTAGAATCCAATTTGATATGAGCTAGGTAAGTAGTAACCCTAGAATTTGGTTTGATCCAGGTTGATGTTTGATATTAGGGTATAGACGACCCTAAGAATGATATGGATTATTGATAGTTGGATGTTGGATAGGTTGTTGTTGATGGGTTATACTACTAGATTTTAGATTTTTAGATTTTTAATCAAGTTTGATGGGATGTTATGGATGATTGGATTTAGATTAGAAGAGGTAGGATTTGATGGAAGGTTGGATAAGATTAGGTTGATTAGGATTTTGGGATAGTTTAGAAAGCTTAAGTTAATATGTTTAAACAAGAACAAATGGTAAAAGAGATGTGAAATTAAGTGGTAAGAGGATGGTTTTGTTGAGAGTGGATACTCGACGGGTTTGTATGAATGAGGATTTTGGAATATGTATGATTGGTTTGATAGTATAGTATGTGAAGAGTGATTATGGTTTATTAATGGGATGTGTTTTATTAGAATATAGGTGTTGGGTTTTCAAACACACTGGCTTCACACAACAAATAAATAATCTCAAGAAATCCCTATGCATATGCTAGTAGTAATGGGTGTGCAAAGTAACTAGTAGCCCACCAATATACCTCATGTAAAGCAGTGATAGATTGGTCTCCCAACCCTCACTCTATGTGGTACAAAATGGGTATCTTGGAGAGTGTTGTGCTCCCTACACTACTAATGTGTGTATCTGAAAGGTCTTAAAGATAGGATAAATAAGGATCACTAGGTGCATCCCCTATATACCTTATGGTACGTGGGGCCCAAGTTCGTTTGGAAATGATATTGTCTAAGATATAGGTATTAGGATGTGAAATCCCCTCACTTCACACCGCCTTTAAAACAAGTCTTCACTTATCCAATAACGACATATCTCCTTGAATTTATATACCTCATCAAAACACGGCATGTGTCTTTATGCATGGTGATGAAATCTAAATCACAAGATTTCTAGAGACTATGGTAAGTGCATGGGGATGAAATCCACATCATGTTACCCCTAAATAAAGAAAAAAGACCCTAGGTTGTTTTTGATCCCCAAGATCACCAAGCAACATGAGGGGAGAGCATACATAACCTACTTCCAAGTATATACACACAAAAAAGCAATATAAGATTATACACAAGATATGTAAGAAAGATCAAAGAAATATAAAATCAAAACATGTTTTTAATGCTATCTTTTAGACCGATCGAAGCTTCAAAACAAATAATTAGTATTTTGGAATTGCAATAGGTCTTGGAAAAGCAAGGAAACTTGTAAAACCATGAAAACAACATTACACAATTCAAAAATAGCGTTTTCAGGATAAAAACAACATGGTTACGCAATAATGGCATGTTCTATCATGATTACAATGCAGTCACCTCAAAAATGACATTAGTGAAAATGGTGTGGCTATTTGCAAAATGATGTGATTAGTCACGAAAGCAACATAGCTAGCGTAATAATGGTGTTAAGGGGTTTTAGCTAAAAATTGATTAAAAAGATAAAGCCATAATATAAAATGAAGTTGACTAGCTAAATAAGATGATATAAGATAGCTACAAGGTGTCAAAATAATGATAAAATATGAGAAACCCTGAGTAGTATACCTATCGACATGATAATGACGCGGTCATATATGAAAATGACATGGTATGTTGCAATTACAACATGATCAAAGGTGAAAATGATGCAATTAGTCACAAAAAAGGTGTCCACCTGTCACTTGCACATAGATCGCAAAAAAGACAACCCTATGTGCCAAAAATGATGTTATCATGGACAAAAATGATGTTACCAATCATGAAAGCATCATTTGTAAACAACATAAAAAATGCCAAAGAAAATTCAAATTTTGCACCCTTTTTATCATGATTTCTTTACAAATTGTAAATGAAGTCCTAATAACTAGATAGGGATGATTAAAAGTGCATGGCAGTCACACCAAGAGTGTCAAAATGTATTAAGGTTAATTTCAAAAATACATTATGAAAGTCAAGAAAAGAACTCAAGCATATACGCTAAGAGATATTGGGAAAGTGAGTCAATGAATCCAAGATAACCATATTTATACGAGAAATTATCTCACTTTATCTTATATTTGGATTGCTCTTCATTGGAATGGATTTTCTCCAAGTTTTTTAATAGTTTATTTTTTGTTTATTGATGGATCCAAAATCTAGTAGCACTTCGTTGTTAGATGTTTGATTGATCTTCAAGATGATAGAGTTTGCTTGAGCTTCTCTATGTTGGTCATGCATGGAGGGTGATGGTTATATTTATAGGAGAATGAAGGGTGCAGATCAATCCATATTGGATCAAATCAATAGTGGAGGATGAATGTGAGAATGGAAGATTTTAGATGAGGAGGAATATCCATGAATTAGAAATTCATGGAAGATGGTATAATTGGAGAGTTCTAGAATTAGAGAATTCTAGAAAGGAAAGCTCATGGATTACCTTAGAAAATTTTATATTTTATTAGTGTGTTAATGAGGGATTAGTGAGGTAGTATTTTCACACTTTTTAGGTTTGATTAGGGCTTTACAACTATAATCAAACAAGGAATGAAATAAATGTTTTTTGGGGGGTTATTGTGACTAATAACTTCCAACATTAACCATTCAATATAAGAATAACACATTAATACTTGCAACAAATGTACAAGATGCATTACAAACCCACAAATATATGGGATTGATTGCAATTAATTGATTAAATGTGATTCTAGGTTGATTTGGGTGATGTGGATGCTGAAAAAGGGTTTCTAGACATGATAGTGCTTCAGAAATGAGACTGTGACTTAAAGATCCCTAGCGGAAAGACCATGTAACAAGGGAAAGAATGTTTGAATGGCCTTGACCTCGTTGTATGGTTTTGCACATACTTAGAAATATGGTTTATGAATTTGTGGATTTGTCGCATGTTTGATTCACTTTGTCATTATCTGTCAGTCACTCTCGATCACACCATGAGGGTCTCTAAATACTCTAGTCAATCTTTCAAAATTCTAACCATGGATAAAGTCTTGCAAAACAAACATTAGTTGGTTTGTCAAAAAACTTGTGCACTGTTGATGTCAACACTACTCCGAAGATGCCTCAAGCCAAATGTCGCTCTCCACCTAGCATGTGATATCTAGCTTAGTGCAATTGAATTTGGCATCCTTTCTTTGAAAATGTTTGACATGAGTTCCTCTCTTGTGCAATCTACTTGAGTGGGTGACTTTGAGTGCTTGCAAATGTGGGAATCAACTCCCTAGACCTAGTGGGAAGCTTTAAACCTGTAGATAATGTTTCCTTAATGAATGTGTGGAGGTATTTTTGAAGTGTAGGGAGCTTTGGGTGCCTTTTATGCTAGCTTTTGTAATAGGATTCCATAAGAGTGCTAGGTTGTGCTAGATGCTAAATGAGGTGTGTTTCACTTGTTTATATATGCTTCCAAAAGTGATTTAAATTGGAAAGGTCAACTGAGAAGAAGTAAGTGACCTAAAGAATGATGTGCAACGGGAAGTTTGGGACTAAAGTGAACTAGGTCAAGACCGTACACTAGGGTCAAGACCGTATTTACGTTCGTGCCCCTACTGTATGTTTTTGACCTAAGAGTGGCATTTGCAATATGAAGTTTGGAAGCTAGCAAGTGGAGTTTCTTATTGTGTTTCATGCATTCAATACTTAGAAATTGTCGACAGATGAGTGTGTAAGAGCAAGCAAGCTAGACAAGAGACCTAGGGATGTACCAGGTGAGGATGTGTAAAGTGTACTTGTTTGAGCAAGATATCAATGCCAAGAATAACAATGTCAAATGGTAGAATTACTAAATTTGAGTGTCTACAGGTAGTTAGTAGGAGAGGCTACTTAGTATGTAGGGTAGGTGGTCTAGGGAATATTAAATCCCGAAAATACGTGATGGGATTAAATTAGTTGTTAAGTGAGTGATTAATTGGATGTTAGGGAGATGGGATTGAAGGTAATGTTAGCATGTAGGATAAATATTACTAATATCAAGAGAGACTAATTATTAAAATTTATGATGACTAATTTTAACTGTATAAAATAAGAGATTATATTATCCACAGGTTGACCATGCATATCTCGAAATATAACCCTAGATCAAGTGCGTAGCAATTTACTTGTTCAAACTTCCTCATTCCTACAATTCTAGAAACTCTCGTGCATTCTTGATCCTTAAAACCTCCCTCCTACTAAAGTTAGACATACCTCTTCAACCTTGTCTACTCGCCAATTTCAAAAACTTCCAAAATAAATAAATAACTTTGATTAATAATAAATAAAAGTTTAAATTAATTATAAGCAATTTTCCAAACGATAATTCAAAACATCTCTTATAATCCATCATTTAAAAAAAAAAATCATTCATACTTTCCTAATGAATATAACAATTACATTTCATATTCCACCCCTTAAGCATATCCAATTATCCGATGCATCTAAAAATAGTAAATGTATTTTTTGTACTTCTGTTTTATTCAAGGGGATCCCCACTTCCACTTGTTAAACATGTATCCACATCAAAATGGAAAAAGCTTCCCACAACTTAAGTCAAACTCTGTTTATTTAATTGAAAAAAACAGAGGTAAAAACAATAGACAATATGGTTGTAGGTAATGGTCAAGATAGATCTTTTATTTTCTCATTTTATTTTAACATTTATTGCTAAGTTGTTCTTTAAGCATTAATGGATTAAAATCCGAACATTATGCCAATCTATTCTTTCAAAATCAAAATTACGTGGCACTTGGCATCTTCATGTCCACGTGGTCCATCACAACCGGTGGATTAAATAGAAAACAACTGACTTGGACTGCCATGTAGTAGAGTCATCTTCCCCTACATTAAACCCAAAAAGGGCAAAAGAAAAATCACTATTATCTATTTTGCTTATGTTGCCTAAGATCTATCTAACAAATTGTACCACGTTGATGGTGCACGCATTTATCACTTGGGATTACTTACAAAACATGTTCACAACATGAAACTTCTTCTACTTAAATAGTTTTTCTAACGGTGCATTTATAAAGGGCGGTAAAAAAAAATTATAACATGGCTACCATAGGTATTTAAGTAACACAGAAAAAAATACTAGCAATTGTAAGGAGTTGTAAATTATATTTTGGTATAGGAGAAAATAATATTGTTATGTTCAGAAAATATTGTTGGATTTTGATACTTTCCAGCAAAGGCAACTTCAAAGGTGGACACCTACCGGTGAAATATAGAGCATTACCTACAAGAAAAAGAGAGACTTTTAATGAGCCCACCGGGGATTAAGTCTTGCTGAGTGCATCCCCTGGAGACCCCCGACACGAAGAGTCAAGCGGTTGAGGTTAGGATCCTGCTCTGGACGATTTTGACGGTGTACAGTGTGGATGCCCCTTACCCATAGTTGCTTAGCTGAAGGTGATCATTGGTTTAGTTTATTCGCTTACTTTGCATTGTTGAATCTATATGTTCCCTCTTAAACTTAGGCAAAGATGACATTAAACTATGTAATCTAGTGCCAAAAAATTACAATTATATGTTTTAAAGGAACAATGACTACATCTTATATATTCAAGTGCATATTTATCTATATCTACAATGTGTATTAATTTGTATTGAAAATTTTATGAATTGAACTCACAATTTTTCATTTATGACTGTCATAGACGTACTAGTTTCTCCATATTAAATCATTATATATTACTCGTTAAAATCTATTAATATTTTAGAATAACTGAAATTTACAATAGAATTCACCTAACTATAACTAAATGGTATGCATGATGGTTTCATATAATATGTATCTCTAATATTGTATAGCCACATGCACCTAAAAGAAGATTTGTTAATGAAGTATGAGACCCTCATAATTCTATTGAAGACCACATCAATTTTTTTAAAAATGTAGTAGAAAATGACATTATATCGTATTAGGTTCCTCATCCAACAATAGTTTAAAGGATTTGTATGTCTACTATCTTTAAAAGAGTAAAATTTATGGCAGGGGAGTTTAAGCATTCATGCTCCACCTAGATCCAAACCTCACTAAGTCCATACAATGAGTGGGGTCTGCCTTCGGGCAGATTGAAGCTCCCACCCCCAAAAGTAAAATTTCTCAAACACACACTGCACAAGCTGTGCAAAGACACAGACCAATCTAAAAAAAAGTGTCAAACATTACAAATGATGAAAAACCTTCAAACCACGACCAAATCAAAACCTAAGGTTCTTAAATTCTACTTTTTATTCTTAGAGTCCCATTGTAATTTCTAACAGTCCGTATGTACTCACATGGTGCCCCTGTAGACCTGTAGCCTTGCATGTTAGTTACTGGTAGATATTTACTACAGAGTTAGATAGCTGGAGTTTGTTGGTCAGGTCTGTTTCCTTTTTGGGTACTTCAAGTTCAGAAACTGCAGCTGGAACAGCAACACTTTTGTCACACCATATCCAAGAAAAGCAAAATGTGCTCAAAACTTTGTTGTACAAAGTAAAACAGGCTTAACTATTGACCCAGTGTGAATTGGCCCATGCCCACCACAGGCACAGGCATTCTTGGAGGGACCCACTATGACCAAATGTAAATGTTGCCTTACAAAATGCTGGGATTGAGACCCACAATAATACTGCTCTAATGATGGTTTGTGGGCTGAAAAAAGACAACAAGACTGCTTGTTGTGGATTGTTGTCATCCACTCCATGGAAAACAGAGGACTAACCTTTTTTGAGAGGCTGATGAGTTCCTGCAACGTGGCCTTATTTCTGTCCATTTGTTTATGACCGCCTCATTGAATGAATTTTCCCCTTGAAGCTATCCCAAAAGGTGATAGACTGTATTATGTGTGAAAATTCAAGAGGGGCTCTTTAATGGCCTATTATGAATACAACTTCAATATTTATGCCCTGATGGGGGACCCCTGCATAATTTTTGGTGGTCCTATTTACCATTTGTCCCGACTCAATTATGTGTGGGAGTAGAAAAACTTTGGAAAATTACAGCACCATAAGCCCTTTTCTTTGTGTATCAATATAGTCTTCAGAGGAAAACTTTTATTGTTGTCCTGATTTCCAGAGAAGCAGGGGCGTTATTTTCCACATATTTTGTAGGCCAGTGTCAATCAGATGTTGATGGCGGTCTGCTGAATATATGTGGAAATCAAAAAATATAAATCTGGTGTACCCACCTGCATACTTTTAATTATAACAGATCCCCTCATAAGTAGTTTTTCATATATTTTATTTTAAAACTTGATTCTACATTAACTAGAAGATATACCAATGGAAGTAGGACAACAATGACAATAACCCTCCTATAATTTATTTAATTGTCTCCCCTTCACTTTTACATCCCTAAAATCTTTATTAACATTATTATTAATGGAAGGATAATCAGGCTAAGGAAGTGGGTGCAAATTGTTCTCATGCATTAATGTTGGAAGTATATGTAATTAAATTACTGGTCCAATGGTTACCTACATTTTCGTAGTGACCCAACCAAGACATTGACAGCAGGAATCCTAGATTATAGGTTCTATTACAAAATGATTAGATATAAATAGAGGTCATCCATACTTTTTTTGGGATGGGGGGGAGAAGCACATTTGGTAGTGGTAAGGTAGTGGTAAAATTCTGAGTGCATCCCAGGATGTGGTTTGATTGTGGGGTCTTAGCGCTTGCCAACTATTTACCCAGGTTATAATCTCCAGGTTTTAGTGGACCAGTTCCCTTACATTTACTGGTTGAGAGGATTCGCCCTGCATTCGCGTGGGAGGACTTATCCCTTATTAACGTGCCAAATAGTTTGTTGGGTCATTCACTCCTGAAATATTTAAAAAAAACATAGTGGTAAAAACATTTCTCTTTTATGCAGGGTGCAATCTTATACACGGAGTTATATCCAATGTGATTGCATTTATGGCCTGTCTAAGCCATGTGCTACATATACGTAGGTCATTATGAAGTATATGAACTCAAAATATATAGAATAAGAAAAGGACCTCGGAGATGCTTACTTCTTATGTGTGATGCTGACATCTTTGAAGCACTCCCAAAATGCTGAATCTTCCACCACTGTTCATATGATGTCTGATTTGAAAGGGCCAGCTCTGGAGTATACCTTTGTTTGACACTGGTCTGTGGTCTGTGGTCTGCGGTCTCTGGTCTCTGGTCTGTGGTTTGTTCACTATAAAACAGTGCAAAATGGGCATCTAACAGTGGGGAATTGTCTTAACCTATGGACATGTATGCATAACACATGAATGTGTCAATTGGACCCTGTTCTGGTTAAGAGAGTAGTCAGTGTTTCTTCCCTGAAGATTAGGTCTACAGATGCATAAGACATGAATCTCTAGATTGGTCTCTGTTCTGGTTTATAGGGTAGTCATTATTTCTTCCTTGGGAGATTAGGTCTACAAATATAATGAAAATTCTTCATTTTCAAAGCCAGGTTGCAGCAACAACTACCTCAAAGCTAGTTGAGGCATTGCCATCTCTAAACCATGAAGATCATCTAGGATCACTGAACATGATAACAACTCCTTATCAATCTCCATGGTTGAATCCCACTTCTTCTGAAGCTTCTTCTCTAGGATCGGTTCTATTTGATGACAGGCCCTTGGATTTATCAGAAATGGATACAATTGTTAATCAGATAGGTTGTATAGACAGTTGGGGAAGTTTGGATCAGACTCATGAGACTGCAAAGCCATTGAAAACAGCAGCCATGCAGACCTCGAATGCAGCTTCTGATCCCCATCTTGATTTTCTCAATGCTTTTGTCAAGAAATGCAATTCAACAGAAGATGATGTTTATGGTGAGGTCAATGCTCATGGTAGTTTTCTACAAGATGTCACTAGGTCTCTTAATACCGTTCCAGGCTATAATATAGGTCCTGTTATACAGCAAGATTTGTGTGGATCAATAGTGCATTCAGAGCCCAGAGAGGCCACCGAGAATGATTCTAAGGATGGTCTGCTCAAGATGCCTGCAAAGAGGTCGATAGGAGCAAGACCAGCACATCTTAGGCCAACTAAGAGAGGTGCATTACACCACCAAAATGGTCCAAGAGAAATTTCCCAAAGGGAGATTCATATTCAATCAGAGAGAGAGAGAAGAAAAGGAATGAATAGCTTGTTTGAAAGAATGAGATCTTTGCTACCAAGTGCAATCCAAAAGGTAAATAACGTCTGCACTAAAATTTGTTTAATTAGGATTAAGAAACTAGATAATTTGGTCAAGTTTATAAGGTCTGAGATCATGCAATTTTATATCACCTTTTCTTTCACGGTGTCACTGGCCACAACCATGTGCATTCTTGTCAGCAGAGTTTTTTGGACATGATTACTTCCAATTCTAAACCATGAATTCTTACATCGAGTTCCTCAGTTTCTAGACATGGTTAGATTTCAAGCCTTTATTAGCCTAAGGGTGATTTCCCATTCATTTCCTCAAGCCTCTAGGGCGCAGAAAACAAAGGGTTTTCAGATGAAATCCAATATATTTGTTTAGCTTCTCAATGTTCAAATAATTTCCTGCATTTTTTGGCTTGGAACTGAAGCACTGTTCTAAGCAATTTCCATGTAGCCCTGTTATTGTCTGTTTTTTTTAGGGTGCTCTTGATTCCATTCCGAAGTTAAAAATCCTAATCTAATGTCTCTAACATCATGACATCAATTGCCTAATGCAGAGCCATTAAGAAATGATTTTTCATGGTGTTTTTGCAGGCAGATAAGTCTACAATAGTCTCAGAAATCATAAACTACATCCATTCTTTGCAGCAAAATCTTGAAGATCTCAACAAGAAAAGGGTCAAAATGTTATCAAGCCCTGGAAGCGGCACTGCCCATATAAAAACTGAGCCTGCAAGCTGTGCAGAATCCGTTCAATCAGAGTGCACTGACACAGACAGTCCTGTATCATTATCACTGAATGATGAATGCACAAAGCAGACATCTCAGGTCACTTTACATTTCAATGGAAATGATATTTTCATCACAGTATGCTGCTCCCACAAGGCAAATCTTCTCCCTTCTATTATATATGTTGTTGAAGATCATTCTCTGCAAATCATGAGTGCAAATGTTTCAACAACAGATACAGTGGCATTCCATTGTCTCCATGTCAAGGTAATTATTTCATGTCTTCCTTTTTGGATTAATTTCTTAAAGCAATACATCTTATTCTCCATGCATGTATGTATTTAGTTGGTTTTGAAGGTTCCAATCCAATTGCTTATATATATTCCTAAGATGGTATAAAAAAATATTTGTATAGGAGCCAGAGTTTTAGTTCTTTTGGTTTTTGACAGACAGGATAGGCAGGATGTTTGGGAGGTCCCTGACTCATTCATGGCGGAGCTCTCTTTTTTGGAATCTAGTCATCCATAATCCTTTCTCTCTTTTTTTTTTGGAATCTAGTCTCCTTCTGATGCATAATCCACTCTCTTTTTGGTGATTGTCAGATAGGACTAGATAGGACTGTACTCTCTCTTTCCCATGAATAATTGGCTCCCTCTTAGTGCCATTGCATGTGATTGACTGTGTTTTAATAGTTTGCCAGTTGACAGGTAGGATAGACAGGACGGTTGGCAGGTCCTTCACTGTAGGTTTGTGGAGTACACTACTTGAGCCATCTCATTATACAGGAATGACCCTTTCATGTGGCACAGACTCCACTCTAATACAAATTTAATGACAAATAGGATTAACAGGGTAGTTAAAAGGGGAGGTTTTTAGTTTTCATTTGGTAGAGTTTTTATTTAGGGCTGTTTATTTGGAAGGCCGTATCTAGTCGGCACGTTCCAGATTTCGACGATTTTGATAGCCATTAATATATATGAGCACAGAACGTGGCGGCGACTTACAATAATTCTATTTACTTCGGTTAGATTCTGGTTATATGAAGGGAGATAAATTTTCTTCCGTGTGTCAGAAATTTTAAGAATTTTTTCTAGCTACCATTATAGACTTCATAATTTTTTTTTTGAAGAGTATAGCTCTGCTAGGAATATAGAATTAAAGAATTAACATAGGAGGGTGTCATGTGGACAAAAAAGTGAAAACTTCCAATCCCACCTAAAACTTAGTGAACTAAAATTCTAATTAGAAAAAAGTTCACAAAACTTATAATTGCATATCTTTTAGACTAGAGGCTCCTTCATACCTTATTGCTCATAATTATTATCCTTGATTATTATTTTCCTTTTTGAAAGGCGGGGTTTGCTATCTATTACTAATTTCTATTATTTTGTTAATAATAAATGAGATACTACAAAAAAATATTTGTATATATAATTAGTTATGAAATGGGTGTCTATTTAAAAATTTTATATTTTTTCGTTTTTCATTTAATTGTATGAAGTTTTATATTTTCCAAGATTTTATGTCAGTAGCTAAAAGGTTTTTTAATTTTCAACATTATTTAGAAAAAATTTAGCAGTCCCTAAAAAATTAGAGAGACGGTATTTTTTCTGTATTTATTATGTTTTTTAATCCACTGTCTATTTTTCATATTTGAAAACCATCACTTAATATTCTTTGTAAGAAAGTTGCTACCCTGATTAAATTATTTATATAAACAAATAGGTGTGAAATGGGTGTTCAAATTCTAATGTTGATAATGAAATTATTTGTTTTCTCAGGGTTTGAATACTCCAGACATCAGTGTTAAACAAGCTTTGATGGATGCTTTGAAGAAATTTGTTTGCTCTGAGAGTCAAATTCGTATTGAGTAGTACACATTCTCAAAGTTTCATCTTTCTATGTAACTTTGTTATTTGGAACATAGAGAAGGGAAACGCAGACTTACCAAATTAAAAGTATGCTTATATTTGGAACATATAGCATAGCAACAATCTTGGGATGGAATGAGTGTTTGGATTTACAAAGTGGAAAAATATATGAGCGTCCAATGTTTACATCATGTTTGTATAATTGTTATGTGTATGTATATAAGATGTATATATTCAGAATTTTATTCATATCTTAATGAGTTTAATAAAAA
>CM034156.1:25550522-25557416 GCA_019776745.2 Taxus chinensis
ATTTAATGTAAGAAATAACATAAGTAAATAGAATCCTACTGTAGTTGATATGATTTAGGTATCTCATCCAAATACAATAAGTAAATCTAACATAACAGGCTAGCTTATGATCAAATCTGAAAATAAGGTAAATAACTAAGGTGATGGAACAAGTCAGGGTCAGATTCTGGGTCACTTGAATCACTTAAAAAGGGTTATTGGGATCTGGTATTAGCAGGACTGCCAAATACAGAGACCGATGTCGGTCTGGTATGACCGACGACGGTTTAGTAAGAACCGATGACGGTTACTATGGCTGGTAATAACTCAATAGTTCATGGTTTTGGGGATTTTTTCTGAGACTGGATCAGAGATGGTGAGGATTTGGTTTAGGTCTGGGGAGATATTGGAAATATTTAGAGGTACTCATGAGTAGACAGAAGTGATTAAAAGGGTTATGAGTGATGGGAATGGTCGGGTTCACAGGAAGGTAATAGTGGTGGGGTGAAAATATAGTTGATGGTTGATAAACAAAGGTGAAGAACTCTTATAAACTGAATAGAAATAAAGTGGTGCAAGTTAGAGACACACTTACTGTTGTGCAAGTTCAATGGTTGGGTGGTGGTGATGGTTGATCAGTGAAATGGAGATCAGTGTCGTGACAGTGCTTCCCGAAGTGCTCATGTGAATGCAAATACCTTTTGATCAATGGCTGTGCTGGTTATGGCTACCTGAATGTGTGAAAGAGCTCTAGTTCTTGCTTGCATGCAGATCTCCTTTGCTCCAAAAAATCAAGAATGTGTCTAACCTCTCAAACAAGGTTACCAAAATGGTTATATGGTAACCGACGACGGTTTAGGGTTACCGGCATCGGTTTCGGGTTGACCGGCGTAGGTTAAGGTGGGATATCCTAGGTTGTCTAAAATAGTATATCTTGGCTATCCTCTTCCATATTTTGCTCATTTTGTCCCGGGTCTAAATGGAACGTTGTGCTTAGGTACGCAGGAATGTGGTTAGAGGGAGAATAGGCATGTGCTTTTAGGGTTATACTAAGTCTTAGTTCATTAAGGTAAGTAGGGCTAAGTCTTAGTTAGTTATGGAAATATGTTATGAATATGTCTATGGGGAGGTGTCTATATGAGGTGGTGGGATGAGGTGGAAATTGGTTTTAATTGAGGTAATTAAATAATGAATGAAGTGAGGATGAGTATTAATTTAATTATAAATAATTAAATTAATATTAATGTGGGGTATAAGGGTCATGGTTAGGTGAATGTGTTTAAGTTGGTTATTCGAAAGGGGACCAAGGGGAGTGTGACCCAATTTTGGTGTCTACATTTTTCCCCTTTTTGTTTCCTAGCTTGTATTGGTAAGTGACGCTGACAAAAATAGGAATTAATTGCTCCATGTGTGGGTGAAGGTGATCCCTCTCAAACCGGGCATTGATGAGGTGTAAGATGGAATCAGTGAGTGTTTGATAAAGGTGTAGGTGGGGAAGATAGGTGGGGAAATGTTTGAGTATTGAGGGAAAGGTTGATGGTTAACTCGGGTAATAGGTAGTAGGTCGGGGTCAAAATTGGGTCATGGGTAATGGCAATCAAATGCACGCACATGTATAGATTGCAACACAGTACTAGGTTGAAGAGCTTGCAAACTCTACATCATCCAAGGTTGATAGGTTTATCCAAACAAGGGTGAAGTGATGCAGGTATCCAAGGTATAGGATATGGTCTGGAAACACAACATAGGTCAAATGCAGGAACATTTAGGTATGTTCCAGTACACCAAAGGTTTGGTTGGGATAAACGACATGACAATAGGCAAGGTATGGTTGTTAGGCTAAAACAACATAGGTAACAAACATCACAAGGTATAGGAGTACATAAGGTCAATGGTCACACCAAGTTGGTCAGGTTCCTGAAAATAGGTCATGACACGGGTAAGGCAAAGCTATAGGTAAAATACCAATTCCTAAGACACAACAAATGAATTGTAAATGTAGGTTGGGATATTGTAGGTATGGTGCAATGGGTGGCAGGAATGATAAAAGGTATAGGCATGAGTGGCGACAGGTGAAAAGGGAGCGGGGTAAGGGAAACTAGTTTGAAGTGTAACCGACGTCGATTACATGTTGAATGACGATGGTTGGCTAGGGCACCAATATGACCGACGTCGGTCATAGCGGATTGGGATTAAAAAGGAAAATTCCACTTTTTGCAGAATCATTTGTCATTTTCCAATAGTAGAAAATGATAGAGGAGTGGTGGAAAAGTGGAAAGTGATGGAGCAAGACGAAGAGTTGAGTTGGCGAGCCTCGAAGTGGGTGATTAGTCATTCGATAGGTGGGTCCACGAGATCGGTGTGAGCATTTCGGTTGGTTGGAGGTGAGGAGGGCATTCGGTGATGGTAGAGGCAAAAGAGGGGTCAGGTGGACCACCAGTGTAGTGGCCCGACATGCCCCCATGGAGACAGCATCGCAACGAGGTAGGATTCGGTCCCATTCTACGTGTGTTAGAGGAATGTGTTTGTATAAATCAATTTTGGGTAAAAATGGGTTTGGGGGGGAATCAAATTTGAATTTGGAAGGAGGATTGAAGAAATAGGACTTGTAGGAAGTGGTATGTAGGTTAAAGAGGGGTGGGGATGGGTTGGGGTGAGATTTGGGTAGGGAAGGGTAGGTTGGTAGGGTAGAATGTGGGATGTTTTAGAGAAACATGGTAGGGTTTGGCAGATTTGACATTATGACAGTGACCGACGTCGGTGGGAGTTAGCCGACATTGGTCAAGGATGAGGTGACCGATGTTGGTTTTGGGAGACTGTTTCTAGTCAATAAGAACCGATGTTGGTCGGTATTTAGAGAAAAATGGGCCAGCAAATGAGAGGGGGTGGGTGGGGGAGATAGGTCTTGAGATAGGAAGGTAGTTCCGAAGGAAAACAGGGATGGTAATGGGTATAAATAGGTATGATTCGAGGGATGTAAAATTGAGATGGGGGAGATAGGTCATGAGTAGGAAGGATCTTGGGAATAGGTGGGGAGGTCTAGGGTAAAGTTGAGTAGGGTCAAAGTTTAATGATGTTAGAGTTTGTCGGATGCAGGCGCGGGATTAGTTACGGATGTGAGATAGGGTACTAGCCCTATTAGTATTGGTACAAGGGAGCGCGATAGCCAAGGAGTGGTGTCATGTTGCAGATGTCAGCCTGATTGGGGTCAGACGCTACCGACACATAGTTCGGGAGCCGCTCTTGATGGTCACCCTCATCGACAGATGGGATTCGGTGACTAACACATTTCATCTGTCGATGGGTGAGATCACAGTCACCTTGGAGGATGTGTATAGGATCATGTGGTTATCGATAGTGGGGATGTAGGTGTATTCCATTACCTCAGAGGCATCTGAGGAGTTGATGTTGACAGTGTTCGATGAGGGGCTGGCAGAGTTGCGGTTCCATAGTGCCAACCTAAGTTATGGAGACATGTATAGGGCCCATCCCGAGGAGATGAGGTTAGTGGTTCTGATTATGGAGGCAGTTTGTTGTTTTACACTGCCAGATGTGGAGGGTGGGAGATTCCCATGGGCATTGATGGGGGTTTTTCATGACATGATGGAGGATAGGACCCGTTTTGCATGGGCACCAACATTCTTGGTGTAGTTATACAGAGAATTATGGGCCTATGGGAGGTTACGATGGTTCAGCCTGTGTTGCATGTTTCTACTACACTACTGGGCATACGAGCACATCGTGTGTGTGCATCCAATTGGTATGCCCCATCTGGATGCATTTGAGGTGGGCTTGGTCTGAGTAGGCTACAGGCGATGGGTACCTACTATTGGAGAGCGTTGGGCTGCCAAGGCTACACACGATGTAGCATATTACAGGTGGGTGTTGGAGGGATTATCTGGGGTTGACATTATTTGGAGGCCGTATGTGGGCTTCCCATCATATAGGCAGATGGCCATGGAGCTAGATGAGCTACAACTACTTAGATGGATAGAGGGACACCATGATGGGGAGCATGAGATGATACCTGTAGACAGGGTCAGACGATAGTTTGGGTTGCCACAGGATGTGCCTCCACCCTTCCCACAGTATAGGAGGGACGATGTGGAGAGGCCTATGCCTCTACCACAGCCGATGGTGCCGACAGGGAAGGAGGAGCAGGTAGTAGACCAGCGGATTGATGATGCCAAAGTGATAGATAGATATAGACAGTGGTGGGCAGCACAACTACGGGTAGTACCACCGAGGTCAGGGCATCCCGACCTAGCCACTATCACAGTTCAGAGGGACACCCTACAAGGGCAAGTGACTACCCTAGTGACACAGTTGGGGATAATGCAGAGGCAGCTGACAGGGTTAGAGGCACAGGTTGCTACTCTACAGGCACAGGTAGTATCCATTCAGGCCCAGGTTGCATAGGGACATGCACCCGCACAGGGTGGAGATGGAGATGGGTTACAGGTGGCCACCCTATAGGTGTAGGTTACAGGTTTACAGGGCAATCTAGCCACTGCATACAGGCACAGATTGTGGCCCTTCAGGACTTAGGTATAGGCACATGCACCCACACAGGCTCAGGGACAGGGTCCTCGTTTTACTGGTAGGGGCGGGACATGGTCCCATAGTATAGGTACAAGGTTAGAGACCGATGGTACCACCACAGATAGTACCGATGGCTAGGTTTAGGGATTCCCTAGGCGAGGCGAGGTACTATCAGGATCATCTAATGGCTGCATGGATAGATGTCCCTAGTTATGTAGAGTATAGAGCACAACAGGCCTCGAGTGAGAGGACCAGGTCTCACACTCACAATGTGGAGAGTACATGGGGCCAAATAGCCCCGAGACAGGGTTAGGGAAAGGCCACCAGTGCATGGAGGCCAGCTCCTAGGTGAGGTACCCACAAAGGTCAGACCGAGGCCCATAGAGGGTGGTGAGATGATAGCAGGATGATAGACAGGTAGAGAGGAGGAGATAGGTGAGACTGGTCCAGAGGATATCAGGTGGGGTGACAATTAGTCACTGGAGATGATCATTGTATTGATTTTTTTGATATATATATTGGCCTGTGTGCTAAAGATAGTGAGGGTATTATGAGAGTTTTGTGATTTTGATTTTTATATCGGCCTATGTGTCGAAGATAGTGAGGTTGTATCTGAGTAATTTGAGATATTTGTATATGTGTACATATGTATGGATACACATACTTTCTCATTTATATAGATGATGATACTTATGGTATGGATGGTGTACTTGTTTTAATTTCTATTATTATTTGTGTACGTGATGGAAACTAGGTGAATTAGGCATGATTGAGTCGAGGTCTTGTAGGCATGGATGAGTTAGGTCAATTAGGTATGTTGGAGTTAGGTTATATGCTTGATGGAGTCATATCATAGGCATGATGGATTCAGGTTATAGGCATGATAGAGTTAGGTCATAGGCATGATGGAGTTAGGTTATAGACATGATGGAGAGAAATGATGATGTATATGCATGTTATGGTTTAAGTTTCCAAATATTTGCTATAGTGGAAATGTGAAAATGATAAATGATCGATGTGATGATGTGGGAAAAATGTTTATTAATTGTTGTTTGTTTAGTTTCATTTCCATTTTTTGATAGAAAACAAAAATGAACTAAGGTAGGATCTGAATAGGAAGATGAAGGGGAAAATAGGTTAGGGTGAAGAGTTGCCGAGCTAACATTCAATGGCCCCATTCCCTCAAAGTGCTACCTACATAGCCCCGATGAAAAAGGGGCCTCAGGGTGATGGAGTTCTCCCATAAGCTAGGGAATGATATGAGGAATAGGTTGGTAGATCGTAGGCATGATTGAATGTGGGTCATAGGCATGGTTGAGTTTAGGTCATAGGCATAGTTGAGTCATTTTAAATATAGGTGTCGATGATCTGGTCCTGTATAGGATAATCAATAAGTAAGGAGGAAGGTAAATGGTAAGAGGTGGTAAAGAGACAATTAATTGATAAGAAACCTAATGAGTCTACCATACCCAAGATGGGCTTATGAATGTAAGACTAAAGGCATTGCAGAATGGACTATTCTAAAGCTGAAGAAAGTCACATGATCACGAAATGTCGCATTTGTGGAAAGTCCCTTGAGCAGATAGAAAATTGGGGCACAAAAGGCAATGAGGTGAAGTGGGTGGTTTATCATAAATTAGTGTACGACAACATGTTTACTCAGAAAGAAACCCAGAATAAAAAATAGGCAAGTCCATGATGAAAATTTCATCATTTTCTTCATTTGTTTGTTTGTCATAGACTGATCGATGTGGGAAGTCTATATGGGATGAGTATATTATCTTCTTGAGGTCTTCGCAAAGCTGATTGATGCGGGAAGCTTCTGGATATTTTAATTGTATTTTGGCAATAACTTTATATAGTTGTCCTTCAAGAGAGCAGTCTATTTATAGCGGCGAAATATAGACAAGAGATGTCCCATTTTGAGGGAGTCATCTTTTGCTAGAAGTTTGACCCAAGGAGTTGAATCCCATTTTTTTCAAGTCATAAACAAGACTGTAGAGGAAGATTAGGTTTGTGTTTAGAAGACAAAACCATAGTACACAGGGGTTAACTATGGAAGAGGTGGTTTTAAGTGATGAAGAACCATGTGATTCCATCTTTAAAAATATGAAAAGTATCCATGAGAATCATGTTGTGAGTAGAGCTGTGGTACTCATATTGAAGATGAGGTTGAAAGGTGACTGATAATCACACGATTCTTGTGTAGTCGTTGATCCTAAAAAACGAGTAATATGGAAGGTAAACAACGCTCAAGGGATGAGTGATCATTTGACATAAAGTGAATATAGGGACTTGATGTCAACAATAAAATGGTCAAAGATCAAACTCATGTTGAAGTTCATGTCAGGTTTACCTTCGAGTGAAGACAAA
>CM034156.1:26831791-27052139 GCA_019776745.2 Taxus chinensis
CAATTTAGCTTATAGTGTATATCACTAAATGATGCAAGCAAAAGTGATGGTTTAGCCTATGATGTATATCACTAATCTAGGAATGTCACATGATAGAAAAGGGTTGAATTATTGAATGGGTGAATGTGATGTGGTTCATTTGTGATGCATACCCTCAACAGTTCAGCTATGGACCAAGAGACTAGAGTGTGTCATAAGGTAGTGAGTGCAATGCGTATAAATAGATGTGTAGTAGATTTAGTGATGAGAATATGTCATGTGATATGTAGAATGTGTAATGTGTAATGTAGGATGTGTAAGATGAAATGCAATATGTGTAGATGTATAGGTGTAGAATGTGTATGATGTATGAAGCACAAAGGGTAAATGAAACATGATATATGTAATATGTAAAATGTAAGATGATGTGTAGGTATATTGATGTATGATCGTGTGAGGATGTGTAATGTGTAATGTGTAGTGTTTGTTGTGCAATGTGTGAGGTTCATGTGTATAGGATGCCCTCAATAGTCAAGTGTGAACTGAAGCACAAAAGTGTGTCATCGGGTAATGTCGATGCTAGCACGTATGAAGATATGCATTCAAGATTCGAAGATGCGTAGATAGGTGAGGGGGAGAGATAAGTGTAATGCCCCCCAAGTGCATGTGATCAAATGAACTATCTAATGAAAGCAAAGGATGAAGGTCCTCTATCGAATGCTTGTGGCGACAAAAGCATATGACCATGATCTAGTAGTAGTGGTATAATAAATAGATCGTTGCGCATGTGAGTGAAGTCTATGTGTATGATAATAAATGAGTATATGATGAGCACCATGGTGTAGACAAAATGTGTAGGTGATAGAAACCTATGTGAAGTAGAACCCGTGTGAAGGTGATGGACACCTATGTGGAATAAAACGAGGAGAGTGATTTATGCCTTGAGATGCAATAACTATCCTGAGGAATGGGCCTTTATCAACTGATGTGCAAGACTAGCATAGAGATAATGCCATGTCACACAATCTGTGTACAAGTAGGTGATCTAAGAGTAGATTGTGCTTTAAATGGACTATAGAACGAGGCGCGCTAGATGGAGTAGGTGAAATATTGACCAGTGCAAGAGGAGGATGTGACCATAGAGTAGAAGGAGGCACACCATTGATAGAAATGAATTGATTGTTATGAATAAATTTTAGATGCAAATGATTCTTTGGAGATGACTAGACTTAGATCCTACGAATCCAATTGAGGCCTAGATGCATGTCACACCCTTGTCGATTGCTTTTCCGATTAAGGAAGGGTACAAACATAGTGAGAGGACCTATTGTAACACGAAGCTTGATGACACCATAAGATTTGTTTGTTGGATATGTAATTTGTGATAGTGGATGGCTGAGTAGTGATGAGGAGTGGAATAGAACAAGCGCTGATAGGCCAAGACAGATAAACCTTAGTATTATTGATAGAGATAGATCCAATAGAGGGGCTAATATGTAAGTGATTAGAAGTGAAAGTTGTATGATAATCATGGTTAGAGAAGGAGATGATTGGTGGAGAAGTGTCATTATGCGCAACTATAAATTTAAGAGCCCCTGATTCAGGAGGAGGCACTATGTGATATGTGTGATTAGCTGAAGATTCAACCACTTTCTTATCATTTTGTGGAAGCGGGTTATTAAATAATTTGAGCTTACAATTTTCATTGACTAGTTCAAAGTTTGTAGACTCTCAAAAATCAAGCTTGTTGTTATTGATAAGATCTTGGATGATGATGCGGAGCTTAAGACACCTATTTTTAGAGTATCCCACACATCGATGATAAGTGCATCTAAATTTCTCATTGAAATTTCTTCCTTTTGGTCCCAATGGGTCTAATTCAAGTGATGGAGGAAGTGTAATAAGATTGTTTTCAAGAAGTTGCAGTAATATGAGATGTAGGGCAATAGGGAATTTGGTGAATGTACGCTGAGGTCATTGTGACTGAAGCTCCTTAGTAGTAGTTGTCGCATTGACAATGATTTTAGCATCAATGGGTTTGGTGGCATATGGTTTAACTGTTGACTTATTTTGAAAGCAAGTGGAGGATGGTACTTATTCCTGATATTTAAGTTTTCCCATAGATAAGAGCTTAGTTTCACGAAGTTTAAGAGTATGACAAAGTTAATAGAATGAAGTAAAGGTCTCAAAGAGCACGCTTTACTGAAGAGGTAGTAAGAGAATTTGGATGAACAGGTCCTGAAGCTCGGATTTTGCGAGTAAAATTTTACATTTTAGCTAAAAAAATTGTATCTCAAAATGTAATTTTATAGGTGTTCATTAGATCCATGTTTAAGTTGTGCTAGTTGGGTGTAAGAGATATTAGAGCTGATGTTGATAGAGAAGTGGGTGAGAAAAGCATTGGCTAGATGCATGAATGAGGTTACCGAATGGACAGGTAGGTCATAAAACCAACGCATCGCATAATCATGGAGACCATGGGAAAATATTTTAGCTAAAAGAAGATGATCATCCACAAAATGCCCAGGTCACCATGTGGGTCACCATGCCCATTAAAAATGGGAATTTTGGGGGTGACAAAATTAGGAGGAAGAAAATAAGTGGAGATGGCAGGTATGAATGGAGTGTACAACAATAAGATAGAATCTAAAGATGGAGACTCACAAGAAGTAACCTGTTGTAATTGATGAATTTGTGCTTGGAGGTCCTGATAGAATGAGGCTAAGTCTTAAGTGCCAACGAAGGAAAATTTTCGTGCGTGAGAAATAAGAGGTGGAATGAAATGATTAGTTGAAGTAGTAACAGAAACAAGGATGGTAGAAATAGGTGGAAGAGTAGAAGCATGTGGTTGAGTAGCAATGGAAGTGGAGATGGCCGAAGAAGCAATAAGCTACGCCAAATTGGTAACTTCCTCCTAAGCAACATGCAAGAGAAAATCTAGATCTTGGGGATGTTTGGTGATATGATCATGAAGGGCTTTAAGATGGTCTTCAGTAAAGTCACCATAAGAGTGAGTCATGGCAAGAGAGCAATAATTAACCTGAATGAAAGGTGGATTCGAAGGTTAGGTTAACCAAAAACATAATTTTGCTAAAATGAAATATTCTAGCCTAATCTAATGTTATAGGAGCAGTAAATAAATAAATAAATGCAATACTGAAATCAACCCAAGAAACTAAGCTATGAAAATATGAAACCCTAATGTGTAAATAGGGTTGGAAAATCCTTAGCTAATTCATAGAGGTTGAAGGATTGTGTTGCAGTGGAGACCAGTTGAACAAGAGGAGGAAACCTTCCCACAAGAACTTGAGAAAATGTAGATCTGAGCTATCTGACTCGACTGGGGTGCCTGGAGAAAGATGTGGGGGCCTGGGGTGCTCTGATATGAGTTATGAGTGCCCTATTCTGCAAAAATTGCTGGAACCTAGTTCTGACAAGGTCGTTAGAGCTTCACTATTGTTCGCTTCTTGTCACGTGTATGTCATACCTAGTTCATTAATGTCACCATAAACTTGCAATATATAATCTCCTACAAAACCCCACACAAAGCATCAAACCCTAAAAAATAAATATGCATATGAAGGGTTCAGACTATCCTCATCCGCCACAACAGTGGACTTAAAATTGAGCATTGCACTACATCTCAAACGCAATGTAGTTTTGTGTGTGCAAAATTGTGCCCCAGGTAGCTCTTGTGCATGTCACACTTGAAATATCGAGAAAGTAGCTAGATGTAGAATGTAAATAATGTGTGCATGGAATAGAATAAACTCCCCTCCTATGAAGTGTGATGCAAATGAACCAACCTTTGTCCCTTGTTGTGGAGCTAGATGGATGCAAATGGAGCAATATAAGCATTAATGGATGCAACCTTAGGCGGTCATACATAATGCTTAGTGTTTGGTCCCTTATAATGATCACGTAACTTTATATTTATATGATTCCTTCGCTTGAATTTTGTAATTAATCCCGAAAAGGCCAACTACTAAAAAGATGAGATGCTCAAATGGCTATAAAGGACCCAAAAATTGTGATCAAATTGTAAAGAGGACAGGGGCACCCAGAGGGGATGAGGGTGCCTGGCGCTAGCATCCTAGCTAGGCGCTCTGGTCCAGAAAAGGTAAAAATTATGAAAAGATAGGTTGGGCCAATAAAGGTGCAAGACCGAAAGTAGCAACAGAAAGCAACAAAAGATGGCTAAAGACATGGTTTAATTATTAATTTTTGTACTTAAGAACCATATGAACAATAGTATGTGATCGAGACTAGATAGTTACCCAAAGTGTGTGATTTTATGTCTACAAAAAAATATGTTCTATTACCTTGCTTGTTGTTATCGACTATCCACTAACATAGATCTTGTATCCATTTCATGGATCTTATGGCCATGTCAAGCTTCCAGTCACTGTCGGTCCTCTCACCATGTTTGTGCCTTTCCTTATTACACCAAGCCTCTATAATTGTGACATGCTCTTAGGTTTTCCACGGGTCATGGTCACTCAAGCAATTGTTCTCATACCTCATATGTGTCTTAATTTCATGCATAACAACCAGGTTGTCACTATATGAGGTGTCCCTCTATGTACACTATGGCCTCAACCTCCTCTTGAGATGTCCATTGCACTTGCTATGGCATCTAGGTCCCTTGGACCTCTGAAATATAAAGCACCATTTGCTCCCATCTCTCCTGCTCGTGTATAACAAGCTCATCCTCGTAGATCTGTTAGTCCATCACACAAGTTTAGGTCCACCATTCAGATAATTCCTTTGCCTCGATATGCCTCACATTTGTGTCCTCATTCATACAGGTGTCTATCACTTCCGCATATTGTTTCACATAGGTTTCCATCACCTTCATGTTCTACTTCACATAAGTTTCCATCATCCTTGTGTTTTGTTAAGAAAATGTGTTCACCGCCTCCGCAGTATACTCATCAGCCACATGCATATAGGCTTAATTCACCTACACAACGTCTTTCTCATATACCACCACTCTTAGAGCATGGTCACAAGCCTTTATCTCCTCAGGCATTAAGTGGAGGACCCTCATCTTTCACTTTCATCGGATAGCACATTCACTATCACACACTTGGGGGGGTACCACACTACATATTTCTCCCCCCCATTTTCTAGCATCAACAAGCATCTTATTCCCATCATTTCATATTTAAACTCTCACATACAATATACACATCTCGATACATTAATATCATGATTACCCTATGACGCACTCTTGTGTTAGGTTCGCACTTGACCATTGAGGGCATACTATACACATGAACCCCACACACTACACATTTCACATCCATGACATCTTCTTCTTCCTACACAGCATACATGTTCTACGCTTCCTACATCCTCTCCTTGCATCTATTACACATCATACACACTTTGTGCTTTCTATACCTACACATTCTACACACTTTACCACTACATATTTTACACTATCGACACCTTTGACATCATCTTCTTACTTATACTACATATCATATGTGCTTTGTGATTTCTACACATCACACATCTTGCACTACATCTTCATAATCACTCTTTCTCACATCTTATTCACACATTCTATGATCTAGGCTTTAAGCTATATCATCATGCTTGGTCTTCCTAATAAATATTTTCTAGCATTTTATTCTCATCTCTCTCTACAATATACAGACACTGCTTCATCATCCATCTATTCTACGCTTCGTGCTCTTTTGGTCACATCAACACATCATTCAAACCATCTCCTAATGACGCACTCTTGCTATATGGTTCATTCTTGACTGTCGAGGGGTCTTGTATAAATGAACCTAAATTTACTCATGTATACATTCACACTCGGGGGGCAAGCCGCCCCTATCACACTTATATTGTATTCCATTTTGTCTCATCCCCAACATGTTGCATATCTTGATCGCACATAGTTCTTACTCATTAATGCTTACATGTTCACTTTTTTACACATCTCAGATAGATATCTTATATGTCATTATATTCATCATACACACATGTGCATTCAATTTATTTTTAGTTGTGATTATAGACTTTACACATAAAATTACACGCAACATGGTTGCTTGGTGCAATACCTCATACCAGTCGCATAGCGACTCCTGGGAACATCCACATTCGTACACATTTCAGCTGTTATTGTTTCATTATTGTACATAACACATTACTATATCAGATTATACATGCCTCGACATACTTTATATCTTTCTAACATGTTAACAAGTGCTTCATGTGCAACATATTCCTTGTAGGACCTATTTTCCACCATGTTTATCTAATGTTTGCTTACTCTTGTTTGCCACTATTTGAGGCCTTTTCCCTATGTTTTGTATTATGTGCGTATTGTTTTCTTTCAACCATTGTGGACTCAATTTTCTTGCGACATCATGAGTGATGTCCGACGTTTGCAACCTGCTTTTCGCGGTCTACATTATCTTCTTACTTAATAGCTTACAATATTTTCTATATACATGTTTATTTGCACTAACACATGTCTTTTAGCCATTGTTTGCATGTGAATTGGTTTCTACCAAGAATATTCCCTTCTACATACCGGTATCACTTTAACATGGGGTCCTCTTTTGGACTGCATCCTCCTAGCGGCACCCAAAAAAAGGGGGGCATCTATTAGGTGAATCAATCACCCCATTCAGTAGTTATAGTCACAGTTCAACAGTCTACAGTAACAGTTCAGTATAGTACAACACAGAGTCAACACAGTCTATAGACTCAAACAATGCTCAGAATCACACTTGGGTCCTTACTTCAGCACAAGCACTAGCACCCAAAATCATACTTGGGCACCTAATGGCTTCTGTCCCTTCCTAGGTGCATGAGACCAGGGGGTAGATACACAACATTTTTCAGTTCAGTACAGTTTATAGCATTGTCACAGAGGATTTTCATAGGGTAAGCAATCCTTTAGCACTTGGCAATTAGATTTGATCACACTTATTTACATTGGATCTCACATATACACACCATCTATAGTGGTGCTTTTAATTAGTGAAGCAGTCAAAGGTTGGAGAATGACACTAGACCTTTCTCCCTACACTACTTCTGTCATGGTGTGAGATCGCCCAAAAAAATCACTCTTCATCGACATCTTCAAGATCCTTTCTATCACTTTTTCTCATTACAGATCAGGTGCACATGTTACTTTTTTCTACTTTTCGTAATTTTACACACTTTTTACATACATTTTATACATTTATACACATATTTTACTACTTGTTAGTTCTTCTCTTTTATAGGTTTTTCCTTATGGGAAATGGTAGTCAACATCAACAAACAACCATCACGCTCCAAACACAACATCAACAACAGGTGCACCATCACATCTACACGTTCATTTTCAGCCTAGGGTCATTATTCATCACTTTTCAGTTTACTTCCTCTTCTTTAGCATCCATGCTTCACACTTTTTATCAGTCCACACTTTTCTTGTCTCGACACACTCTTCTACATCTATCTACATGGTTATCAAGCACACAAATCTATCTATTTTATGTTAATGATATTTCTCTCACCAACATAATGTGGGGGAACATGTAGACACTAAATCACACACTTTGGGTACATTACTAGGTCCTAATCACATACTACTATTCATATACTTCTTACGGGATAAAAATACTAATTGATCATTATACTTGGCCTCTTAGTTTCCCTTTCAATCTCGTTCTTGGCCTTATAGACCTCATTTCCCACTTTGACCCTTCATACTTCACCTTTTGTGGCTCTGAACACTAGCGCTTAGCTAGGACGCTAGTGCTCAGGTGCCCTCATCCCCTTTAGGTTCCCTAGATTTTGTTATACTTTGTTTGCTCCTTTTTGGGTCATTTCTAGCCATTGGACATCCCTATCCCTAAGGGTCATCCTTTTAGTGATCAGTTACAAATTTTGACCAAGAGAAACATATAAATATAAAGTTATGTGACCAAATTATAGGACCAAGCTCTAAGCATCTATAATATCACCTAAGGTTGCATTTCACTAGCATTCAATAGCATCTTTTGCATCCATTTAACACCATTATAAGGGACAAGGGCTAGTTTTATACATCACACACATAATAGGGAAGTTCATTTTATTACATGCACACATCTATTACATGTAGATACTTTTCTTGCTATCAAGTGCATCACGTACAAGAGCCACCTAGGGCACAATTTATGCACACACGTGTAGAGCTAAATTGGGTCTGACATGTAGTGCAGTGCTTAGTTGTAAAATCACTTGTTTGACAGCTAAGGACAGTTTGAACCCTCATTTTACATCTTTCATTTTTAGGATTTGATGTTCTTTTTAGGGTTTTGCAAGTGATCTCTTTATTGTAGGTTATCAACGACATTAAAAATCATAATGTGATCAAGTAGTGACAAAAAACAAATGTTTCATATCAACCAACAACACTGTGAAATTCATCTCTGGAGCTCCTGTGCATACCTTGGCACCTAGGAAGGGATCCTAGTACCCAAACACCCCAGTACTAGTCGAAGCACCCTATTCCCTGCTCCTCATGCATTCCTGCACTTTTCTGGGTTCAATTTCAAGATCATGTACTACCGTTCTAATAGTCTTTCACCTTCACACATTGTCAGGATTATTGTGAAATCAGCTAAGTAACTTAACTCTCTATTGCACTTAGGTTTTAACTTCCTTATGCATCATATGTTAGTCAACCATCATCTGATAGTCAACCGTCGTCTGCTAGTCAACCATCGTCTATTAATCAATCCTCTTCCATTGATCAACCATCTTCATCTAAAAACCCTCCCTCTTCTACTAACCAATTATTTTCTTCACCTAATCGTCCTTCCTCATCTAAAAATTCCTCTTCTGATAAAACACCTTCTTCTTCTGTTAATCAAACTTATTCCTCTAATCCACCCTCCTTTTCTTCTTATAACCCATTCTCTCCATCTTTTAAAACCACTAAACTACCTTTTATGCCATGTGAGGTACCTACTAGTTCATTGATGCATACATTCAAAATCATTGATAAAGGTTGTGGTGAGTATCAATTCCAAAATATTGAGAATTATTTTCACATCAGTAAATCCCAACAAAACAATGGAAAACCCAACGCTTCCCATGTCAGAGCCCCTCCCACTTATAATACAGGTAATTCAGTTTGGTAGAAGTTTAGTCATCTTGATGAAGAACATATTTGATTTGAAAATCTTGTATAAACAACTCTCCTCTTCGAACATCTATCCATTAATGTCATTGATTTTGAGCTTCTTCACCCAACTCTCATTGGTTGTGACCAATTATATCATGTGGCCATGGATATGTTTCAAAATGATGAGGCCATTGAATAGTTCCTTGGAACTCATGATCCAATTCCCCTCTCTGATCATAAAAAAGGATTTGATATTAACCTTGATGAATTAACCTACTTTGGCGAAGAGTTAGAATATTCTAATCCTCAACCTTGTGAAACCTTAAATAAAAAGAGCAAGAATAAAATTTCTCATAGCAAAAACCTCGCCTCCACACTATCCCACAACATATTAGTAAAAATACCCAAAATCACAAATAAAAACCATGCGCTTCCCTTAATAACAACTCATCAAAAACACCTAAAATGATGATTTACATCAACCAATAGGATATTTTTTAGAAAAAAGATACGTCCAAAATGTTGATTGAGGAAACCAAAGATATTAACATCGGTACACCTGAATAACCAAATATTTTACAACTCAACATTAGCCTATCTGACCAAGAATTTGTGGAGTTCACAACACTCCTTACATAGTTTCAAGACATTTTGGCATGGACCTACAAAGACATGCCTTTCTTAGACCTGTCTCTTGTAGTACATCACCTTGTAGTACATCCAGACACAAAGTCTGTCAAATCAAAATTGCACAAAATGCATCCAAAAGTAGCAATGCTCATAAAATATGAACTCCAAAACTATTAGAGACATACTTTATAAGACTAATAAACTATTATGAATGGATATCAAATATAGTTCTTGTACCTAAGAAAAATCCTGACATTAGGGTATGCACAAATTTCTGCAATATTAACAAAGCTTTTCCAAAAGACGACTTTCCTCTACCAAACATATACATTATTGTTGACTCCATGGCAAGCCACAAAATGCTCTCCCTAATGGATGGATTTTATTACTATAACCAAATACACATTGATAAAGAAGATCAATACAGAACAACATTTGCTACACCATGGGGGACATTCTATTATAAGGTAGTGCCTTTTGGGCTGAAAAATGCAAGTGCCACATATCAATGAGCCATAACGGCTATATTTCATGATATGTTACATGATATCATGGAAGATTATATTGATGATATACTATCCAAATCTAAAACACGTGTAATTCATCCAGGTATGTTGAGACACATCTTTAAAAGGTTGTGTGAGTATAAGGTCCGAATCAATCCAAAAAAATGTGTATTTGGTGTGACCTCTGGAAAATTATTTTGGATTTATTGTCTCCCAGAGAGGTATAGAAGTTGATCTCGCAAAGGTCAAAGCCATTATGGAAATGTCTCCTCCCCAAAATCTCAAACAACCATGTAGTCTTCAAGGAAAAATACAATCCATTTGATGTTTTATATCAAAATTAGCTGATAAGTGTCATCATTTCAATCAATTGTTTAAGAAAGATGCACAATTCCAATGGAATAAATATTGACAAGACTCTTTCGCCAAACTAAAAGAATACCTCTCTAGTCTACTTATCCTTATGTCACCTGTCACAAATAAACCCAAGCTTCTTTACACGTCTGCCATTGAATATTCCATAGGATCTTTATTAGCACAACACAATGATCAGGAAAAAGAACACGTAATTTATTACCTTAGTCAAACACTCATTGAACATAATGTAAAATACTCCCAAATCGAAAAGGTATGCTTAGTGATCGCTTTCACATTCTATAAACTACACCATTACTTGTTCAATAATACAACCAAACTTATCGCTAAGGTAGATCCCCTTAAGTATCTCATGTCTAGGCCCATTCTCATGGGCAAAATGTCTAGTTGGGTCAACTTACTTAGTGAATTTGATGTGGAATTCATTCCTTAGAGAGAAATTAAAGGACAAGTCGTCATAGATCAACTTGATGAAGCACCTCTTCCTAGACCATAACCTCTCCATTTCACATTCCCATATGAAGAGCTTTTACGTATAGATATAACGCCATCTTGTACTTTATTCTTTAATGGATCTTGTAATCTCCATGGATCAGGAACTGGTATCTTATTTATCACATTTGAATGAAATGTTATCCCCAAATCATTTCGCCTAACATTTACGTGTACTAGTAATATCACAGAATATGAATCTCTCATATCTGGATTAAAACTCACCATATCATGGAACCTCAAGGAGTTGGCCGTATTTGGCGACTCATTACTTATCATTAAATAGGTTACAAATGAATACTAAGTCAAAGATGAAAATATTATTCTGTATAAACACATGGTAGATAGCCTTCGAGATTATTTTTGGTTGATTAGTTTTGACCAAGTGCCTTTAATGTGTAATAATTCCATGGATGTTATGGCAAATATCAGATCTTGGTTAGAAATCACATCAAAACAACCCCAAGAAAACTATCTCGTAGAACATCTCTTAACACTTGCTTATAATGTACCTGAAAATACTATGGTGTGAAAAATAGTGGGTCCTAACAACCCTTGGTACCATGATATTTACACTTTCATCCATGATAAAACATTCCCTACCAACATGAAAACAAGTCATAGACGTGTTTTAGCACAACATGCCTCTTGTTACACAACTTTAGCATACACTGTGTATAAACGAGGTTACGATGGCACCCTACTACAATATCTTAATTAGAAGGAAGCCTCTAGTGTTTTAACTAAATTCCACTCGAGTATTTACGACACCACATAAATGGCATGGCTCTAGCTAAGAAAATCTTACCTGTTGGGTATTATTGGCCCACCATAGGGAATGATGTATGCCTTTTTGTTAAACAATGTTAGGCTTGTATAAAACACGACAACCTTATCCACACACCTTCTTAATCACTACAACCAATCACAACACTTTATCCCTTCTCTCAATGGGGGCTTGACCTCGTCAGTAAAATTATACCAATGTCATATGGTGGACAAAAGTTCATCATTATTGCTATCAAATATTTCACCAAATGGGTAGAGGCTATGCCCATCACCTATGTTACTGGAAGCCAAATATCAAAATTCATTTTTAATAATATCATCTTTCATATTGGCATTCCATCCTCTATTGTCACTAACAACGGATAATGATTTAAAAACTAGGTCATTAAAGACCTAGCTAAACATTTCCACATCAGAATTAAATGGTCTACTTCATACCACCCCCCTAGTAATGGCTAAGCAAAATAAAAAAATAAAACTTTAAAATCAATCATGGAAAAAATTATCGACAAACATGGAATAAATTGGCACACCTAAATTTAACCTTCTGTTTGGGCTTACTGCAAATCTTACCACACACCTACATGATCTACCACATTCTCCCTTATCTATAGTTACGAAGTCATTTTACATGTTGAGGTTAAGCTCCCATCATTAAGAATGTCCCTTAAATACATAATCAAATAAGATGAACATCGACAATCATTATGAACTTGAGCTTCTAAAAAAATGGCTTAGTTCTCTCAATAATCTCCAAGTCTATCAAAATTTTCTATAACACAACCATAAAAAATAAATCCTAGAGAGGTCAAGATTGGTGATCTTGTTATCAAAGAAAACAAAAAGCATACAACTAAAGAGAGAGAAAAAAGGGAAATTTGAGCCTAACTAGCTAGGGCCCTATGTAATCATGGAAAATTTTTGCTCTGGAGCCTATAATTTGGCCATTGAAAATTGTTAGGAAATTGACGAACCAATGAATGCAATCCATCTAAATAAATTTTATTCTTAAGGTGCTCTCTATCATGGGAGAAACTACTTGTACATTCCTTCTATCAAACTCATCTCCAAATAATTTTAAACTTTTCACTCCATTGGCAGATATTCCCAATATAAAAATCACATCCGCATACTCGTCATCATGAGACAAGTGTTAATATAGATCCTATTAAGTCTTGTGTATCTCATACTTCTTATAATTTCTCCCATTTCGGATACTTTTTCCTATGGTTATACCTATTGATGGTAATATATTCCCTCCAAATAATTTCTCTCTTTCACAAAAAAAATATAAACTTCTTTACCTAGTTCATTTGACCCACATCTTAGTCTTTGATGCTAAGCCCTCACGTCCTAGTAGTCGTGTGTGGAATTTATAGGGGATGGATGTTCCTTCCTGAATAAAAATCACTATAATAAAAATAAACTAATCAAATAACTTTTAAATAATTAACTATTACACCTTTCATCCTTCATAGTCTTTGGTGTCGAGCCCACACTTCTTACTGGTACTGTGAGATTGGGAATGGAGGAAGACGCCATTACTCATCTATGTCTTGTCTTCAGTCATGAACACTTTACTCTTATTGGTGACCCGAGGAAAATCATAGAGGGTCTTTCATAACTTAAAAAGAAGAAAAATGTAATAAAAAGAATTTTTTTATTAATCCTTTTCTATGTCTTATCTTCAGTGATGAACCCTTTTCTCTTACTGGTTGCATGTGGCAAGGCATAAAGGTCACTACAAAAATACAAAAACATATAAATTTTAAAGTGCTTATAATTATAAAATCCCAAAGAAGTCATTTTGATGCCTAAGTGAAGAGAGGAATATCTATTCACCTAAATCTTACTGTTGAGTTGGCCACGTAATAGTTTAAGTCTAGTAAGTTACCTATAAATTGAAATTCATTTTGAAACTAGTTCAGTAACCTTATGAAGAATTGATTCAAAATTTCCCAAAGTGACTGTTATTATCCCTTGTCTCTCTATTCATTATATACATCCTGCATCCTTTTTCACTTTGGGTGATGAGCCCTTGTATCTTACTAGTTTGGTGGAGTCAATAACGGAGTTGGAATTATTTTAATTATGTCATCACCAACATATCTTTCCAATGGATAGAAAAATTTAATATTATTCGAAGCATTTCAAGTTATAATAAGGAACAATATACATACGAATGATACCCTAGCTTATCACCTCTGATAAGAAGTTTACCATCTAGTATATTATCCATCTCAAAAATCTAGAAACATTTGAAAAATCTCAAAAATCCAAAACCATTTGAAAATCCTCAAAAATTCAAAAAATCTTGATAAAATACAAAAAAAACAAGATCCCAAAAGCATTTATAAAATTGAAGAAATCCTCATTTTTTCGAAGGAATCAAATACTAAACAATCAATAAAAATCAAACTTTGAACTCTCTTCCCAACTAAATCTTGCAACCACTTTACAACTTTAACACCCAAATCATTACTCCTTTGAGTATATCCTCTCTTAGGAAACTTTTTTGCTCTCATTGTTTCCTTGTTTGAGGATGATGACCCCATCAATTTTGAATCATTGTACCCCTTCTTGGGGACACATCTAATCAGTCATTATTGGGGAACACATTAGGGACATGTTTAAAATTTCTTATGTTACATTATTTAGTTACAAGTTTCATTTGTTGTCTTATGTCTTGACATATTATAGGGGGCATCTTGATTTCATGTATCACAATGTTCCCCTCTAATATTCTTCTTTTTAATATAATTACTTCTCTCATATGACCGCATATCATACAAGGGCATCGTATATTGTTGATGTCCTTTGTTTTTTCTCTCTTGCATATTACAATCTAGTCATCATGATATTTTATATCATGATGCATCATGTTATGTGCGTAGTCATTTTTATGTACCCTTATTATAACTTTCTAACCCCATGTGTGCTGACCTATCACCCAGTGGGCGCTGGGCTCTCACCTGAGGCACACGCGTAGGTGCCAAGCCCCTCCTTTATGTGAGCATTGTGAGAAGGTTCTTCCATTGATGGGGGATGGTTTGCAGAATGAGAATACATTTACTTAGTTAAAAGAAAAGTGGAAGGGAAGCTTACAAATCCACATATTAACGTATTAAATGAACTAAGCATCATATGTAATAAGCATGATGAATCATATTTGAGTCATGATAGTCACACAACAAGAGGGTTTACACCCTTAAACATGATATACAGAACAAACCCTTAGATATATATTCATTTAGAGTGATTTTGGTAGCCACATTACAATCAAAATAGGTCATCATAGACCATACATATCAAAAGACTAGGACTCATCTCTTACAGATCTTCCCTGGTATGATATTCTAACTATGCCTTCCCAGTTCATCCCTTATTACAGACTCTAATGCCATACAGAGGCTTATTACATCCTTCAGAACCCTTAGCACTAAGTGCTCTAAACCCTAGCACTACTGCAACATTCGGCTACTCAACATCTTACTTTCTATGCATCCTCTATTCTTCTCTCGTCTATCACTTGATCTCCTGTCTCTCTTTCTTCTTCTGAGAATCTCTCTTTATAGGTTCATCATCCACCACCATGCCTTCTCTCCTGAACAGATCACATGCCAAGTGTCAATGTGGTCCTCCAATGGTGAATGTTTATCCCCTTGTGAACCCTCCACTCTCTGTAATGATGTCTTTTAGGAATATTTCCTACATGGAATATTATTTTCTTGACCTCCAAGGTTCCAGGCTGGCACCTTATCCACTCAGCACGCCTAGTTGGGTCACATTTTTCCTCAAGTGCCTTCAGAATGCTAAATATGGCTAAGTCCTATGAACCCCATGTTTTACCTTCCATGTGCACCCTGGTTTCTCCAAAACCCTTCTTAAACCTCTGTCCTGCGTGCTTCTCCCCGCGTGCCCTTCTCTTTATTAATCTTGTGTGTGCACGTGCCTTTCAGTACTTAGCCAATATTCAAGGCCCAACATCACCCCACACTAAGCTTGTTCTCCATCCTCGGAAACATCCCACTTCTTCAAAGAATAAAGAATGGTGGGACCCAGACAAATTGAATGAAGAATGGAAGAATGGAATGGAAGAATGGAATAATCTATTACTATTGTAAGAGGAGTGGGAAGTCCTTCTTTACTATCACCTCAATCTTCTCTCAGGCATCTACTTCACCCTATGCCTATTGAATTAGGTCACCCACTAGAGCACTTACCTCTTCAAAACTTAATTCATCACCCTTAGCATTCAATGTATCTATAATTCCATCTAACTGATTGCTAAGGTCATCCAACGCATCTATCTTGCAGGTGATCTGGGGATACAGCTCCTTAATCTAGTTCTTGATCAAACCTCACAAGGATTTGATTGCTTATATATTCTTCTCAACCTTGGCTAGGATTTTATCCCGCTCTACCCTATTTCCCTTATTCTTCTCCTGGAATTCTTTCAAATCCACCTCATGTGTAGCAACTAGTATGCTTGTTACCCTATCTCTGTCAGCGTAGTTATCATACTCGGCCTCAGCCATTCACCCAATGGTATGTATAATGGAAAGGAGCTTGAACTACCATACAACTGTCTCCCCGATCTTCTTCTTCTCTTCCTCCTTCTAGCATGCCAATGCCTCTTTTGCTGATTCTAATGCGAGCGGCCGCCTCTCCATGGTAAGGATGCAGGTTAAGTATTCCAAGCATTGCAAGGTTGACTCATATTTCTTTTCAGGCAAGGCTAGGTCTAGGTGTTTCAAGATGATTGCATATGTAATCATCTCTATCTTCTTGTACACCTCACACACCTTCACCTTCTCCTCCCTTAGTTTGTGCCTTAGTTGTGCGTTGATCAACTCCTCCTACTTTAGATCCTTGCTCTTCTCAATGATTTATTCATTCTTCTTCTCCAGTTCCTCCTCCAAAACCCTTACTTTGTCATTCCTCCCAAAGAGTCTCACCTCAACCTCCTCTAACACTTTGTTGAGTGTGTTGCAAACTTTCTCATCTGATAATTGTTGAGCATTCACCATAGGGTTTACTCCCTTGGACTCTGGTATTTTCATCAACGCCCCTTGGTTGACCTTGAATTCTGGCTCATCAACATGGGACTCAAAATCCCAAGATAACATCTTTCTTGTATGCGGGTATGTGCCTTCTTCTTCAAATGAAGACCATGTAAGGAGTTGGTTATAGGGCACGATACTTTGGAACCTGTGCACAGTACCTTACTTGGATCATTGATATAACCCATTCCTTGCTCTGGTGCCACTACCACATTTTTCCTCCTATGCACGCTACCTTAGGAAAGCTTACCACCAAGCTAGGATCTCCACCCATGCTCCCATATTCCTTATCTACACTTTCACTCTCTATCTCCTTGAACACTTCATCAACATTGCGCTCCACCTCCTATTCTACCAAGTCCTTTATTATGTCCGCTACCTCCCTTTCCATGGCATCCTCTATCTTCTCCTTGGTGAGACTTGGGGTCCTTTGATCCTTGGTTTTAACCTCCTCACTCTCCCCCTTACCTTGAGCGCCTTCTTATTCCCCATCCTTCTCCTCATTCCCTCCATCTGAGTCGTGTACATCGTACACAGGATGGTCCTGAGCCTCTTCACACTCTTCATCACCCCTTTCACCCTGTAAGCCTCTAGGCTCTCCATTTCTTCTGAGTCTGCCTTTTCTTCTACCTTCTGCTTCTTTCTAACTGGTGATTCTAGTATAGGGGATTCTTCTTTCTCTTCTTCTTCAGTAGGTGACTCCTTCCTTTCTGGTGAATCTTCTTTCATAGGGGGAACCTCTTGCTCTATGCGCCTCCTCTCTTCAGGTGTCTTTTCCTTTTCTTTTGCAGGGGACTTCTTCCTCCGTGCATATGTGCTTGGCCTTGCACCTAACTCTGCGTGCCTATAGAGTGTGTTGTTTGTACACTTGGTGCCTTTTTCTCAAGTGCCTCCTCTCTCTCCCTCTTCCTTATGCATGGCCTTCTTCCTTGTGGTAGGGTCTCAGGGATAGAGACATCATTTTACACATAGGAACCCTTCTCATATTTTGGCCTTATGCGTAGATATAACCTTTCCGCTGTCCTCCCAGCAATAGGCAAGGTCACTGGTTTCACCATATGCACGTCATGGGAGACATACTTCTCCACATAGGCACGCTTCTTTTGGTAAATTAGAGTCCTTGCATAGCTTGCGGTAATCTTGGTCCACCATGCTGAGATCAAACCTCAGCCTCTTTTCCTCCTTAAAGTGGTTGACCCTGGCTTAGAAGTATTGTGCAGTGAAGGAGAATGGTAATTTGTACCATGGGCTCTTGGTGTTGTCTGCCAAAGTGAACCTTCCAATACAGAAATGTTGGTACACTACAAACTTGGCTTCTCCTTGCACTAGAGATGGAAATTTCTCAGGTATTCTCCACTTGGCCCTAAATGCATCATGCATTCACTTGTACCACTTCTCTAGGCATGCCTTGTGGGTGGTCGTCATGGTGTCACAAGTATATTTCTCAAATCTCTTGGTTGGGGAGGGGTTCTCATCTGGGTACTCCCATACAAATTTGTTTGGCCCATCAGGCACTCCAATTTCTGAAAAACATGATGGTAAGGAGGACATTACCAAACATGATCTTCTCCCCATCGCATGTGACACTGATGATCTCCTCTGCTATGAATGTTGAGAGGTTGTAGATGGTTCCTTCTGAGATTTTCTGGCAAACGTTTAACTAGGACTTGTTGATTTGTGTCCACCTCTCCTGTCCATTCAGCTTGGTCACTAAGCGCGTGACCATCCTCATCACAAGGGTCAAAAATCAGAGAAATGTCGAAAGTACCGTGACCCCTTCTTATAGTCATAGGCCTCCACAGTTTTCTTTATGGCTTCCTTGTCCTCCAAGTCATCATAAATGAATCTCCCTCGCAGGTAAGACCAATAAATTTGGAGATCAGTTGGGGAGTTATCCTCATCCTTCACCCTGTGAAGTAGAAATGGTCTTCATGTATACATGACATTAGCCATTGGTACAACCGCTCAGGTTTACCAAAATAGGGAAACTCATATAGTTGCAATAATCTAGCCTTCTCCATTTTCACCTTGACTTCATCGTCATAGATGGGCATTCCTGTCTGGTGTCCTCTTGTCTATAGGTCTAACCATTTCTAATGTCTTCTCTTTCTCTGTGGTGCTTGTTCGATGGTTGTAGTCATTTACAACCATTTTTCTCACGTGAGACACCCACTCTTTTCCCAACAATACGCCATCTAGGTATTGCATTTTTGTGTACCATTCCTCATTGAAGCTAGTGGAAACAACTTGTTTCCCTTTTCCCTTTCCCTTCTTTGGTGAAATGGTGGTTACTTTCCTTGGTGCCATTTTCCTTGTTGGGTTATTAAAAATCATTTCTTCCTTCTGATCTTGACTCTGCTCAACTCTACGGCTTTACTCTTATGTGAAAATCCTTTCAATCTTGTGCCCTAGCTCTAGAACCCTAACCTGGAAAAATCCTTCCTTCCACAAGATGTTGTATTCACTTACGGGTTTCTAAAACTCCAACAACCCTCTCCTTTCATGCCCATGTACTATTTTTCCACACTGGTTTGCTCTTCTCAAACTGGTTATGCACTCAGATCTTCAACCTCCTTTTGCACAATTTTTCTCAAGGATGCCCTAGTTCGCAAGAGCTCTTCAATATCACAAATGCAAGGTAATAACAATGTATCTTGACCTTCTACTTATATATTTTTCTTCTTTTCACAATAAATGTAATGCCACCTACCATCGTACCTTTGCAATAAAGGTGACTTTTTCTGCTAAAGCCAACCTTAAGCGCTTTTACCCCCATGCCCAACCCTGCGCAAAAAACCCTTACAACCTTCTAGCACGCAAAAATCCTTAACTGACCGAAGATCCTCACATGTGCGCATGCAGTGCCGAAGGCACTTCTTCCATCCTTACCCTGGTTTTTTCCCTCATCATGTTGTTCTATGTGTTTCTCATCATTGTACGTGGTCTTTATAAAGCTCTCATGACACCAAAATCCTTATGTCCACCTTTTCCATGCACGCTCTTCCAAAATTCACACTTTTGATTCTTCAATCCAGGTCATCAAAACATAGCTTCCACTACCAGCTTCTATTATTTTTCACACTACTCCACCCCACACAAAAAAAAATGCGCTCGGTCCTCTACACATAGAATTTTTTTGAAGATAATAAGTGGCTACCAGTGCACAACATGCACACACAAAAAAAGAAAGGGAACACAGCAACGAGAAGGGGAAAGGAAAACCTAGGCTAAATGGAAATACTACCTTATTTATAATTACACAAAGAAAGGAAAATGCATTAAAGGAAACCCTAGGCTAAATGGCAATACTGCCTTATTTATGATTACACATAAGCCTTATTTATAGTAGGGCTTCAGCCTACTCCCATTGAAATGGCCTGGTAATCTCATCCCATCCAGTGCTTGTAACTGGCATGTGCCTGAATCAAGGATGTACGAGATGATATATGGCCCTAACCAATGGAATTTTAGTTTCCCAGGATGGCATAGAAATTTGGAGTCATAAAGCAAGACCATCTCCCAACCTCGAATTGTTTTTTTTAATATGGCGATCATGCCATGCTTTTTTTCGCACCTTTTCAGCCTTCTAACTCCACCTAGCAAGTGATCACCTTTCATCCAACTACATTAATTTCTCCATGTGCTCCTGTAGTGCTTGTTCATCAGCTAATCCTCCTGTGTGCAATACACAGGGATGGTAGCATGAATTCTACTGGTAACACATCTTCCGTGCTAAAAACCAATTGGAATGGTGTGGCCTTGTTCAATTTCTTATAGGTAGTCCTATATGCCCATAATACAACTGAAAATTTATCATCCCAATATTGTCTTCCCACATCACAAATTTTTGTTAACGTGTGACTCATAATTTTGTTAAACACCTCAGTAGTTCCATTAGCTTGTGGGTGGTATGGGGTAGTCTTATGGTGGGCTACCATGAATTCTGCCAACAAGATCCTAACTGTCTCATTTAAGAAATGAGTACCCCTATCACTCGTTAAGCTCAACAGACATCCATATCTATTGATTATATTTTCCCATAAGAACCTAGTTGTTGTTGCTACTGTGCAGTCCCTTGTAGGTGCTGCCTCTACCCATCTTGTTAAGTAGTCAGTGCAAGTGATGATATAGCATGAACCAGTCCTTTGTGCAGCAGGTGAAATTGGTCCTACAAAATCAATGGCCCACTTTTCAAATGGTTTTGTGCTAGCTATCGGCCTCAAGGGCATTTCATCCCTTCTTCCTGGCTTGCCAAGGCACTGGCAATGGTCATAGGCCTTGCAAAACTCAATGCAATCCTAGTAGATGCTTTCCCACCAAAGCCCTGCCAGTAGGATTTTTCATGCGGTGGCATTCCCTGCATAGTGTCCTCCTACAATCCCACCATGTGCTTCCTCCATGATTGCAACACGCTCATGCTCCAACACACACCGACGCAAAACCTCATCATGACCTAGTTTGTATAAGTCTCCACTAATTAGCATGTAGGGCGTGACGCGTATGGCTAACTGTTTTCTTTCCAAGGTCTTCATTCCTTCTGATGCCACACCCATTTTGAGAAACACAACAATATCTTCTAAGTTAGAGGGCATGTGTCGTAACCTAAATAGTTGCGCATCTAGCATAGCATCCTCAATGCTCTGTGCATCCTCCCTTAAGTCAATCCTTGACAAATGGTCAGGCCCTGAGTTACTCTTTCCTGGTTTCACAACAACTGTAAACTCAAACTCTTGAAACAACAAGACCCATTGACATATGTGCCCTTGTAAAATGGGCTTGTTCACCAAGTACTTCAATGCCATGTGGTCTGTGTAGAATATGAAGGGTGTTGCCAAAATATATTTCCTAAATTTGTGTAGTGTGTAGATCATTGATAGTGCTTCACGCTCAGTAGTAGTGTAGTTTATTTTCTGCTTGTATTAACTTCGTGCTAGCAAAACACAAGGGGTGGTCAACAATCCCTTCTCTAGGTTGTGCTAAGACTGCCCCAATCGCCATCCCTGAAGCATCAACATGTACATGGAATGGCTTATCCCAAGAGGGAAATGTAATATGGGTGCAGTGATAAGCCTATTCTTCAATGTATCAAACATTTTCTGTTGCGCCTCTCCCCAGTGAAATGCACTTTTGTGTTTTAGTAACTTCTCCAATGGCATGGTGATCTTGGCATACCCCTTAATAAATTTCTAGTAGTACCCTGTATGCCCAAGGAATCCACGCACTACACTCTGGCTGGTAGGCTCCCCCAATCCCATAATAATGACAACTTTGGCGGGATCCACCAGTAAGCCTTCCTTACATATGATGTGCCCCAACAGGGTTCCAAATGGAGTAGCGAAGAGACACTTCTTGATGTTGAGGGATATGCACAACTACCGACATCTTTCAAACATCAACCACAAATTGTCACAATGGTCTTTCACTAGTCCATACACCTGTCCAGTCATCAAGGTAGACCTGAAGGAACTTATGGATAAAATCCTAAAATCCTGGACCACTATGTGTGAAAACACAACAGGTGCGTTCTTCAGTCCAAAAGGCATGACTGTGTAGGAAAAACTTCCCCATTCAGTGGAAAAAGTTGTCTTTTCTTGGTCTTCTTTTACAATTCTAACTTGATGATATCCTGAGAATCCATCCGTGAAGGAATAGATCTCACACCCATCCACTCCTTCCAGGATCTCCTCAGTAAAAGGAGTTGGAAAAGGATCAATTACACATACTGCATTTAAGTCCCTATAGTCAACACAGATCCTTATCCTTCCATCCTTTTTAATGTTGATGACCATGGGGCTTACCCATTCTGATTCCTCCACATGGCTTCAATGATGGCTGAAGTGATCATTTTTCTATTTCCTCCTTGAATTTGATGTGAAGATTCAGATTCATTCGATAAGGCCTCTTCTGAATTGGGTGCACACCCTCCTTTAACTTGATTTTCATTTCCCCTAAGGAGTGGTGAACGCCTTTAAGCTCATGGTATCCATGTGGAAATAAGTCCTAAAACTCACAATAGATCAATGATCTTCGAAACCTCCTTCTCTAACCAATAGTCTCCAATAGTGGCCTCCTTAGGTTCCATTTCTGAACCAATGTTAACCTTCTTTGTTTTGAGGGGCTCATGGTAGGCGTGTGCTTTCTCATCAGCACTATCAATAAATTCAAGTGTACCTTTGGTATGGTTAACATCCAAACTCTCCATCTCTTTTCCATCTATCACATAGACCATCTTTCCCTTCTCTTTCTCCATGCATGCACGCTCAAGCTGCACCTCTTCTGACTCTTCCTCATCAAATCATGGTTCCAAACTAGGTTCACCCAATAACTCCAATATTCTATCTTCTTCCATGGCACTATCTCCCATCGTTAGGTGCTTAAAAACCTACAATGCCTTATCCACCGATGGTTTAGTACTCTGATATTCAAAAGCTTGAAGGAGGTCAGCCATCAACTCCTGCCAATTTCTTGTCTGACGGGTCATCTTGGAGTGAATATACCATGCACGTGCATAGCCTTGTAAAGTGGAGTATAACTTATGCACCCATAAAGAAGGTGGCAAGGCTTCGTGCCTTCCATCCAGGATTTCTCACATGCTTGGATGTGGAATGAGGTGGGTTCCTTCCCATGATAGTCTTGTATGATAGTGGGTGCATTGCTTTGGGAAAACCTAATAGAGAATGTGATTCTCACTTCATGCCACTCTAGAAGGCTATTGTGATGTGTTTCCCACCAATGTGTTGTAGTCCTGAGCAAGTTATAGCTGAGCATCCCTCTTCTTTCGATCTCATTTTTCCACTAGGTCTCCATCTCTTGTAAGAAAACATCAGGGTTGGCCCCTCCAGAATAACTTGGTAACTTATTTCCTCCCAGGTGCTTGATTGAGCGCACCTTTGTCACCCTTGTAACAGAGCCTCTTAACTGTCACCCAATTAACTCATAAGTCTCGTGCACCCAATTTTCACATGCCACACTAGTTGTATCACTCATGGACTGAGCATCTTCAAACTGAATAACTCCTTCTGTAGGGTGAATCACCTCAGGGTCCCTAATAGAGTGCACATAGATCCTATCAAGAACTTCTTCTCCCAAGGGCTTAGTATAGGGTGCTGAATTCCCATCGGTCAAGGGGATGATAACCCATTCTTCCTTGTTCTCAAAGCTTATGTATCCCTTGTTGAACCATAGGTCAGCATTGTTCTTATAACACCAGGGGCACCCAAGTAATGCTGGAAAGTTTTCCACCTCGGCTAGCACCAAGACTTTGAAATCCCTAGTGAACTTCACCCCTTGGATAGTGATAACAACATCCTTCAAGACACCAATGGGCATTGCCTTTGTCTTGTTAGCCATATACAACACATTCAAGGATGGTTGTAATGGGGGCCTTCCCATTTGATGCCATGCATCTAGAGTGAGGAAATTGACTTCCACGCCCATGTCAATCAGAATATTTCTCAGAAGCCATCCATCCACAACAACATTCAAGGTAATCTCCTTATCATAGTCAAGGTTGTGGGGAGGAAGGTTAGCATGTAGAACCTGCCTTTCACACTCTGCTCCGGCACATGGTACCTTTTCCCGTAACCATTCCCCTAGAAAAGGAATGATATTCTCTTGCCTTAACATCTTGCATACTTCCCTGACCTCATCCAGATCCTTCTGTGGAGCCTCAACACTCTTCCTTTTCTCTAACTACCTTGACTTCTCCTTTAGGCACTAGATCTCTCCTTGTAGGCTTCAAATTACATCCATGGTCTCTTGATACACTTATTTCTGATGAGTAGGGTCCAGATACTTCCCATGTACCACCTCTTCTCTAATAACCAGTGGTCTTTGCCTTGGTACTTCCCTTGTACACAAGCCTCAACTCGTGTCATCACTAGTATAGGCTCATGTTCTAACTTGCACACCACCCTTGGCATCCATTGTGAGTCAGCCTTCTTTATGCTTACCATTCCAACACCTTTTTCCTTCTGGTGTTGCTGACTCATATGTTCAAATAGCTCTGGGAACTCCTCATACTTGTGCTTCTTTCCACACCAAGAACATTGTAACAGATTTGGGCATTCACACTTATAGTGCTCCGTAGACCCACAATTGTAACAGGTTCCACATGGGAACTCACTTCTTCCTCCTCCATGGTTACCATGACCATGAAATCCTCCTCTGAAACCTCTTCCATGCACCCCTCCATCCTGCATGCCCTTCATAGTGATGACCATCATCCTTGGAATTTTTGCAAGGTTGGTTTGGTGCACACCAATATCAATGGCATCATGTATCTGATCAATCAACCTACAATCCTTGGTGTCATGAGTAATTGAGGTGTAAATCTTACAATAACAAGACACATTTTTATGGATTCACGTGCTGCAGTATGGGAACCTACTTGCATCATGATCTTTGTGGAAAATTTCACAATCCACCATCATGGCACGTACTGATCTCAGGGAAACTGTCCTTTGTATGCCCCTCTACCTCACAATTTGTGCACCATAGGCCACTATGAGTCTCATGCACTGAGTTTGTAGAAAGCTTCTCCAACTACTTTCACCATTGTAGCAATTCTGAGCTTCAAGAAAAGGGCTAACACCGGTATCCATGCTTCCAACAGCCTCAATGCACAGGGTAGCCTCCAAGGCCTCGCATGGGTCTGTGAAAGTCTTGTGTGAAAGTGCTCTCCTAAAAGGTGTTATCAACCCTCCAACAAACCACTGAGCATGCTGAGAAGGATGAATATCATAAGACAGTTTTGATAAGAGAGTCTTGAAATGTGTCATACTCTCACACACTCTTTTCCATACCTTGTTGAATCTCCTTCAGCGCACTAATGCTCTTCTGTTCAAACTCAGGGATATGAAATTCAGCTAAGAAGGCATTTTGCAGTGTGGTGTAATCTACCACTATCTGATGGGGGTCATACTTCTGGTACCAACTATGTGTGCACCCTTACAACGTTGTTGTAAAACTGACTTGCCTTCCACTCTGGGGTAGTGATCCCCTTTGTGCGCCATAGCATCTCACATTTGTGCACATGATATAAAACATCCTCAACACCCTTGTAGTCTAGGTAGATGTAAAGACATTTCAAAAAACACTTACTGAGGTGGTTGAGGCCCTTGCCCACCTGATCCAGAACCTTGATTTCCTCCAGTGTTACCTCCACCACCAGATCCACTAGATCCACCAGGTCCTATCCCTCCTGACCCACTAGATCCCCCAGATCAAATCACCAGGTCCTCCAGCTCCTATACCACCAGATCCACCTCTTGTAGCTAGTAATAGGCCTGAAGTGATCATGCCTAGTGTCCCCAATGTCCCACTGAACTGTGCACCAATGGTTTGTGATATTACACCACTACTAGATGTGTGTCCCACATGCCACTTCTAGATGTGATACCCAAACTTTGTGTACCCATACTTTTCCCAAATGTCATTCTAGAAAATATTCCTCCAAACACAGGAAATGATTGTGTAGCCATAGATGTACCAAATGAGAAATTATATCTCCTAGGTGTAGATCGGTCACTCCCACCAATACCAACTAGGTTAGCAATACTTATCTCTTGATTTGGAAGACTAAGCACTAGGGGTTGGTCACCAGGTGGATTCAGATGCACGTTGATGACTCTCCTTTCTCCAAGTGATGAAATCTCATCAGAAGCTGAAGGGGTCTCTCTCCCACGCTTGCCAAGATGGGGTAGCATAGACTGCTCAGGCTCCATGTCCTCTGTGTGAACCTCAATTTCTTCCTGCAACATCTACCTCCATAGATCCATCACTCCTACAACCTCTCATTGTCTAGCCAACTCCCTTTCCCATGCTTCACTATACTTGAGTCATCTCTCTTCCCTCTCCTTTTCAGCCGCAAGGTCCGCCATCTTCCTCCACCCTAGCTTCCTCGCCCAATGCTCAGAAGAAGCTTAGCTGGCCATAGGAAATGCTTCCAAACTTAGTGTAATGATCAGGATCTTTATAGCTAAGGGGATAACATGAAAAAATGATCCTCTAGGCTCCCTTAAGAACTCAAACTCAGCAACCTCTGGACAAGAATACATAGAAATAACATATTCTAGGGTATAACTGGTCAACACTCTTCTCCACCAATGATCAACAACACATGTCCAAGTCAGATCAACATCTTGTAGCCTCTGATACTCATCTTGGGTCCACACATGAGATCTATAGTACCAGCTTGATCTAGATGCATATGTCCTGAAATCCATTCATACAACTCCACTGGAAAGCATAGCAAAAGAAGGTCTCATATAGCTCATGATACATGTGTTCTTCTACCCATTTACATGCATCAAACTTAGGTCCAGTACTAAATCTCTGAGAAAACTCATCCTCCATGCTCTTAAACCATGCTTTGACACTATCCAAGGTCAAGTGCTCTGTCATCATGCATCATTCTCACAACATCTTTGAAAAGAGGTTCCCGAAACATGGAACCAAGATGTAGTCATTTTTATGTACCCTTAGTATAAACTTTCTAACCCCATGTGTACTGGCCTATCACCAGCGGGTGCTTGGCACTCACCTAAGGCATGCACGGGCACCAAGCCCCTTCTTTATGTGAGAATTGTGAGAAGATCTTATCATTGATGGAGGATGGTTTGCAAAGTGAAAATACATTTACTTAGTTAAAAGAAAATTGGAAGGGAAGCTTACAGATCCACATATTAACGTATTAAATGAACTAAAAATAATTTGTAATAAGCATGAGAATCAGATCTAAGTCATTACAGTAACACAAAAAGAGGGTTTACACTCTTAAACATGATATATAGAACAAACCCTTAGATATATATTCATTTAGAGTGATTTTGGTAGCCACATTACAATCAAAACAGGTCATCATAGACCATACATATCAAAAGACTAAGACTCATCTCTTACAGATCTTCCCTGGTATGATATTCTAACTATGCCTTCCCAGTTCATCCCTTATTACAGACCCTAATGCCAAACATAGGCTTATTACATCCTTCAAAACCCTTAGCACTAAGTGCTCTAAACCCTAGCACTACTGCAACATTTGGCTACTTAGTATCTTACTTTCTATGCATCCTCTGTGTTGCTCCCATCTATCACTTGATGTCTTTATTTTCTTTTGAGAATCTCTCTTTATAGGTTCAGCATCCAACGCCATGCCTTCTCTCTTGAACAGATCACATGCCAAGTGTCAATGTGGTCCTCTAATGGTGCATACTTATCCCCTTGCGAACCCTCCACTCTCTGCAATGATGTATTTTAGGAATATTTCCTGCGTGGAATATTCCTTTTCTTGACCTCCAAGGTTCCAAGTTGGCACCTTATCCACTCAGCACATCTAGTCAAGGTCATGTTTTTCCTCAAGTGCCTTTAGAATGTTGAATATGGCTAAGTCCTATAAAACCCATGTTCTACCTTCCATGCCCTAGTTTCTCCAAAACCCTTCTCTGTAAAAACTCCTCCATCATTACCTCTCTCATTGGATTTCAATCTTAACCATTCATGTGGCATGGTGATCTTACTAAAGAGTTCCTCTTAAGGATGATTTGTTCTCTTACACTTCCCCATAACTACACATTCTCACCCTTCACTTTTTCTCATCATTCCCCATCATCGCATCCTCTCACCACCTCTTCCCATCTCGCCAACTTCCTCTCATGTTTTCCCAGTCTTCACCCCAACATCATTTGCTTTGCAATATTACTTAAACACTTCCACCACATGAATGTCTTACTTAAGGGTTCCCATTAAGATGGATTTGTCATTCTGGACTTCATCTTATTCTCACTCATCATTCCTTCTATTGATCGTTACTTCCTCTTGGTCCCCCCTACCAACCAACTTTTCCTCCTACCATTACCTTTTCTCAACCTTTCATATCATAGAGTGCATCCATCATCTTCAGCTTGCGAATCCCACTTGATCCCTCATTACTTAACCATATTCCTTTCCCCTATTTTCCACTCCTTTATCTATCTTTCTTCATCCCACTCTTTTTTTCTCTTTCCATATCTTGTTTCTTTACCTTTATCTCATTTATCCTCATCCTCTGCATCCTCTCCTCACCTTCATTTATTCACAAATCATCACTCTCCCTTTCTTTACTCTTTACACTCCATCTTCTCAAATTCTCCCACATATCTACTCCTTTTCCCACCCGTCAGTATTGTTGGAATCCCTCTAACATTCTTTCATCGTCATCTTCCATTTCCACATTCACCATAGCCTATACTACCACTCATGTTTCATGCTAATAATTATTGTTGGTCTCCCCCTAAAATTCACTCATCATCATTCTCCATTACCTTTTTCCCTCTCTTCAATTTTCCCCTCGTCCTTCCCCAACAATAATTATTGTTGGTCTTCCCTTAAATTTCTTTCATTGGCATAGCCTCCTACATCATCCATTCCCTCTTTCCTCCCCTCCCTTTTCTCCACTCCCACCCTTTCGTGTCATTTCTTCCCCACCTCTCCATCTTCCCTTCACCTTGTTAATGTCTTTACTGTCTTCATCATACATCTTTTGTCTATTTTCTCATAATATTTTTATCCTCATCTCACACATCTCCACAGTTTTTACACTCCATTTCATTCTTCCCCTATTTCTTCTCCTTACATTCCTGATGCTACCAACTCTCCACAAAATTATTGTTCTTGATTCCCTTTTTGCTGCACCATTTCCTCTCCTATCCTCTCCTCCTTCCCACTCTTCCTTCTCATATCTCTTTATTTACATATTCTTCCCCTTTTCCCATCCTTCTTCCTTCTTCCTTCTTCCTTCCCCATCGTTACCCTATCTCTTTCTCTCTATCCAATATTTTTTATCCTTTCATCTTCCATATGCATCTCCATGCAGTCTGATTCATATTCCCTTCCTGTTATAATGCCTTAGTCCCTTCTATCTTCTCCAGGTATCTGCCTTATCATCTCTTCCTTCCCTAGAATTTTCACCTTCCTCCTCCCCTCCCCTTCTTTTCTCTACCACCTCTACGCTTTTCATTCATTCTATACCAGTTTCTCTTCCTTTATATGATCTTCTCCACCTCTTCCTGATCTCCTATAGTCCCTTTATTTTCTCCATTCTATCATCTCTTTCATCTTCTTTAAATTATTCATCTCCTTCATTTTTCCATCATTTCTCTCCCTTTATCTCATACACACCTCTTCACCTTATCTTTTATATTCCACTACCTTCATTTTGCATCTCTCTCCCTCCCTTTTTTTATGATTTTACCCTCTTCTTTGGCATCTTCTCTCATCTCAGCTCGCCTTCTTCTTCTTATTTGTCCTTCCTAATTCCATTCTTCACCTATCATCCTTCTCTCTTATCCTATTTCACCTCTTTCATTCCCTTTTTCTCCTCCTCCTTTTTCATTTGCTCTATTCCATACCCTTGTCTCCTTCACCTCTATTTTTTATTTCCTCATGACATTTTCCCATTCTTTACCTACTCATAATCAACCACTACTCATGTCCATTCCTTTCTTCTCTCTTTCCACTCTCACTTGTTACGTCCTTCAATGCATATTCACACCTAACATTCAAGGATGAATGAATTCTTTCCCTATTTGGGCACCACAGATGATCCATTCTCTTGCACCCCATTCTCGAGGTGGCATCATCACATCCATTCCTAATCACATATTTCCATGGTGTTTTTATCTTAGACGATACCATACCATTCATCATCTACCACCTTCTATTATAAAAAATAAATGTCTGTTCTAATTTTTGCGTAGCGAAAGTAGATTGAATTCTTCCCCCATTATCACAAGCAAAAGTTTGTTCTACTTTTTTATTAAGGAATGCTTTCTTTTTTCTTCCTCTAATAATTTCTTATTGAAGGAGCGCCTTCCTTAAGAATAATCTCTTCAAAAATTTAAGTCTGCCACTTGGGGAATATTCATCCATTTCATCTACTTTCTTTAAAAGGACACTACTTTCATAGTACCCTTCCAAAGAGGGGAAAATGTAGACACCCCAATTTCACACCCCTCCTAAATCAATTAATTTTCACATTCTATTTCCTATAAAAACCCGTAAGGAATTAATTGACATCAATCAATTAATAAAACCTTATCAATTCCTAATTAATCTTCCTCACATGTAAAATATTCTCCATGTCCCCCCACGTACGTATTTAATATTCAAGTTTAATTCTTGTCCATTATCCATGTCCCCCACTCACTTAATCCTACTTAATTTTTCAAATCACGATTAACCAAAACCTCCGAATTAATCCAAATTTCAGGCTATAAATAGAGCCTTAACCCCCCCTCTTCAACAACAAGAAAAAAAATCATGTCAAATCTCTTGCATTCTTAGTGCACAAAGCATCATTTCTATTTAGTACTAATGTCCGCATAAGCCTACTTTCCCATCCCTAAATCCTTCATCCTTACATCCTTTGGTGCAAATTTTGTGAATCGATCATTGGTATAGTGAAGCTCTTGCTCACATTGGAGAAAACACCTACATTTTAATCAGTTTGGACCCATCCAAGTCACTACCCACGTTGAGGTTTGCGAAGGAGACACAAAAGAAGGTATAAAGTTTAGTTTTAGTATTTTCTTGTTATCGGTGATTTCTGTAGCTTACAGTAATTAGAATTTTTCATTAGATGAGACATATTTTGGTCTCATAAAATAAATTAAAAATCACACCCCCACTCAAACATTCTTGATATGACACATGAAAAATGGTATAATGTTAAGCCCAATGTTTATAACTTTAGGTTTTTTGGATGTAATGTATGAGAGCATATCATAGATGAAAATCACAAAGAATTGGAAAGGAAGGCTTCCCCTTATATATTTATTCTTAATTGTGAGAATGTGAAGACATATCATCTTAAAGTTCTAGGAATAACTAACATTAATTTTGGCATGATATAGTGTTTGATGAAAAATATCAAGATTATGGACCATCACCAACTTCTCCTTTATCACCTTATATCAAGACAAACATCACTTCTTATGATGAACATGATATTTTTTAATATTTTCATTTAGCGAGTTCTTATGATTCATTTGATGACCCGCAAGGGGGACAATCAATACTTGTTTTTCTAGTGCCATTTGAAATCATGAATGTACCCATTAAACCCAATAACATTGACCAAAATGGCTCCTTATATTATGCAACGAGGTTAGTGCCTTGACAACAGATCTTAGAGATAAAATCAAGATGAGATCTAAATGTTAGTATTGTGTTGCAAATTTGAAACACTTGATAATAACACAAGATCTTCAGACTTATCATTAATCTTCTAAGCATCTTAAATGATAGAAACCTATGGTAGAAGAACTTCATTATTTGAAAAAGACGAGCACTTTAGATTTGCTTATACTTCCAATTTAGTAAGAAAAATAGTGAGGTGCGAGTGGATGTGATAAATTAAATACACATCATATGGGTCCATTAAAAAATACAAATCCTAACTTGAAGAAAAAAAATTCACAGGTTGAAGGTGTTAATTACCATGCAATATTTTCTCTAGTCATTAAAATGACCTCTATTCGACTAGTACTCTCCTTGGATGTGACAAAGAAATGGGAAGTCCACTAAATGTATGTTAAAACTTCATTCTTACATGGTGATTTACAAGAATAAATATACATGTCTTGACCTCCAGGTTCCATTGACAATGAGAACTTTAACCATGTGTTGGTTGAAAAATTCCTTGTATAACTTGAAATATGATCCTCAAGCTTGGTATGAAAATATTGACATGTTTCTTATCAATTTTGGTTTTAGATAGTGTTAGCCTATAGTATACATTAAGAAAGTAGACATAAATATCCTCATCGCAGTCCTCTACATTGATGACTTAATGATCACGAAAGATTCCACACAAAAGATTTATGATTTAAATGTAGTGTGAATAAGTCATCTGAGATAAATGATTTGGGGTTTCTAAATTACTTTCTAGGTCTTCATATTTAACAATATGATAAAGGCATTTTCATCAATCAATCTAAGTATGCTCAATACATTATCCATCACTTGAACATGGAAGACTACACATCTGCATCGACTCCTTTAAAATAAGGGGTCAATATTTCCACCAAATGTTTTATTCCTTCATTTTATGGGACACTTTATAGTTAGTTGAGTGTAAGTCTAATATACTTAAATCATACGAGTCATAATATATATTTTGTTGTGAATCATGTATCACATTATTTTTCTAACCCCCATGGTAGCCATTGATAAGATGCAAAATTCATTCTTTGGTGTCTTTGTGGTATTAATTATTATGGTATTGAATAAAATTTGGGAAGTATAACCTTAATTACTTGTTACAATTTATGAGGGAAATTAGCAAAAAATCACACTCCTTCAAAACAATAGTAGTAGGCTATTCAGATAATGGTTAATAAGGGGATCCAGACTATTGAAAGTCAACCATAACATATAACTATCCTCCTGAGGTAGGTCTTCCGATTTGGTCTTGTGAAAATAAAAGCACTATTGCTTAGTCTACTACAAAGGCATAGTATAAAGGAGACATTGTTGTAATATGTGATTCAGTGTGGATACTATGCATTTTTTTAATTTGGGTTTCTAAAATCCTAACCTACAACTCTTTGGTACCATAATCAAAGCGAAATCCATATCTCTCGCATCCTAGTTTAGTACCAATACAAAAAAACATTGAGATACAAATGCATTGTATTTTCCAAATGGTTGACGAAAAGGTTGTTGACCTTAAGTATTTTTTATTAGAAAATTAGGTTATAAACATCTTGTTGGTGAAATATTTTGTATAGTAAAAAATATGAGAAATTGCAATTGTTTAGGGAATCGAAGTCCTTCCTCAATGGGAAGGCTCTCTTATTAAAAATGAAAAATAAAAATTGTAGGAATTTTTACAATATTTAACCTAGGTTCTGGGTGGTTTTAGATTCTATTTGTTAAATTTTTCTCGGAAGGAATCAGAAGAAGAGAAAAAAATAAAAGAGAAAAATTTAAAGGCAAAAAAGTGATATCATTTACATGAGAGAAATCACAGATCTCTAACTAATGATGCATATCAATAGATAAAATGACAACATCTCATAATATGAAAATAAACACCATAAATCATGTCAAAAATAATACGATTAGAAAATATACAAACACAAAGTTTAGAACGTGCTCAGGGATAACATGAAATCAAATTTTCATAAATATTTTCATTGTGAAATGTACCACGAGTGAAGAAAAAGAAATTGGGGAGAGAGGGAAAAGAAATTCCTCTTAAATTTTTTATTCTCTATAAAATTTTCAACCAATAGAACCAAAAGATTCTTTACAATAAGAAATGACCCCCTATTTATACTTTTTCAGCCCATAACAAACTTATAACTACTTTCCCAAATAAAAAACTTTTACCTTTTTTACTTTCACTTAAGTTATAACGTAAATTGACTTTATAATGAATTCACTTAAGTTATTACAAAAATTACTTTTGTCAAAGAAGAATAGAAAATTCACTTAAGTGATAGAAAATAGAAACGAGGATGAAGCGATAGGGAGAAGAGTCAATAGTTGAAGAAGTGCCCTAAATAATCTACTTCGACACTTTGACATTTAACGCATGCAATCTAACAATGTGATAACACCATTTACATCTAGCTCACGAGGAATGATCATGTTAATCAAAACATCAACCCAAAAATATGTAGTCTCTAAGATATTTTTGAATTGCCCTAACAGGTTAGGCACTTCCTAAGTTGTGTCAAAGATTGTGTTGTAAATCTTAGCAATCATATTAATGGAACCCAAACTTAGGTATTGTGAATGAAAAATGTAGTATTTGATCATTCTTGCCAAATTTTTCTGAAGTTATTTAGATGATCCCAACTTAGAATCATTTTCATCGAGGGGATGATAGTGCATGTTTTGAAAATCCATAAAAATATTTAATTTAATCATGTCACTTCTCTACAAATGAGAGGAAATATACTCATATTCTTCCTCGAGTGTCTTTATTCCCCACTTACTGGTTTAAAGCCATTTTCTATAAAAATAATATTCAACGCAAGTGATGACCCCCTTAATAGGAATACATTATTTTCAGAATTAGTCATAAACTGAACATCATGAATCAATATTTCCTAATCTAAAGTACCCACGTTGACTTCTTTCAAAGTTTCATTGATTTTATAGGTTATTATATCAATGAACTCGTATATCTTTCTGACATCATGGATTTACTTGCAACCATCCATCAATTTTTCTCCATCCATGCCTCAATGTCCATTCATTTTCTTCTAAAATGGCAAACCTTTTCAATGAACCTTTCATCAAACTTGTTGATAGAAGAGAGTATCTATGCTAAAGTGGTTGAAGGAGATTTAAGATCTAGAAAATTCTAAATATATGATGATAGTATGCATACATGCTCCTCCATTAGCTCTTCTTTCTGTAGACACAAAATCATGTACATATTACTATTTAACTATGTTGGTAGTATGTTGTTTATATGCATGGATCTTAAGTAAGAAAAGTATCCACTGGTAACACAATTCCTTGTCCATCCACTTGTTTTGATTGTATTTATCTCTCACATTTTTCATTGCTACACCATTTCTGGTCAGGTTATAGAGATCCCTATCTGTCAATCTTTTCACAGCTGTCATCATTTATCCTGGGACATTAGGGCTTAGTCTGGACACTAGTGCCTAGGCGCTCCTGTCCATTCTGGGTGCTCATATCCTCTTTGTTCTTTTCATTTATTTTGACATTTTTGGTCGGCCTTTTTTGTCTTCTTATCCTTATCACGAGGTCATAGTTGGCATGTCGTGTCACTAGTGTTAAAATTCAAATAAGAGATCCATATATATACACAACATATATACCATTATATGGGATGACAACTCTATGGTGTAATGTCATCTACATTCTATCACTTCCATTACAAGGGGCTGCATTTTTGGGCTGCATACACTGTATAAGAAGGGGAAGTGTTGAATTCCATCTCACACATTTACATTTTATCTAGCTATAGCCCACTATCTTGGCATCATTGGCATGAGGGAAAGCTAATGACACTATTTCACACACAAACACAAAGAACTACATGAGTCTGGAATGTAGTGTAGCGCTTGATCATAAGTTCACTCTTTGTGTGACCGTCAGGGTCAGTTTGACTTCACATATTACATATTTCATTCCAATTTAATGTGTTTGTGAGCTTCTGCAAGTAGCTAGGGTTTTTCTTACAGATCAAAAGTACCCTCAGTAATCCAAGTGCGACATATATGCAATCAATACCGAATAAGTGTGAAACCCTAATGACACAGAAGAAATCAAATTCCGAGCAGTTGCGCAATCATCAGTTCCTAGAAGAGGTTTTTGGAGCCCTTACCCGAGCCCAGGTGCCTGTGTTTAACTCAATCCGTAAGTCCTATTATTAATATCAAGGTTTCTAACACTTTTCCGAAGTTTTTTTATCAGTTGTTCCAATTCATATCTATTCTAGGATAAACACAAATCAAATAAGTCTCTTACCTCTTGTATTTGCTTACAAGGTTACATCATTAGAGTGTTTAGCATTTGTATTCTACTATAGTTTATCATAGTAGTGACTATACAATTAGGGTTTAAGATTAATTCTATTTTTTGTTAAATCATTTGGTGAACTCCTCTCTTGTTCAAACTTCTTGCCCTAGGATCCCCAAAACCCTCATGGTTCAAAATAGGTCATCTTCTCCCAAGCAAGCTATGGAACATAGTAGTGTGCAACATATCCTTGACGATGTTGTACAAGTTAAAGTTAATGATCACTATCACCATGCTCACTGTGATTCCAACATTCTCCAACAACTTCTTTCTTATGAAAGCACCATTCCTGCTAGTTTTCACAACTCTAGCATTTTCATAGTCTCTCTTGAGTAAAACTTCACTTCATGTTTTCCTTGTTTTTACATAGTCAGCCATGATACTCCACCTTCTTTTACTCCTATTATAGCATGTTATAATAATATTATAGATTATATGCTTGGTATTTCTTATGACATTGTAGATACAAATAATGTTATTTCTAATGTTGAAAATGTACATGTGCTTGATATTATTTCTACTAGTAGTCAAGAATAAGGCAAAGTCATATATTCTACTCTTCCCACTTTTAAGAATGTTTCTAATGAATGCAATGCTCAATCTCATGATAGTTCTCCTACTACTTCTCTATATGTTGATAACTCTTTTGATGAATTTATAGCATGTGAAAAATATGTCTGATAGTGATATATGTTATGTTTCTGATCATGAACATGTTAGTGATTATGTTCTTTCTCTTATGACTGTTGCACGTGAATTTATTACTCCTCTTTCTTCTCTTTCTAAAGTCATTGCACATGATGATTCCACTCATGTTGTTATACACCTCTTATCATATCTTGTGATTCTAGTTCTAGCATTTCTATTGATATTCCATGTTCTTCTCGTCCCCTTCCACCTCTTTCTTCTTCTTCTGCAGTTATTATTCATGATGCTTCTACTATTCCTACCAACACTTATTCTGCATCTACATCTAGCAGTCTCATAGAGCCTTCCTATTCTTCTCCTCCTTCCACATCCACTTCTTCTTCTCATATTCCCATGATCACTCACAATCTTAAGCTTTGACCTCTCAATGTGCCTCTCACTTCTTCTACCATCCCCTCACATGATATTTTATCTCTTATGCATGTTGTAGGTAATTTGCAAGCTCAAGTTCATACTCTCACTCTTGAAAACAACAACTACTATGCTTCCATTGCCAATAAATCTTTCCATTGCAATAAAATGCTTAAAACAATTCACAATTTCACTTTCCCTAAGAATTTCATCATGCCTGCTTACATGTTTTGATGGCACTGACAACCCCTATTTGCATCTCAAGCATTATTATTCAACAATGGCCTCTTATTCTAATGATCATTTGCTCCTCAAATATTTTCGTCGTAGTCTTGTTAATCATGCTCTTTAATGGTACACTCATTTGCCTCATGGATCTATTAGCAGTTACTGTGATATGGAGGATGCTTTTTTTAGGCGGTTTATGGTTAACAATTGTTCTAGAGTTACATATGATCATTTACCTACGTTACATCAAGGAAAGAAAAAACCCATTATATATTACATTTTAAGATTTAATTCTTGCATGGATTAATTATTATTTGAGCTAGTTGATCTAGAGAAGTAATTTATCTTTTGTCATGGCTTAATTCATGCATTAAAAGAAAATTTACTAAATGATACATGTGAATCTTTTACGCTTTTTTCCTATAAAGTTATAAATCTCAAATAAGATTTAATTTATCACATCTCCTCCTCCTTCTACTTCTTTTATTACTCCTTTACCTACAACTTCATCTCCTCTTCCATCCATTGAGCATCCACCACGGTCACCATCTCCTCCTCCGCGTAAGCGTCTTCCTTCCCCTCCACCGTATCTGTCTACACCTAAGTCTTCTCCATATCCTCCTCAGGAACCATTACACTTTCCATATGCTACTGAGACTCGTGATATATTTCATACTTCGTTTGATAAGAGCATAATCCACTTGCCTTCTAATCAACATCATCCACCTCGTCACTTGCATCGCTAGCGCGATGACCCTTATTGCAATTTTCACCGAATGAATGCCCAATGTGATAATGGTTGTTGTGATCTACATGATAAGTTACAACAGTTAGAAGACACAAGTGTCACTACCTTCTACTCTCACTCTCATGGGTGGTCTTTTTCACCCATTCCACATAAGTGTGCTTCTATAGTTGTTCACTTTTCACCTTTACCCGCATCTAAGGTTGTCATTCATCCACCTTCTAAGATCATTATCCATCCATGTCATCCATATAGCTCATCCATTGTTACATCATCTCATCCACCTCATAGTGCTACTACATCCCATTGGATTCCTAAGTCGTCGACATCTGTGCTTCCCACCACAACACCTCCCATTATCAACACCATTTCATCTGACATTCAGTTTGGCTCTTATAATCATGTTGTTGATGCTTCACATGCTTCCACCATCCCTCACAATCCTCTCCATCTTTAGTAGGTGACCTCCATATGATCACCTCATCAGCCGATGACGCACTCGTGTTCTTAAGGTTCTTACATGACTATTGAGCGATATGTTTCAAAAATGAACCTCCTCATCACATTGGGGGGCATCACTCTTCTTTCCCCCTAATTTTTCTCATTCATCACATATCAAACGTGCTCTTACATCTCCTCATTATACAACTATCAACACATCATTTTTCTAGTATATTATCCTATTTATATCACATTCCCATTTTACTACTCTATCACATTGCATCATATACATACATTCTTTTAGTCATATCATTATACTAATTCACATACAAATTCTTTTCAATTCACTACTTCCCTATTATATCCACATCATGATATATTTATAACATTCAACAATTAAGACAATCATTTCATATGCATACAATCTCTAGTGAATAACTACGCAAATGGCAACCATTACATCAACACAAGTGTACAACACATATGATATCCAACACACGCACACACACACACACACACTCATCATCATCATCAAAAACCATGATTAAAAAAAACATAACTACTAGGGGGCAAGCCCCCATGTATCGCTACATTCATATACATCATATATCACCCTCACTATCACTATATGCAATCACAGAGCTCTAGAACTATATGCTTTTCCACCCAATCTACACTAATGGTCACGACCTCTATATCTCTTCACTTGTTTCCATAGTATAGCCACCATGGTTGTCTGCTCCAAGAATCGGCCCTGTAGCTCCACATATCTCGCAAATACATCCTGAGCTAGGGCCCCTCCACCTAAAACCTGTCTAGCTTGCTCCATCTCCAGACAAGCCTCATCACACTCACTCAAAAACATAATACATAAGACTGATGTTATCACCATTGGCTCAAACAAATGGTCATGATCGTTTGTGATCACATTCAATCAATCTAGCATACCGCCTCCCATGAGTACATCTGGTGACATGTTTCACACCAACATGTGTATCGATGAATCAACAATAAACAAACAATAGGCATCACCTACAACAATACAACATCACATAAGTTACTATATATTTATAATATGCAAGAACTAAGCAACAATTAATAAATAACAACAAACAATACTTACGCTCCACTAGTGCGGCTGATAGGCCATCTCCATTGAGGGCAAAAGCCTGCCCCTCCACTCCTCCTACTGTCGGGTCACTTCCCACATCTATAACAACCAGAAATAATAATAGCCATCGATGTGCTACCCAGTACTTATGATAGGCCTTCGTGCACCCCACATCATCAACCTGTATCGAATCAATGACAACATCAACATCATCTGGACCAAGAGGTGCTAGCTATGCTCCTTCCAGACTTGGCCTCTCACCAGACTGCCTAGGTGCTCTAGTAGCTCTCATCCATACATATGGCTCTGGGGGCACATCCTAAGCCATACCAAACTGTCTAGATATATGCTCTGCCTAGAATAACTCTTCCACCCCTAAAAATCGGTCCTCCCACCACATGGTATGTCAAATACACCACAACTCTACTTCATCCTCCAACTAACCACCATAATCTTTATATGGCCTCCATATGATGGCCCCATCCAATCAAGAATAAACCTATAGGTGGTCATGTCGAGTCTCCTGCTATAGGTACCCACCCACCTAGCTACAAATATCTTGGGCCTCACCCATTCAACTCGTGGCCCACTAATTGGCCTCAATATAACAATATGCTTGTATGCCCATACATGTAACAAAGTGGTGGCTCTTAATCCACCCCCATGATCCTTCTGTGTGATGCTATAAAAAATATCTATACAAATGGGCCAACATACATTGCACTTAGGCATATATCATCCCATCCTCCTCTATGTGGCGACCAATATCTTACATCTTATATAGTATACCCACACCACTACCCTCTACTGCCATCAATAAAGCTATAATCAACTACAACAAACTTCCACAATTGTAGAACACCAGATATCAATATTGCATCTACACTAATATGGGTCTCTATCTGTACTCATGTCCTCCTAAAATATCACCTTGTTGCTCTCATCTATCTCTGGGCATCTACTATACTCTAACATGCACTCTCTCTCCTACAATGGACACTCGTAAAATCTGATAGACATCCTTTAAGGTCACTCCCATCTCACCCATAGGCAGCAAAAAGGTACACGTATTGGCTGATTAACAAAAATAAGTAGGGGAAACCTAGGTAAAGTGAGGAAAGAATACCTAGAGTTATTAATGTTAATCTAGACTAGGAGGACTAAAACGCTGTATAAAATGAACTAGAGTAGTATGAAATAAATGCAAGTAAATTATTCTAAGTGGAATGAAACCCTAATGTGTAAGAGGAAGTAGAAGAATGACTTAGCTGATAACAGGTGACTGTCACAAATCTGGAAATAAAATCAGAAAGTACAGTTGAACACTTAGGGACCCTACAAAGGGCATATTTACAGAATCTAAGACAACACAGGTGCCTGGGAGGGTACTGGGGTGCCTCGAGGCACCCAGGTCTGTAATCTGGGTGCTTTGAACACTACAAATGCTCAAAGTCTACAACTGGTATGGTCATAAGTTGGTTTTGAATGCTTCATGTTTGTCGCACTAGATTCATCGAGTGAGTGTGTAATGACCTGCAATGCAAAGAGAAGTATCAAACCCTAAAAAATGCAAATGCAAATGAATGGATCGGAATGATCTCAGCCGCTAAAATAATGGTCTTATAACTGAGCATTACACTACATTTTGGACCCAGATGTAGTTCTAGTGTGTCTGTGCATGTCGTTCCCTAGGTGCTCTCGTGTCAGTCATACTCTGTGAAGTATCGAGGAATAGTAACTATAGAAATGTAAGTAACATGTGTGCTTGGATTCCCTTCCCCTATGTAGTGTGTGTGATGCATATCTCCTAGCTTGAATGCACGACATTATTTGGATGCAAGTGATGCAACTCTAGATGGAGCGATAGTAGGGATATGATGCAAAGACCTAGGAACCTCATTATGGTCTTATAACTTTATATTTATAGGGCTCTCAAGCTTAATTTCATAATTAATCTCAACAAGGCCGACTGGGAAAAATATAAAGATGACAAACAACTATAAGTAACTCAAGAAGGAGCAAAAGAGGACGTGCATAGACTGGGGTGCCCAAAAGTGGGACTAGGGCGCCCTAATTTAGGGCTAGAATGTTAGGGAAGTTATGAAATGGGTTGATAAGTGTTGGAAAACATGCGGGAAAGACAAAATAAAATATTAGAAAAATATGGCCAAAAGGTGGGATTAATTAGTACTTTGTACACTTGAGAACCTTCTAAATAGTAGAATAAGATTGGGCTAAATATTATTTAAAGTACATAATTTTGTGTCTACATTTTGCCCCCACTTTATGTTGGTGAGCGGAAAGCTCGACAACATAAAGTAGATAGAGATGCATACCTAATATACATGTAGAATGTAGAAGAAGATGTGTCGATGGACTAGACTCAAGTGTGGAATGAAAAAAAGAAAAAATGTGGAGGAGCATGGATTCTAAAGATGAAAAATGTGCATAAAAGTGATGAGAGTGAACCAAGGGTGGAACTCATTTGTATCTACTATTATGTAGTGTACCTACATGGTTAGTAAAGACAAATGCATGCAGGGATGTGCTGTCGTTGTTGTTATCGCTATTTTTTTGTTGTTATTGCCCCCAATTTGACTGCTTGTTTCTCATACGACGGACCTACAAGGAGAAAATGATCAAGTAGTCAAATATGTATGTATGTAAAAATGATGTGTAAAATACTCATGTAAATAGAAATGTGTAAATTACGCAAATGTAAAATATACTAGAAAAATGTAAATGGAAAATGTGCACTTGATCCATGTCGAGAAAAAGGGTGTAGAAGGATATCTTGTACTATTGCCATTTTTTTGGACAATCTCATGCCACCCTGGCTAAAGAAGTATAGGGAGGAAATGCTCTTTATCCTCCAACTTTAACCGCTTCTACTAAAATGTGAAGAGATCTTTGTATTGTCCTAGTTTTTTTTGTGAACCAATGCCACTGGATAGAGAAGTGTAGAGAGGCACACCCACTGTAAACCTTAAGCCTGTAACTGCTCCGCAGAATTGTCGAAGGACACCATGTCCTGTTAAAGCCATTGTGTATGGAGTTCATAGACTGGTCTGAACTCAGTCGTTGCATGTAAACCCACAATGCCAAGGGCGAAAAGTGTACTGTACTGAACCAGTGTAAAGATGTTATGTTAGTAGAAAACCCTCAACAATTCCCCCCTCTTTGGGGGTAGATGTGACGTTGCAGAAAAGGAGAATGTGGCCCCAAAAGAGGACCTAATCGCACTCTGACCTATAGATCTCTGCTCTGCAGGGGAAAAGGGAAACACTTGGTAGATACCAAAGCATGCACAAAAAGGGATGGCTAGCCAAAACAAATGTTATTCTGAAAACACATGTATGTAATAAGACAAGTGGAAAATGTGCAAACAATGTAGAAACTACCAAACAAAGTAGTGTAAACATGCAAGAAAACAAGAAGACCACACAAAGTGGGTTTCAAACATCAGACATCACTCGTGATATCGCAAAACACTTAAGGCCATCATGGCCGAAAACAACAGACAAGTGTGCACACAAGAAAAGGGGTAAAGCCCACATATAATAGAAAACAAAGCAGAAAAGTAATAACAAACAAGTAGTCGTGGAAACATGTGATCCTGCAAAACAAGTGTTAGACATGGAACACCCATTAGCATGTTAGAGTGATGACCAATATGCCAAAGCATGTAAAAGTAAGTAATAAAATGCTAAGTACAAAATGGAACAATAGCACCTGGATACGATGAATGTGGATGCCCCCAACGACCACTATAGGAAGGTTAGAAGGTGACCACCCATGCCGCATGTAGATTCACGTATCTACAATCACACTACAAAAAGGTGTGAATGCGCATGTGTGTATGATAATGACATATAAGAAAGCATGCTAACATGGATAATAAAGTGAGATTGTAAAACAGTAGAAAGTAAGAATAAATGCTACAAAGACAATGCAGTATGCTCTGGATGGGTGGAATGGAATGCAAGATGAAAAGATAGGAGCAATGTGCCCCTCGAGTGAATGGAAATGTATGAAATGAGGTCCATTTTTTTCCCCCCTCAGTAGTCAAGAATGAACCGTAAATGAGAGTGTGTCATCGGGAAACGATCAAGTAGTACAGGTTGTATCTAGTGCGCTGTGATGAGTGCATACTTTTAGCGGTGATGAAATGCGACATGTAGAAAGATGTGCCTGAACCCTATAGCTGAAGCATATATCATGAATTAGTTGAATAGAGGAGTGATGATTTAACCCTAAGTGTATATCACTATAGAATGAGTGGACGGGGATGGAAAGATGTCTGTGGACCTTATAGCCTAAGCGTATACCACGACTTATTGAATGGAAGAGTGATGAGTTAGCCCTAAGTGTATATTACTATAGAATGAGTGTATGGGGATGGGACATATGGAAAGATGCGCATGGACCCTATATCCTAAGAGGAAACCATGACTTGTTGAATAGAGGAGTGATGATTTAGCCCTAAGTGTATAGCACCGTAAGATGGAAAGGATAAAGATGGGTGACAATTTAGCCTAAAGTGTATGTCACTAACGTGGGATGAATAAGAAGGGAGTGGTGATGTACCCTAAGGTGCATGCCATTATAAGATGATAAATTGAGGGTGGTGATTTAGCCTAAAGCATATACCACTACAGGATGATATGGAGGGGTGACAATTTAAACTATGTTGTATGTCACTAACGTGGGAAAAGGGAGAATAGGAGGGATGTTGAATGGTGAATGTAAGGTCCATTTGATTGGTAAACCCTCGGTAGTCGAGTATGGACCGAGGAACTAGAGTGCTTTATAGGGTGGTGAGTGCAGTGCGTAGAAGACAACGTAGTGTAAACGACCAAGTGATGACTATAGGATGTAAATGCGCGGTGTAAACAATGCAATGTAAGGTATTTATAAAATGTATGGGATATCAAATGTATATAGAAATGGAATATGCAAGGATGGTAGTGAGAAATAGATCTATGTACAATGGAATCCTATGTAGCGTGTAAACTGTTTGAAGTGTAGAATAGTAATGGATATAAATTAAATAGAAATAAAACTAGATCCATATGTAATGGAATCCAGTGTAGCGTGTAAAACAAGTATCATGTATGTATATAGGTTATGTAGGCGGTAATGATAGGCATAGATGGAATATGTAGGGATAAAATGTAAATCTAGACCCATACATAATGGGACCTAGCGTAAATGTAGTGATGGAATGTTAAAACTAGCTGCATGGATAATGATGACTAGTTTAGAGGAAGATATACGTTATGTATAATGTGATTTTAAAAAGTAAATGTAACATGTATGGTGTATAAATAACTAATAATTGATGTATATGTAGGATAATGTAGGGTGTAGGCAATGTATATAAATGATGATAAGGTGGAAATATGTATAACCTAGCATGCAATGTGTGGGGTTCAATGTAATGGCAATCCCTCAACAATCTAGTGTGAACCGAAGCACAAGAGTGTGTCATCGAGTAACGAGGGTGTTAGAATATGGCATAAAGATGTCGATATGTGAAGAAATAAAGTAAAGGAATAGAAGCACATCTATGTAAAAATGAAGAAGGGGGCGTGTTGTAGTGGCTATGCCCCCCAAGAAATGATAAAGAATGCATTAACCGATAAGGTTGAGGGACAGAGGTTCGTTAACTGGTGCATGGGATGGTGAAAGCATAGAACTATGTGTGAGTAATGGTGGTATGGGAGACAAACTCTACGCAAGGGAATGAATACGATATCCATGTGATGGGTGCATATAAAACAAATGTCATGGCGTAGTAAAATGTGTAGGTGATGGAGAGTGAGGCACTGACTTGTGCAAAGGGTAAGATGATCCATGTGGAATAAAATGAGGCAGTGATCAGTGGCGAGATGCGGTAATGGTCTTAGGAATAGGATTATGCTAGCGTGTGGGACTAATGGAGTGGCATGGTGGTGTAGAGGCCAATCAAGGTGGTGAAGGAGGAATGGGATGCATTATGGGCAATGTCAGGAGAGATGTAGAAGTAAGGGGGGACACATATGAGTATCAGAGCAAGAAGGCGTCGATAATGGAGGTGAAGGAGGAATGTCATCAATAGAAATAATTTGGTTTTCGTATACAAACTTGAGGCACAAGTGGTTCATAGAAATAATAGCTTGAGATTTACGAATCCAATAGAGGCCGAGCAGTAAATCATATCCATTGATGGTTTGACTAACAAGGAAAGGGATGAGAAGAGTGAGGGGACCAACTGTGATGTGCAACTCAACAACACCATATGGTCGGTTAAATGATAGTCGATACGTGACGGAGGATACCCAGTGGAACATAAGAAGGACAAAGAACACGCACTAATAGGGGAATATTGATCAACCTTAGTATTGTTGATAGAGGTTGAACCTATAGAGGGATGTATGTGTAAATGGTCGGATACGAATGCAGCGTGGTAGTCAGCATGAGAGAAAGAGATAGTTGGTAGGGTTGTGTCAGCATTAGCAAATAAGAAGTCAAGCGTGCCCACATCTGGAGGTGGTGTGACATGGTATGTATGATTAAAGGAAGATTCTGTGGTCTTTGTGTCCCATTGGTGGGAATCATTGCTAAAAAGTTTCATTTTACCCTTATCATTAGAGGCAATATCGTCAAGAGAATCCAAAAATTTGAGCTTATCATTGTCAAGGAGGTCTTGTACAATTGTGCGAAGCCTGAGACACCAATTATTAGAGTGTATGACACAATAATTATAATCACAACAGAAGTTTTCATTATAATTACATCCTTTAGGCCAAGATGGATCCAATTCAAGTGGTGGGGGTAGGGTAATGAGATTGCTTTCGAGGAGTTGTCGTAAGATAAGATGTGGCGCCATAGGAAGATTGGTGAACGTACGTCTAGACGGTTGTGATTGGCTTTCCTTAGAAGGGGTAATAGTGTTAATAATGAGCTTACTGTTATTAGGCTTAGGGGTAGAGGGTTTCAAAGGTGTCTCGTTGGGAAAACTAGTAGATGAGGAAGGTTTTTCTTCATACTTGAGTTTGTAAATAGATAGAATCTAAGATTCATGGAGTTTAAGAGTATGGAAGAGTTGATCGAAGGAGATAAAGGTCTTGAAGAGGACACTTTATTGGAGGGGTGGTAAGAGGCTTTGTATAAATAAATCTTGTAGTTCAGAATCATCCAGGGCATTAGTCATTTTAGCAAGGTTATTCATATAGTGGAGAACATAATTAGAAAAGTGCTCATTGGGTCCTTGTTTGATTTGCGCTAGCTGGTGTAGGTCATCTTAGAATCAATGTTGATGGAGAAATGTGTGAGAAAGGCGTTGGATAACTGAGTGAAGGAAGGTATGGAATGAATAGGTAAATTATAGAACTAACACATGTCATAGTAATAGAGACTACAGGGAAAGAGATTAGCTAAGAGAAGATGATCATCGACAAAATCAAGACAATCGACATGAATGGCATGAAGGTGCTCTTATGGGTCACCGTGTCCATTGAAAATGGGAAATTTAGGGGTGACAAAATTAGGAGGGAGGGGGTAGGTCGAAATAATATGTGTGAATGGAGTGTGCAACAAGATGGTATAATCTATAGAAGGAGATGTAGTGGCTTGTTGCAATTTGTGAATTTGAGCTTGAAGATCGTGATACAAAGAGGTTAAATCTTGATTACCTACGGAGGAAGGTTGTTGTTGATGTGAGACCAAAGGGGGTGTGAAATGATTAGTGGGAGTAGGAACATTAACTGAGACGGTAGAGATATGTGGGAGTGTGGAAACATGGGGTTGAATGGTTGCGGAAGTGGGCAAAGCAATAGAAGAATTGAGTTCAGCCAAGTTAGTGGCCTCTTCACGAGCCACACGCAAAAGTAAATCTAAATCCCGTGGATGTGTAGCAAGGTGATCATTGATGGTTTTAAGGTGAGCTTAATTAAATTCCTCATGAGATGAATCCATGAGAAAGGTAGGGAAATCCTAACAAAGTGAGGAAGAGAAAGTGAGAAACACGCATGGTCAGGTTCGCCAAAATGACTAACAAAAATAAGTAGGGGAAACCTAGGTAGACTAAGAGGACTAAAATGTTGTATAAAATGAACTAGAGCAGTATGAAATAAATGCAAGTAAATTATTCTAAGTGGAATGAAACCCTAATATGCAAGAGGAAATAGAAGAATGACTTAGCTGATAACAGGTGACTTTCGCACAATGTCGCAAATCTAGAAATAAAATCAGAAAGTGCAATAGAACACTTAGGGACCCTACGAAGGGTTGATCTGGAGAATCTGAGATGACACAAGTGCTTGGGAGGGTACTGGGGCACCCTAGGGCACCCTAGTCTGCAATCTGGGTGCTTTGAATACTGTAAATTGTCAAAGTATGCAACTGGTATGGTCACAAGTTGGTTCTAAATGCTTCATGTTTGTCGCACTGGATTCACCAAATGAACTGTGTAATGACGTGTAATGCAAAGATAAGTATCAAACCCTAAAAAATAAAAATGCAAATGAATGCATCAAAATGACCTCAACCGCCAAACTAGTAGTCTTATCACTGAGCGTTGCACTACGTTTCAGACCCGAATTTAGTTCTGGTGTGTGTGTGTGCATGTCATTCCCTGGATGCTCTCATGTTAGTCGCACTTTGTGAAGTAGCGAGCAATAGTAACTATAGAAATGTAAGTATCATGTGTGCATTGAATAGAATGGATTCCCTCTCCCTATGCAGTGTGTGTGATGCAGATCTCCTAGCTTGAATGCATGACACTATGTGGATGCAAGTGATGTAATGAATGTAACTCTAGATGGAGTGATAGTAGTGATACGATGCAAAGACCTAGGACCCTCATTATGGTCTCATAACTTTATATTTATAGGGCTCTCAAGCTTAATTTTGTAATCTAAACCCAATAAGGTCAACTAAGAAAAAATATAAAGATGAAAAACCAACTAGAAATGACCTAAAAAGGAGCGGAATAGGACATGCATAGATCGGGGGTGCCCAAAAGTGGGATTAGGGCACCTCAGGGTTGCCCCAGTATAGGCTAGGGTGCCCTGACTTAGGGCGCTAGAATATTGGGGAAGTTATGAAATGGGATGATAAATTTTTCGGCAAACATGTGCGGAAAAGATGAAATAAAATATAATGAAAAATATGGCCAAAAGGTGGGATTAATTAGTAATTTGTAACACTTGAGAACCTTCCAAATAGTAGTATAAAGACCTTTGCCAAATTATTGTGTAAAGTGCATAATTTTGTGTCTACATTTTCCCCCCCACTTTTTGTTGGTGAGAAAAAATCTCTGGTAACGTAAAGTATATAGATATGTGTACTTGATATCCATGCAGATTGTGGAAGAAGACATACCGAAGGACTAGATTCAAGCGTGAAATGACCAAAAAATAATAATGTGGAGGAGTGTGGATTCTAAATATGAAAAATGTGCATAAAAAAGTGATGAGAGTGAACCTAGGGTGGAATGTGTGTGTATTTGTTGTTGTCTAGTGTACCTACATGGTTAGTAAAGGAAAGTTCCTGTAGCGGTGTGTTTCTCATTTTCGTTGTCATCATTGTTTTTTGTTTGTTGCCCCAAACTTGACTAGTTTGTTTTCTTATATGGCAGACCTTACAAGGGAGAAAATGATCAAGTAGTCAAATATGTATGTGAAAATGTTGTGTAAAATACGCATGTAAATGGAAATGTGCAAAATATGTAAATGTGAAATATGCTAGAAAATTTTTAATGGAACATGTACACCTGACCCATGTTGAGAAAAATGCTGTAGAAGGATGTCTTGTACTTTACTGAGTGTTTTGGGTGATCTCATGCCACCCCTGGCTGAAGAAGTATAGGGAGGTGTTGCATCGTATCCTCCAACTCTAACCACTTCTACTGAAATGTAGAAGAGATCTATGTATACTATCCTAGTTTTTTTGGGTGATCAAATTCCACTAGATGGAGAAGTGTAGAGAGGAACACCCACTATAACCCCCCAATCTTGATAACTACTCCACAGAATTACCAAAGAATACCATGTCATGTTAAAGGCCATTGTGTATGGATTTCGTAGACTAGTTTTAAACTCACTCACTATATGTAAACCCATAGTGCCAAGGGGTGGAAAGTGCATTGTACTAAAACCGATGTAAAGATGTTGTGTTAGTAGAGAAAACCCTCAATGATGGCCCCCCCTCTTTGGGGGTGCAATGTGACGTCACAGAAAAGGAGAATATAGCCCCAAAAGAGGACCCCAACCGCACTCTAACCCTATAGAACTCTGGCCCTGCTCAGGGGGAAAAGGGAAATGACTTGGTAGATACCAAGGCATGTAGAAAAGGGGATGGCTAGACAATAACAAGTTGTTAGTTTGAAAATGCAAATGCATGTAATAAGATAAGTGTAAAATACACAAAAAATGTAAGAACTACTAAGTACAATAGTGCAAACAGGCAAGAAAATAAGTAGACCGCACAAAGAAGGGTTTCAAACATGGGACATCACTCATGATGTCGATAAGACACTCAAGGCCATCATGGATGCCAACAAGCAGCAGAGAAGTGTGCACACAAGAAAAGGGAAAAGCACACACATAGACAATGGACAAACAACACAGATAAGTAGAACACACAAGTAGTCATGGAAACATGTCATCCTACAAAAATAATTGTTGCACATGGAACACCTGTTAGCGTGTCAGAGGGGTAGCTCAATATGTCAAAGTGTGTATAATCAAGTAATAAGATGTTAAGTACAAAATTGAACAATAACACTTGGATACGATGAATGTGGATGCCCCCACCGACCGATATAGTAAGGGTAGAAGGCGAGCATCCATGCCGCATGTAGAGTCTTGTATCTGTGATTACACTTAACAAAATGACGTGAACGTGCACATGTGTGTATGATAATGACATATAAGCAAATAAATCTAACATGTGTAGTAAAGTGATCATGCAAAAAAATAGCAAGAAATATTAAATGCCCCCAAGAAAATGTAATATGTCTATGGTTGGATGCAATGGAGATGCAAGCTGGAATGATAGGAGAAATGTGCCCCCCTAAGTGAATGGAATGTGTATTAGAATGAGGTTCATTTTATTTTCCCCCCTCATTAGTCAAGAATGAATCATAAATGAGAGTGTGTCATTGGGAAACGGTCGTCGTAGTGTAGGTTGTATCTAACACACTATGATGAGTGTTGCATGTGTAGTGGTGATGAAATGTGACCTATGTAGAAATATGTGCATGAACCCTATAGCCAAAGCATATATAATGACTTGGTTAAAATATATGTGTGATAATTTATCCCTAAGTGTTTATAACTATGGAATGAAGCATGATAGGGATGGAAAGATTTATGAAAAGATGCGTGTGGACCCTATAGCCTAAGTGTATACCACGACTTGTTGAATGGAAGAGTGATGAGTTAGCCCTAAGCGTATATCACTATAGAATGAGTGTATGAGGATGGGACATATGGAAATATGTGTGTGGACCCTATAGCCTAAGCGTAAACCACGACTTGTTGAATGGAGGAGTGATACTTTATCCCTAAGCGTATATCACTATAAGATGGAAAAGATAAAGAGGGGTGACGATTTAGCCTAAATCATATGTCATCAACACGGGATGAATAATAAGGGAGTGGTGATCTAACCTAAGGTGTATACCTTTATAAGATGATAAAAGGAGGGTGGTGATTTATCCTAAAGCGTATACAACTATAAGATGATAGAATGGGTGACATTTTAACCTAAGGTATATGTCACTAATGCGGGAAAGGTTGGATGGAAAGGATGTCGCACGGTGAACATAAGTTCCATTTGACTAGTAAACCTTCTATAGTCGAGTATGGACCGAGGAACTAGAGTGTGTCATAGGGTGGTGAGTGCAACGCGTAGAAGACAACATAGTGTAAATGACCAAGTGATGAGTATAGGATGTATATGTGCGGTGTAAACAATGTAATGTAAGGTATGTGTAAAATGTATGGGATATGCAATGTATATAGAAATGGAATATGCAAGGATGGTAGGGAGAACTAGATCTATGTACAATGGAATCTAGTGTAGCTTGTAAACTGTATGAAGTGTAGAATAGTAATGGATAGAAATGAAACAGAAAGAAAACTAGATCCGTATGTAATGGAGTCTAGTATAACTTGCAAAATAGGTATGATGTATGTGTATAGGTTATGTAGGTGGTAATGATAGGCATAGATGGAATATTTAGGGATAAAATGTAAAGCTAGACCTATACATAATGGGAAATAGAGTAAATGTACTAATGAAATGCTAAAACTAGCTGCATGGATAATGATGACTAGTGTAGAGGAAGATATACGCTATGTATAATGTGATGTTAAAAAGTAAATGTAATATGTATGGTGTATAAAAAGATAATAGGTGATGTATGTGTAGGATAATGTAGGGTGTAAGCAATGTATAGAAATGATGAGAAGGTGGACATATGTATAACCTAGCATGCAATGTGTGGGGTTCAGTGTAATGGTAATCCCTTAACAATCAAGTGTGAACTGAAGCACAAGAGTGTGTCGCCAGGTAAAGGGGGTTTTAGAATATTAAACTAAGATGTTGATATGTGAAGAAAGAAAGGAAAGGAATAGAAGCACAACTATGTTAATATGAATAAGGGAAGGGTGGTGGTATTGTAGTGACTATGCCCCCCAAGCAATGATAAAGAATGCGTCAACCGATAAGGTTAAGGGACGGAGGTCTATCGACTGGTGCATGGGATGATGAAAACATAGAACTATGCGCAAGTAATGGTGGTATGGGAGACAAACGGTGTGCAGGGGAATGAATTTGATATACATGTGATGGGTGCACATAAAACGATTTTCGTGGCATAGTAAAATGTGTAGGAAATGGTGAGTGAGGCACTGGCTTGTGCGGAGGGTAAGATGATCCATGTGGAATAAAGCGAGGCGGTGATCAGCAGTAAGACAAGGTAATGGTATTAGGAATAGGTTTATGCTGGTGTGTGGGACGAATGGAGTGGTGTGGTGGCATATAGGCCAATAAAGGTGGTGAAGGAGGAATGGGATGCATTGTGGGCAATGTCAGGAGAGCTGTAGAAAGGGGGAGACATACGAGTATCAGAGGGAGAAGGTGTTAATAATGGAGGTGAAGGAGGAACATCATCAATAAAATAACTCAGTTTTTGTATACAAACTTGAGGCACAAGTGGTTCATATAAATAATAACTTGAGATTTACAAATCCAATTGAAGCTGAGAAGTAGATCACATCCTTTGACGGTTTGACTAACAAGGCAACGGATGAGAAGAGCGAGGGGACCAACTATGATGTGTAACTTAACAACACCATATGGTCAGTTAAAGGGATAGTCGATACGTGATGAAGGATACTCGATGGAACGTAAGAAGGACAAAGAACAAACACTAATAGGGGAAGATAGACACACCTTAGTATTGTTGATAGAGGTTGAACCTATAGAGAGATGTATGTGTAAATGGTCAGATACAAATGGAGCGTGGTAGTCAGTGTAAGAGAAAGAGATGGCTAGTAGGGTCATGTCAGCATTAGCGAATAGGAAGTCAAGCGCACCCACATCTGGAGGTGGTGTGGCATGGTATGTATGATTAATGGAAGAGTATGTGGTCTTTGTGTCACGTTAGTGGGAATTATTGCTAAAAAGTTTGATTTTACCCTTATCTTTAGAGGCAGTAGGGTTAAGAGAATCCAAAAACTTGAGCTTATCATTGTCAAGGAGGTCTTGTATGATTGTGTGAAGCCTGAGACACTGATTAGCAGAGTGTCTGACACAACGATGATAATCACAAAAGAAGTTTTCATTATAATTACATCCTTTAGGTCAAGATGGATCCAATTCAAGTGGCGGTGGTAGGTTAATGAGATTACTTTCGAGGAGTTGTCGTAAAATAAGATGTGACACCATAGGAAGATTGGTGAATGTATGTCTAGATGGTTGTTATTGGCTTTCCTTAGAAGGGGTAATAGTGTTAACAATGAGATTATTATCATTGGGATTAGGGGTAGAGGGTTTAAAAGGTGTCTTGTTGGGAAAACTAGTAGATGAGGAAGGTTGTTCCTGATACTTGAGTTTTTCAATAGATAGAAGATTAGATTCACGGAGTTTAAGAGTATGGAAGAGTTGATCGAAGGAGGCAAAGGTCTCGAAGAGGAGGCATTCTTGGAGGGGTGGTAAGAGGCTTTTTATAAATAAATCTTGTAATTTAAAATTAGCTAGGGCCTTAGTAATTTTAGCAAGGTTATTCTTATAACAGAGAACATAATTAGAAAAGTGCTCATTGGTTCCTTGTTTGATTCGTGCTAGCTAGGCGTAGGTCATCTTCGAACCGATGTTGATGGAGAAATGTGAGAAAGGTGTCGGCTAAGTGAGTGAAGGAAGGTATGGAATGAATAGGTAAATCATAGAACTAGCGCATGGCGTAGTCATGGAGACTACGGGGAAAGAGATTGGCTAAGAGAAGATGATCATCAACAAAATCAAGACAAGTGACATGAAAGGCACGAAGGTGCTCTTACGGGTCACCATGTCCATTGAAAATGGGAAATTTAGGGGAGACAAAATTAAGAGGAAGGGGGTAGGTGGAAATAATAGGTATGAATGGAGTGTGCAACAAGATGGTAAAATCTAAAGATATAGACGTAGCGACTTGTTATAATTTGTGAATCTAAGCCTGGAGATCGTGATACAAAGAGGTTAAATCCTGATTACCTAAGGAGGAAGGTTGTCATTGATGCGAGACCAAAGGGAGTGTGAAATGATTAGTGGAAGTAGAAACATTAACTGAAATGGTAGAGATACGTGGGAGTGTGGAAGCAAGGGGTTAAGTGGTGGCGGAAGTGGGCAAAGCAATAGAAGAATTGAGTTCTGCTAAGTTAGTGTCCTCTTCACGAGCCACATGTAAAAGTAAATCTAAATCTTGTGGATGTGAAGCAAGGTGATCATTAATGGCTTTAAGGTGAGCTTCGGTAAATTCCTCATGAGATGGAGCCATGACAAATGTGGATAAATCCTAATAAAGTGAGGAAGAGGAAGTGAGAAATGCGCGCGATCATGTTCACCAAAATGATTAACAAAAATAAGCACGGGAATCCTAGGTAAACTAAGGAAAGAATACCTCGGGTTATTAATGTTAATCTAAACTAGGAGGACTAAAATTTTGTATAAAATAAACTAGAGCAGTATAAAATAAATGCAATTAAATTATTCTAAGTGGAATGAAACCCTAATATGCAAGAGGAAGTAGAAGAATGACTTAGCTAATAACAGGTGACTGTCGCACAGTGTCACAAATCTGGAAATAAAATCAGAAAGTGCAACCAAACACTCAGGGAACCTGTGAAGGGTAGATCTGGAGAATCTGAGATGACACAAGTACCCGGGAGGGTACTAGGGAGCCCAGGGGCACCTTGGTCTGCACTTTGGACACTCTGAACACTGCAAATGCTCAAAGTCTGCAACTGGTATGGTCACAATTTGGTTTCAAATGCTTCTTGTTTAACACACTGGATTCACCGAGTGAACTGTGTAATGACCTGCAATGCAAAGAGAAGTATCAAACCCTAAAAACATGTAAATGTAAATTAATGGGTCAGAATGACCTCAACCTCCAAGCTAGTGGTCTTATCACTAAGCGTTGCACTATATTTCAGACTCAGATGTAGTTTTGGTGTGTGTGTGCAAGTCGTTCCCTAGGTCCTCTCGTGTGAGTCGCACTTTGTGAAGTAGCGAGCAATAGTAACTATAGAAATGTAAGTAACATGTGTGCATGGAATAGAATGGAATACCTCCCCCTATGCAGTGTGTGTGATGCAAATCTCTTAGCTTGAATGTATGACACTATGTGGATGCAAGTGATGTGATGGATGCAACTCTAGATGGAGTGATAGTAGTGATATGATGCAAATACCTAAGACCCTCATTATGGTCTTATAACTTTATATTTATAGGGCTCTCAAGCTTAATTTCATAATTAATCCCTACAAGGCTGATTGAGAAAAATATAAAGATGACCAATGACTAGAAGCGACCCAAAAAAGAGTGAAAGAGGACGTGCATAGACCAGGGCACCGAAAAGTGCGACCAGGGTGCCTTGGTGCGCCCCAGTACAACCTGGGGCGCCCTGATTTAGGGATAAAATGTTGTGGAAGTTATGAAATGAGATGATGAGTGTTGGAAAACATGTAGGAAAGATGAAATAAATTATAAGAAAAGATGGCCAAAAGGTGGGATTAATTAGTACTTTGTACACTTTAGAACCTTCTAAATAGTAGTATAAGACTGGGCTAAATATTGTCTGAAGTGCATAATTTTGTGTCTAAATCAGCACACCACCTCTCACACAGTGCGGTCAACATCGACATATTTTGCGGAATCTCCTCCAATTTAGTTATGTGTCGCAGGCTGACACAGTCTAGTATATCCCACTCGACATTAGATAACCCCAACGTAAACAAAGTGCTCAAATGACAACCCCAGTAGAACTCTCTCGACTGTATATCCCTCTGAAATATAACAAACACGAAAAAATTCTTACATTAGTATGTCATACATATCGCAAAACCACTCATCATAGTACTCAAATTGATTAAAATACAACTATTTCAAATCATACTGCCAAAACCCTGTCCTGGGATGCTAGTGCCTAGGAGCAGGTCATGGGCACCCAGAAACAAGCCACCAACGCCTGGAATTGGGCGTTGGTGTCTGTACGCTGGAAAAACGACAAGCGAGTGTGGGAATCTACAGGAAACTCTTCCGCGTACCCGACCTCCCGAGGTCGTGCCGAGACAGCCGGTGGGGATGGAATATGCGTGGGATGCACACAAACTAGTTAGGCAATCTAATGTCTTCGACACGCACTAATGTAATTTGCGAATCTAAGGCAAAGAAGGCCCTTCTAACTTGGACGGGTGTGATAGATCGATCGGCAAGGATGACTGCTCGAAGGCTCCAATCAATATCGAGCTTTGGCGTGATTCGATCTATGGGTTGTGGAATACGTGGAAAATGACCTGGGATAGTTTCGTGTACATCTCCAGATAAGGTCATATGGTGGATGGTGAATACAATTGACTCTACGGGCGATTCTCTGGCCTAGTCCATAATTCTCTAGCTTCGTTAGCCGCTATATCTAGTAAGGACAATTGTTCGATGATGATGGGTGGAAGTGGAGTAGATCTGAATACTAACGTGCGTAGGCTAGTGTCTATATCTGATTGACTTATGGGTTCGTTAGGTTGTGGGATTTGTGGATCACAACCATAGACTCTTGGTTGTTGCGGTCTTGCTATGGTCATGTACGAAATCAAGTCCTAATCCCTAGTATCCAGTAATCGTACGCTTTCTCAGCTTTTATGTTTAGGACCAATAACTGCGCGATCTTCTCAGAATATCTCACAGGCGTTCGTGCAACCTGGATCCTTAAAATAGTATCTATGTCTGTAAGAGTGTCTCCTGCACCTAGCTGTGGGACCAAAGGATCACAACCAAAGGTTTGTTCTCTTTCGAACCCTTCTACAGTCATGTGAATGTTTGCCTAGGGTAATCTGTAGTTCGGTTGATTTGACCAAAACGTGTGTGTTTGGTCGTCTTCTCTGTTTAACCCTCTCAACTGGGAATTGATTTGTTGCAAGCTTACCGTTGTTCGGAAGACTTGGATCCTAATATTTTGATCTATATCAGTTATTGCCGTGATGAGATTGGGCTGAGGCATGATTGGCTCGAATACGTATTCCCTGGGCTCTCTAGGTCCCGTGATGGCCATGCAAAAGCAACAATATAAACGAATTGTAACAAAATGAAAGTTAACTATTTGCAATATATCTATAGCATATATGATCTCTCTATTTTTGTATTTTCTGACGAACTATATGAATTTAAGAAAGCAACTATTTAAAATATTTAGAATTGACAGCTAAACTAATAATTTAAAACAAACAAAATAACCGAGTGTAGCTATTTGTCTGTGCAATTTGTAGATCTATTCTAAACAATGAAATAACTAATCTATTTGCAAGATTCTTGACCCTACCTCAGAAGTGAGGAGTGAATCATAGTTTCTCACAAACTATCAATCCTCACAGCTTCCCTGTAATATCAAGAATAGAATTTAATTGAAATAAAGCAATTAACTACTCTATTTGATATGATTTTAACTAGAACTTTGAAAGCTAGAACCTGGATTCCGCAAAACAGTGGCGAATCCGATGGTGTGTGTGATCTTGTCCCCTCAATGTGATCTCCTCGTTCTTTCATGTTCACGTGGATCCAGAAAAGTGTGTAATGCTAGCATCAACAAAAGTAGATATTGGGACAAAGGCAGCTTAGAATACACACCGAATACAATGTGAGTAGGAGATGGATAGCACAAGAGTACAGAGCTTGGCTTATGCAATTCCTAGTGGGATTTATTGCGAGTCATGCAACATAAAGCATCCAGAACCTGAAACTATCCTGTTTGAGGAGCAAAACCTGCAACTTTAATGGCTTCCTAAGCTATTCTACTCCAATGGGTTAGATAAAACAACAACACTGCTTGCACAAGCTGGATATGTGGCTTACCAACAGTAAGACAATGCTAACTAAGCATGTAATGAACTGAACTAAGAACCCTAAGCAAAATGAATGCTAAATCTATTGCAAAGAGGAAATTCAGAGGCAAACTTGAGGGCCTGAAGCAATGACAACACTTGCACAAGATGGATATGTGGCTTACTAACTGCAAAACAATGCTAAATAGGCATGTAATGAAAGAAACTAAGCTATGAATCCTAATAAAAGTGCTGACCTACTGAAATGAGAAGATGAGAAGTGAATGAGGGGCCATTTGCTTGAGAACAAGCCATCTATTTATAACATTTGCATTTACCGAAAGTAAAATCCAAATAGAATTCTTAAACTATAAACAATGGCAAAACACTATTTCAGGGAACCAGAACCATAAATGCAAGCTCATGGCAGCAAAAGAAAATAGGTAAATCGTTGAATTTACGTGAGTCGTGTAAAAATAGCCTTCTGGAAAATGCGTAAAGGACCGCCGCTCTAAGCAGGGTGGCCGTTATAGGACCGCCGCCCTGTTCAGGGCGGCGGTCACGAGATCGTCGCCCAGGCAGGGCGGCGGTTTCGTCACTGAAGAGCAAAAGGCCAAGAAAAGAGGGGAAAAAGGAAAAACAAAGGATGCGGGGGCTAAGCGGGGAATGCGGGATGTTAACGCATACTCTGAGAGCTTTTCCAGATCCCAAACACCTTGCGAGGAGACCTATATCATCATTGGGGCACTTGTTACACCGTTCCGGCAGTACAGTACCTTTACAATTTTGGGTACGTACATATTGCCCCCTCGGATAATCGTTTTAGCCATGAAGAGGCGTAAAACGGTGGGTCCGAGTATGGCAGTCCCGAAATGGGAAGTTAGAAGTTATACCTGACACGTCTGTGTGTTGAAATGACGCCATCCAAAATCCCCACTACCTGTAAAATGAAAAGAGAACTCAAGTGCAGATAGATACAATAGTTTGAAAAATAAACGCTAAGAATAACAGGGAATGAGAACGTACCATTTGTGAGGGGATAGGAACTTACCTCCATGAGCGCTCCAAACCTGTGAAAAAGTCATTTTGAAACGAAACAGAGTGCTATATATATGAAAGTGGGTCCATTTTCCTATTCATTTACGCGAGTTGATTTGATCGATTTTGAGCTCTGGGACCCACGGTGACGGTTTCTTGCGTGAGTAGAGTCAAAACGTTCGCAACGAGATCGTGATCATGCCTCCACGTGCGGAACACCGACCTCAGCGATCACAGGTTAGTTTTCTTCAGTTTATTGTTTTTCCCCCCTTAATTTTGAAATGCTAAATTCTTTGCAATGGGGGGGTCATTTTTGAAAATGCTAGTGTTAAAAGGTCCACCTAGGGGGGGTGCCTACTGGGTAGGGCTCTGTTTTTAGGTAAAATGGCCGTTTCTGGCATGTTTTAGGATTTTTTAGGTTAAAAACCCGCGTGGATTTTCGGACCATGACTGCCACCCTGGCCAGGGCGGCGGGTTACATGACTGCCGCTCTATTTAGGGCAGCGGGCTACATGACCGCCGCCTTTAAGGCGGCGGTTACAAAACTGCCTCCCTACTCAGTGCGACAGTTTTACACAGAATGCTAAAGGAACTTATTTTTGAGGTTGTGTTTGTATTTTTAGCATTTCTATGTGCTTTTATGACTTTCTCATTATTGTTCTTGATACTAACTTACTCTGTTTTGTGTGTTTTTGGGTGTATGCAGGTGAGAGAGGAGTACATCCGATGGAGCAGAGAGAGAGAGTTTGATTGGCTCTCAGGGGTACTAGATGCCCTCTCACAGGATGAGGAGGACACACTTCAGAGGGCTGGTATACTGTGCATATCACACATGCCCCATGTTGCCCCATCTAGTCACATCCTTTGTGACTTATTTTCTTACTGGGATGTAGATTGGAACACCTTCCAATTGCCAGGGGTCCGTGGCGAGTGGACCATTACATTGGAGGACGTCTACCGCGTTCTGGGGGTCCCAATCATCGGGATGCGACTCACTTTGGAGACAGCAAGCTCACGGGCACATATTACACAGTGGGGTGACTTATATGGGAGATGTAGCCATCTCCACAGGGTTGAAGAAGGGTGTGAGAGTTTGATCCATTCCTTCTTTGCCCATCCCTGTATTTCGACAGGCCATTATGGAGATCCTTGCCTCAAGACTGATTGGGGACAAGGGAGGTGACACACTATTATACTGCTAGGCCCCCCATTATTGCACAGATAGAGGGGCATGGCCGGATATACGCTTGGGGGTATATATATTCTTGGGGACCACCTACCACGATCTATACAGGGTGGTCTATTTACAGGGGAAGTCGCTGAGCCACCCAACTCTAGTCATGAGTTGGGTTTATGAGCATTTCATCCCCTATGGCAGGGGTCTAGAGGTGGCAGATCTCAGGAGCTATGAGGGGCAGCTAGATGGGTAGACATGTCGGTGCTTAGAACACCTCATCAACTAGTTGCCTCGCTGATTACTTCTGATATGGAGGCGACACCATACCAGCTCATGGCCGGCATATGGGGGTGAGGAGACCCTTACCTTGATCTCCTGCTCCACCACAGGGCAGCTTATCGATCGAGTGGGACAAGTGGAGGTGCACCCCTTTGGGCCAAGTTCCTCAGCAGTTTGGCCTTCCATACACAGGTATGCTTCCCCCAATGGCACTAGTTTACAGATCAGTTCACGAGGCCAGAGGGGGGGCCTAGAGGCCGATGTTAGACAATGATTACTCCTGACATTCCCATTGTAGACAGGAGGATAGTTTTGTGTTAGAGGGAGAGCCGGTGCACCTCGGGAACCTTTGCTTCAGATTGCCACGGGTCCTTCTCATAGCAGCAATGACCCTATAGAGGTATTGACTCCGAGTCTGATGAGTTTACAGAGGGAGGGTCAGAGGGGGAGACCGACGAGAGCGACCCTGAGTGGCATGATACTCAGGATATCATGCAGGTAGAGAGGGGCTAAGTAGAGTGCAAAGAGGGATACTCTAGTTTCATAGGAGCCACTCTCCCCAGGGCCATGGTGGAGAGGATGAGTCCATTGTGGGGGTGACACGTTGCCCTTGCCACAGGAGTAGCCCCTTAGTCGGCAGGCAAGCAGCATCTGCGGCAGGTGCCAGCCCCAGCAACCCATCCTGGAGGTCTGGTGATCCAAGTAAGTTACCCTTTCTCCCTTTAAATGTTGTGTTTGTAGGCTCGCCTTAGTTGCTATCTTGTATCTTTTAGCCTCTTGCTTAGTTTTCTAATTCATTTTCTCTTTTGTTTGTTTGTAGAGACTGTTAATGAGTGGTGGGATTTGATCCGTAAGGTATGTACCAATTCCCCTGATGATCGCCATGGATAGGACCCGGTGGCAGAGCTGTCCGTAGACACTGGGGGGGCCCTCAACAGCCGGTATGCATACCAACGTCTTCACTCCCATCTGGCACGTGGCCAGGATGGTTTGGACCCTCCACACAGAGTTAGCGGGCTATAGGATGGCTGAGCGTCTCATGAGGAGCCATTCTCATGGTGAGACCGCAACTACCCCTCGGGACCCTGAGCCCTCCGTACATTCAGAGCTCCGACGTAGCTGGAGTCTTAAACGAGGGTGCGCACCTTCAAAGGGGTCGTGTAGGGATTGAGAAGCCACTTGGCTCTCGTGTATTTTGTATTATATATTCTTTGTATATCACGGGCTCTTTGAGCATTTTGACCGTGCTTAGAGCATGATGGTATTGTACATAAACATTTGATTATTTATATATATGCATTCGTTTTGGATCAAAAGGTTGGCACTCATGTTTTCCTTTCTATTTCTAGTTTTTCCTATGTATACTACGATGTATGTTTGTATATGCTTTTTTAGAATGTATGCAATGGAGAAAAGATGATGAAAATGCTTGTTTTCCTTTTGTGTATTTCATGATGCTGATATATGTAGATATAATGTGATTTTGAATCTTAGCTTCTATAAGCAATTTTGGATACCTCATGTTTGTTTTGTAGAGTGATGAATATAACTAGTATGATGAACATATTAACTCGCCCCACTCCTAACTCCATGCAACTAGTAAGATGTGAGGGCTCATCACCGAAAGCTAGAGAAGGGCGCAAGTTATGAAATGTGTAGTTGAAAATGATAGTGATGAAAGATAGACAAAGCTCTGGTGGAACCAAATTGGAAGCTACAAGCTTACTCTACCCGAGTGACTTCATAGTTTAGACTACAACTTACTTTGTGGTTTATCTAGACTTGGATCCCGTAGATGGCCACATAGCAGACAAAATCTGGGTTTTTAGGATTTTAACTCTCTCTTGGGATTTTGAACATCTGATTCATTTGTTTTTGACTCAAAGTTTCAGAGTTTGAATTGTTTGCGTATGATCGTTTGTATTTATTTGTCAAGAGGACCCCCTACACTTTGCCCCACGCTACTAGTAAGAAGCGTGGGTTTATCACCATGGGCAAGGTATAGGCGAGTAAGGGCATTTCCATCCTTTCCCAACCCTACGTCACTAGTAAGAGACGCAAGCTCATCACCAAAGGTTGGTGGGGTAGGGAAATGTGTAAAATTTAAAATTTTCTAGTTTAATCAACTTTTTGACTTGTTTATTTGAGTAATAATGTCAGTATGTTCCTTATTTCCAAAGAGATATACACTATGGGGATAGATGTGACACCATGAAGCTTTTAGAACAGACCATAAGCAAGACACCTATCCTAAGAAGAAAATCAAAGTGAGAATAAATTTACAGATCTTGGTATGGTTACCGTTAAGACTTCGTCATGTCTGACTTTATTTGATAAAAGATTCTGAGATGATTTTGATGATATCATGAAAATGGAGAGGCATGATTAAAGAGTTTCATGCCGACAACATCATGAGTTTGTAATGAATTGCTTTGAGAATAGATTCCTTGATCGCAATTTATGTAAGAAACAAGTGGACAAAATGATCCTAATCTATATGAAAATGCAATGTAGGTAGTCGTATGAGTAGTACTAGCTGCTTATGCGTAGAAACGCTTGAGGTGCAGGGAATTGACTGTTTCACCAAACTCCTCACCTTCTAGCGTACATAAGAGGTATGCACCATTTCCATAGTCCTTCATGATTCGGTATGGGCCTAACCATTTGGGCCAGAATTTCCTTCCTTTGCCGGTCTTCTTGTCGATCCGGCTGTCTAGTCTTAGAACTAGATCACCTTTGTATATGTCACGTTCATAGACCTTCTTGTTGTACTGCCAACACATTTGGTCAGCATAGAGCTCTATGTCGCTATTCAGCATCTAACCTAGTTTCATCTAGGATTTCCAGTTTGGGAAAGATGTGCTTCTATGTAAGCGTCTTCATCCAGGATCCCTTGTAGTGAAATGCAGAGACTGGGTATTTCAACCTCGAGTGGGAGAACTGCCTCTACCCCGAATACTAGTGAAAAAGGAGTTGCTCCCGTGGGTGTTCTTATTGAGGTTCGGTGGGTCCATAAGGCCGGATATAACTTCAAATGCCAATCTCATTTGTTTTCTTTCACTATTTTAAGGTGAATGGCTTTTAGCATGTCTTATTCATCGCTTCAGCCTATCCATTGGCTTGAGGGTAATACAAGGAAGCCATATGATGACTTATCTTAAACTTATTGCATAGTTCGCGAACCTCTTCATTTTTAAAAGAAGTTCCATTATCAGAGATAATGATTTGTGGGATACCATACCTGCAAATGATTTGGTTCAAAATGAACTTGGCGATCACAGAACCAGGTACAGTAGTAAGAGGCATAGCCTCTACCCATTTGGTAAAATATTCAGTGGCCGTGATTATGAAATTATGGCCGTATGTGGATGAGGGAGAGAATTTCCCTATTAAGTCTAGAACCCATGTAGAAAAGGGCCATGGAGTAGCGATTGGTTGCAGAGCTTGTGCTGGCATGTGGATCTCATGGAAGAATTCTTGGCACTTATGACACTTGCGTGCAAACTCTATTATGTCATGTTCTAGAGTGGGCCAAAAATAGCCCATTCGATGTATTTTTTGAGTGGTGGTGTGGCCACCGAAGTGACCTCCACATATTCCACTGTGGGATTCATGGAGAATCTTCTTGGATTCTTCTATGTCAACACATCTTAGGAGCATTCCATCGAATGCTTTTCGGTAGAGTACTTGCTCTATGATGACGTATTTGGCTGCAATAATACGTAACCATCTTCTTTATTGTGATGTAGCTCCTTCTGGATGCGTATGGTCCATGATATAGCTAATGATATCAATGTACCAAGGGCACTCAGAGATAGAGGGTTGGGTTTCGATGTAGTATATGCACTCATCTGGAAAATCTAAATCTACTAGATCACCTCCATCTAATGGGTTATCAGCTAACCAATCCGCAATGATTTGGCCCTTAACCGATTTCTGATTTACAAATGTTAATTCAAACTCTCCCATTAAGGTTATAAAACGTCCAGCCTTTTTAGACAAGGACCCTTGTGTGAGGAAAGTTCGTAAATGGTCCGTCTTCACCATGACCCTTGTTTCTTGGTTCAGCATATAGTGTCTTAAGCGTTTAGTAGCAAAGACTATGGCAAGACATTCTCATTCTGCTTGTGTATAGTGTGTTTCATAGTCGAGCAGTGTTCTGCTAATGAAATAAATCGCGCGTTCTCTCTTGTCATCATCCTCTTGGGCCAGCATGCAGGCTAGTGAGACATTGGTAGCTCGTGAGTATAAAATTAACGGGTGATCTAGCTTAGGTGGCATTAGCGTAGGTGGCGACAACAAGAAACGCTTAACTGCGTCAAAAGCTTCATTGCAGTCCTCGATCCAATCAATGCTATAATCCTTCTTGAGTAAATTGTTGATTGGATGAATGGCGAAGCTTAAGTCCGGGATAAATCTTCGGATTGCACCTAACTTTCCGAGAAATGACCTGATTCTAGATTCATTCGAAGGTGGAACCATTTCGAGGACAGCCTGAATTTTGGTTGGGTCAACATCTATTCCTCGTGACGATATGATGTAACCTAGGAGCTTTCCTCCTATTACACCAAAGACGCATTTCTCTGGATTTAGTGTGACTCCGTATTCTATTAGATGTGAAAGAATGACGCGGAGTACTTCCAGATGGTCACAACGCTTCTTGGCCTTAGCCAACAAGTCATCTACGTAGGATTCCACGATTTTATGAATTAAATCATGGAATATGTATGTCATAGCTCGCTGGTACATAGCACCAGCGTTCTTGAGGCCAAATGGCATAACAACATAACAGTAGGTTCCCCAAGGAGTTATAAACGTGGTTTTAGCTTGATCTTGCTCAGATATTCTGATTTGATTATATCCCGAGAACCCATCCATGAGAGACAAAATTTCAAATCTGGTTGTTGCATCAACAATGACATTGATAGATGGTAACGGGAAGTCGTCTTTAGGACATGCTTTGTTGATGTCTCGGAAATCTATGCAGATGCGTATCTTTCCATTCTTCTTGAGAACGGGAACGATGTTAGATACCCATTGGGAGTAGTCTACTGGCTTGATGAATCCTACTTGGAGGAGTTTTATTACCTCCTCCTTTACCATGAGAGCTACCTTGGGCTTCATGGGTCTTGATTTTTGTTTAACTGGCTTTGCATCTAATTTAGTGACGAGGTTGTGCACCGCAATGTGGGGTGCGACTCCTGTCATCTCCTTATAATTAAATGCAAACGCCTTCTGATGCTCTTTGAGGATCCGAGTGTGTATTTCTACTTCTTCTGGGGTTAAAGATGATCCTAATTTCAAGATTTTTGGTTCGTCATCTGTCCCAATGTTGACATCGATTGTTTCCTCAATTAAAGAGGCGTTACCCTCTTCAAACTCAGGTGGTGCTGGAGGTAAATCCAAATCATCCCCATTTTCTACTGCGTATATGCTCGGTTCCATTTGTGAGGGGAGATCCATCATGGGATTTTCGAAATAGGAAGATGAATGTGGAATTAAGGACAAATTTAGCATATGATAGGAGAGATGTAATGCCGCATAGGCGTTTAAGTAATCCAAAGTGGCCATATCACTATCAACATGGTCTGGGACGGTAGATTCACTTCCACTTGAAAGGGGATTTGTCGTTGCTCTTATCAATGGTTCATTATGAATGGATATCGTGAAATGGGTATCCTTTAACTCATGGCTTGGAGTAAAACGCGATGCTGAAGTTGCTATTGAATCGGTGAGAAGATTTTTCTCTCGCGGGATTGCTTCAATGGATATGAAGTTAAACGCCTTGCTCAAATCTAATACAACATTTTTGTAAAGCTGCAAGTGTTCGGCTTTAGTTTCATATACCTCAGAAACTTGGTTTGCCACTAATTGCAAGTCTCCTAAGACTCTGATGTTATCAACACCAATTCTTTTGGCTAAGGTGAGGCCAAGGAGGAGGGCTTCGTACTCAGCGCCGTTGTTTGTGCATTTGAAATTTAGCTTAAAGGCAAATGGCACGACTTTCTCCTCGGGCGAAGTAAGAATTATACCTGCCCCCGCTCCATAACGGCATTTAGCTCCATCGAAATGGAGAGTCCAATATTTAGCCGGGAATATAGATGTTGGGGTATTTGCTGTGTTTGCGCACTCTACTTCCACCATGCAGAGATCCTCTACTGGAAGAGAACCAACCCCTAGGGAATATCCTATGCCTACTGAATCAAATGGTAAGAACATTGGTAAATCTTGTTCTATTAACTCAACGATTTTTTTAGTAGTCCCTAATGATACCGTTTCTATAGTGTTAGCCTTATCTTTGGGGGTTAGGGTTGTTTTAGCTATGCTCACAGTTTCAAGATTTGTCGTAGGCACCAAATTTTCTTTTGTTTTTGCGTTGGTAGGTTTATTAAGTTGGTTTGTTGGGAGTTCAAACTCCGAGTGTACGCTTGGTCTTCTTTTTAAGTCGGCTAGGTGTACATCAAATGGTTTTGGATCACCTTTGGCCACAAATACCTTTCCTAAATGTAAAAACCTTACTTCTTGAAATAGCGTAGAAGGGATTGCCTTCATGCGGTGTACCCATGGTCGGCCGAGGATCATATTATAGTTAGTTTCCCGATCTATAATATAAAACTCAGTCAAAATGGTTTTGGGTCCTAAGGTGACCGGTAATATTATAGTTCCAATTGAAGTGGCTTTAAGGCTGTCATAGCCTCTTAGCGTGTTTCGAGTTGTGGAACAATTGGTTTCTCCATACCCTAGCTTTTGAAGAAAAGAGAAGGGGACTATGTTAACTGCTGCCCCATCATCTACCATTGCACATTTTACGTAATTATTATAAACCCACACTTGCAAATGTAAGGTCGGATCACCTCGACGTGCGATCTCAGCGTCTGTTGGCATTTTGTCTATCTCGAATATGAATTCGACATCCCTATCCGCTTGTCCTGGAGGATGAACATCAAAGTCTATATGATTTACCTATGTTTCAGGAGGTGGAGTGATGTTGATTAAATGACCTAAACCCAATGCTTCTAAAAGAGCAGCCCTGTGGGCAGGAGAGTTCTTTAGTAAGTCTAAAAATGAAATATGCGAGAAGGTTTTTGTTAGATCATTAATTACATCATAAGCACCTACTGGCTTTGCTACGATTTGTTGGATGTTATCCGTTTCTGGCAGGTGGTTTGGACTTGGCTGAGAGAAATACTCTCGTGTCCTTGTTATGGATTTGATGGGTAGCTCAGTGTCTAACTCAACCAATCCAACTACCTTAGGTCATGGCTGACTTCCTAGTTACGGCGCAAGTAATGAATTTAGCGAAGTCGAGGCTTCATGATCATTGTTTGTTGTCATTGCACCCTTGTTTGTCCCAGTTGGATTTAGTCTGTTATTATCATGATTTGGGAGTGGATCGCTAAAGATCTTGAGGGGAGCATTCTGAGGGGAAACTGCCCCTGAAAAAGTATTTGACGTTGGTGACGTAGGATCCGCTAAGAACGTATCCATAAACAGTTGTTTTTGTTCATTTGGCAAGCGTTGTATGAATTTATTATAATCACGGAACGTTCTAGTGTCATGACCTCGAATTTTGTGGAAACCACAATATGAGTTAGGATTGTAATTCCTAGTTTGTTGGTTTGATGTGTATTGTGGCCCATAATTTTGATTGAACCGTTGTTTATTAAAATTTTGCATTTGTTGTTTTTGGTTTGAATTCTGGTCTTGATATCTAGTTGAATTTTGGCTTGGCCCTTGTATGGGATTTCGCCGTTGTTGTTGTTGTGGATGGTTAAAATCCATTGTGTTGATTGTCGGGGTAAACTTGTTGTTTCGTTGGTTGTTTGTTTGTGATGGAGTATTGACAACATTTACCTTCTTAGGCTGGTCAGTTACTCCATCTGTTGTTACACCCCGATTTTTATTAAGGATTTTAGGTCCTTGATTGACGTTTGTGGTAGTGGGATAATTTTTAGTGTTCTGACTGGGAGCGATTAACCTCCCATTTGCTCCATATGTTTTGCGACCACTATCAATCGCTGCCTGATCTATTTGAAGGGCACTCTCCAGTACCTCATTGTAAGTTCATAATGGGAACTTCTGAACTTCTTCCTTTACTTCTTTGCTAAGTGAATGAAGGAATAAATCACATAGTTCCATTTGATCCATGTTTGGAGCGCTTGCCGAGGAATAAAGGACTGTACACCACCTTTGGATGAAATGGGCGACAGATTCGTTATGTTCTTGTTTGATGTGTAAGAAATCCCTGATTCCTGTTCTTAATAGTTTGTTCATGTCGAAGGCCTTAATGAACTCTGACACAAGTTGTTTGAATGAATGTATAGAAGCCTCAGGTATTCTATAATACCAATCGAGAGCAATGCCTTCCAAGGTCTTTGGGAATATTTTAGCAACAACCCCGTCTCATGGGAGTAGTTCTCGAATGGCTGTAGCATAAGCTTTGATATGCGCATTCGGATATCCCTCACCTTTGTACTTGGGTAAATCGGGAAGGGGCCTTGGAAGCATGACGCTTCGTATGGCGAAGTCTAAGGGCTCTTTCAGATATTCTGAATAAGTCCCTATCGCATAGGTTTCGACCATTGATGGTGGTTGCTGAGGGAGTGGTGGTGGGATGGGTTGTTGATATGGTGCAACGTATGCATTGGCAGGGGCATAGGGAAGTCCTTGTGTTTGAGAAAACATGTCGGGAGAGGAGAACATATCTCCTTGTGGTGATTTGGAGTACATGTTTAAGTACGACGGGGTATTGTCTAGTAATGGATTGTTTAGTACTAGACCAGGAGGAATGGTGTTAGAGATGATGGGCCTTGTTAGCGTTTGTTGTGGATACTGAGGAGGCATGCCTAACGTGCCTACTCCTGTGAGGAGATCTTCTTGGCCAGGGTGGTATGGAGGATTGGAACTTCCTGCTTGCATGAAATGAGAATTTTGACTTGCTTGAGCAAGTTCTAACCCTCTCACTTTTTCTACTAACGTTGAAATGACTTCATTTGGTTAAGTCACAGTGCTTTTCCTTAGCGGTGTTTGTTGTATACCCCGGTGTTGTATAGGCATGTGATATCCTGCTATGAACTGACTGCTATCTTGCCAAGTTTCTCCGAGAGTATTTCCTATATGCAGTGGCATAGAGGTATTTTCTTGAAAAGAGACCTCGGGTTGTATTTGTAGACCTCCTATAGGTGGGTACATACCCCGGGAGCGTTGTTCACTCCCAGGATAACGTATTGACTGTTCATCATCTAAGACCAGGTATGGATCTGATTGCCTACTAATTTGTGGTCTAAGTAGCATCTGAGGAGACGAACCAGATTATCCGGTAAACGTCATATTATTCGAGCCTGAAGGCTTTGTTTGTTGTGTTCAAGGGATTTGATCTAACTCCTCAGTTTGAAAAGATGAATTATATCTGATTCTTGGAGTTTGTGTTGACAACTGATTAGTTGAATAGTTGTCACCCCATTTTGAGAGCGAGGGTGATGATTGTCTATTTTGTTAGGCGTAGTATGCCTCAAGACCCAAGAGGGGTCTGTCATATGCATCGAATCCCGACATATTCGGGGGGTATATGAATAGCCGCAGAATAATGGGAAGGAGCGAAGGTGATTTGTGAGAGGCTAATGAGGTGAAGAAGATGAAAAGTATACTAAACTTTGGAAGAATGCGTGATACTATGACTCCGAATTTAGAAAGTAGGAAGTTTTACGTCAGCTTCACTAATTTTGTTTGTTCACGTCGGGTTCACCAATTTTGTACGCCAGAAAAGCGACAAGTGAGCGTGGGAATCTACAGGCAACTCTTCCGCGTACCCAACCTCCCGAGGTCATGCCGAGACAATCGGTGGGGATGGAATATGCATGGGATGTAGACAAACTAGTTAGGCAATCTAATGTCTTCGACACGCACTAATGGAATTTGTGAATCTAAGGCAAAGAAGGCCCTTCTAACTTGGACCGGTGTGATAGATCGATCGGCAAGGATGACTGCTCGAAGGCTCTAATCAATATCAAGCTCTGGCGTGATTCGATCTATGGGTTGTGGAATACGTGGAAAATGACCTAGGATAGTTTCGTGTACGTCTCTAGATAAGGTCATATGGTGGATGGTGAATACAATTGACTCTACGGGCGATTCTCTGGCCTAGTCCATAATTCTCTAGCTTCGTTAGCCGCTATATCTAGTAAGGACAATTGTTCGATGATGATGGGTGGAAGTGGAGTAGATCTGAATACTAACGTGCGTAGGCTAGTGTCTATATCTGATTGACTTATGGGTTCGTTAGGTTGTGGGATTTGTGGATCACAACCATAGACTCTTGGTTGTTGCGATCCTGCTATGGTCATGTACGAAATTAAGTCCTAATCCCTAGTATCCAGTAATCGTACGCTTTCTCAGCTTCTATGTTTAGGACCAATAACTCTGCGATCTTCTCAGAATATCTCACAGGCGTTCGTGCAACCTGGATCCTTAAACTAGTATCTATGTCTGTAAGAGTGTCTCCTGCACCTGGCTGTGGGACCAAAGGATCACAACCAAAGGTTTGTTCTCTTTCGAACCCTTCTACAGTCATGTGAATGTTTGCCTAGGGTAATCTGTAGTTCGGTTGATTTGACCAAAACGTGTGTGCTTGGTCGTCTTCTTTGTTTAACCCTCTCAACTGGGAATTGATTTGTTGCAAGCTTACCGTTGTTCGGAAGACTTGGATCCTAATATTTTGATCTATATCGGTTATTGCCGTGATGAGATTGGGCTGAGGCATGATTGGCTCGAATACGTATTCCCTGGGCTCTCTAGGTCCCGTGATGGCCATGCAAAAGCAACAATATAAACGAATTGTAACAAAATGAAAGTTAACTATTTGCAATATATCTATAGCATATATGATTTCTCTATTTTTGTATTTTCTGACGAACTATATGAATTTAAGAAAGCAACTATTTAAAATATTTAGAATTGACAGCTAAACTAATAATTTAAAACAAACAAAATAACCGAGTGTAGCTATTTGTCTGTGCAAATTGTAGATCTATTCTAAACAATGAAATAACTAATCTATTTGCAAGATTCTTGACCCTACCTCAGAAGTGAGGAGTGAATCATAGTTTCTCACAAACTATCAATCCTCACAGCTTCCCTGTAATATCAAGAATAGAATTTAATTGAAATAAAGCAATTAACTACTCTATTTGATATGATTTTAACTAGAACTTTGAAAGCTAGAACCTGGATTCCGCAAAACAGTGGCGAATCCGATGGTGTGTGTGATCTTGTCCCCTCAGTGTGATCTCCTCGTTCTTTCATGTTCACGTGGATCCAGAAAAGCGTGTAATGCTAGCATCAACAGAAGTAGATATTGGGACAAAGGCAGCTCATAATACACACCGAATACAATGCGAGTAGGAGATGGATAGCGCAAGAGTACAGAGCTTGGCTTATGCAATTCCTAGCGGGATTTATTGCGAGTCATGCAACATAAAGCGTCCAGAACCTGAAACTATCCTGTTTGAGGAGCAAAACCTGCAACTTTAATGGCTTCCTAAGCTATTCTACTCCAATGGGTTAGATAAAACAACAACACTGCTTGCACAAGCTGGATATGTGGCTTACCAACAGTAAGACAATGCTAACTAAGCATGTCATGAACTGAACTAAGAACCCTAAGCAAAATGAACGCTAAATCTATTGCAAAGAGGAAATTCAGAGGCAAACTTGAGGGCCTAAAGCAATGACAACACTTGCACAAGATGGATATGTGGCTTACTAACTACAAAACAATGCTAAATAGGCATGCAATGAAAGAAACTAAGCTATGAATCCTAATAAAAGTGCTGAGCTACTGAAATGAGAAGATGAGAAGTGAATGAGGGGCCATTTTCTTGAGCACAAGCCATCTATTTATAGCATTTGCATTTACCCAAGGTAAAATCCAAATAGAATTCTTAAACTATAAACAATGGCAAAACACTATTTCAGGGAACCAGAACCATAAATGCAAGCTCATGGCAGCAAAAGAAAGCAGGTAAATCATTGAATTTACGTGAGTCGTGTAAAAATAGCCTTATGGAAAACACGTAAAGGACTACCGCTCTGAGTAGGGCGGCGGTTACAGGACCGCCGCCCAGGCAGGGCGGCAGTTTCGTCACTAAAGAGCAAAAGGCCAAGAAAAGAGGGGAAAAAGGAAAAACAAATGACGCGGGGGCTAAGCGAGGCATGCGGGATGTTAACGCATACTCTGAGAGCTTTTCCAGATCCCGAAAACCTTGCGAGGAGACCTATAAAATCATTGGGGCACTTGTTACACCTTTCCGGCAGTACAGTACCTTTACAATTTTGGGTACGTATAGTGTCCCAAAAGATGTCAATGCCCTTGCAGCTCCCGCCCAGGTAGAAAATGCCAAAAAAATACAATAATGCAAATTTTGAAAAAAATGGAAAAATAAACACATTTCACACAATTTTTTTTAAATATTCATACTTACCAACTCATCGGTCATACACGAAGCCATGACCACCACTACTCTCTTGAATTTTATCAAACTCATTGCTCTAACATGCAACATCCTCATAACTTAGAGCTCTAATTTTCAGTCGAACCCAGTACAAATGAAATCATTATTCACTTTTCCCTATTACTATATATATCAATCTTCAATTTTCTATATATTATAGTTACTATTTACAACCCTTTTTCCAGTAATACATGACACACAGTTTCTTTCATATCTTGAGCCTCATTAATCTGTTTTCTTCCCCGTTTACGCCATTTCGATCAAAATTTCTTCCACCACCGTACTATATATGTTCTATAATGCTATTTTCAAATCTAGCACAAGTTCTCATTAATCCACATATATTTTTACATTAAATTATATACTGCCTCTTGTACACTTTTATCTTTACTTTCGACTTAGTGCTCGTTTCTTCACCCCTCCCCCTTTCAATCAATATCACCTTACGACCTCTCTCACGTTACAACATAACCAACTAACACTTTTACCACATCACTATTACAGTATTTTTCTCTGATTATACTCAAAACAAAGGAACAAAATCGCTCTATCTATTTCCCCTAATGATTCAATCTGGGGGAAACACACACAAAACCTCTTTGCGAGTAATTTACCAAGTATATAAATCTCAAAGCAATTTGCTACTATTCGAATCAAATAAATTAATTGGTGCAACAAGCATACTTTATTACTTCTCCCAGATGACCTAACTTGGGGGCTATATCACAATTACTATCCCTCCCAGATGACCTACCTTAGGAGTCACTTTATATTTATATCGCTTCCAAATGACATAACATGGAAGACATCTAGCACTATACAAATTGGGACACCTGTGGAGTGGGGAAATGAGATGTCATTACCTTTCATATACTACTCCTATATGGGTTCTTAAATATGGAACAATATGGAACTAAATTTGGTCATTATCCATCTGCAGGGGATGGACCTTTTGGGGATGTAGTCATAGATGGAGAGTAAAACTATACCTCTCTCCCCAACACTCTTCCTCTGGAGGCAGTTAGACCAAATACTTCTATTTACAAAACAAAATCAGGTTAGGAATTAATCACTCCTTACTTCTTCAATATTCATAGACAACAATCATAATCTCCAATATCTATGAATCATCTAAATGTTTCTCTAAGTGCTCCTTACAAAAACTTTGATATCTTTATTTACACCACATGAGTTAACACATTGATCTGTGGTTCACCATGCTATACGTTCTTATATTTTATGTGCACCTCTGTATTTCAGCTTCTCTGGACTTCCCATAGGTATGTTCCTTTTAATTCCTCTACACTACTTGAATCCCTTGTGACACAATCCCTTTTCCATCAATTCCCACTTAAGGAAGAAAAATATTGGACAATGCCCATCCCTGGTGACACAATACCTTGTCCATACTTAAGTGGGAATGATCATATTATTAAAAATATCAACCCAAAAATATGTAGTCTTCAAGATATTTTTGAATCACCCAAACAAGTTAGGGACTTCATTAGTTGTGTCAAAGATTGTGTTGTAAATCTTAACAATCATATTCATGGAAACCGAACTCAGGTATTGTGAATGAAAAATGTAATATTTGATAATTCTCGCCAATTATTTCTTAAGTTATTTAGATGATCCCACCTTATAATCATTTTTATCGAGGGAATGATAGTGCATGTCTTGAAAATCCATGAAAATATTTGATTTAATCATGTCACTTCTCTACAAATGAGAGGAAATATCCTCATATTCCTCCTTGAGTGTCATTATTCTCCACTTACTGGTTTAAACCCATTTTTGATAAAAATAATATTCAACGCAAGTGATGACCCCCTTAATAGGAATACATTATTGTCCAAATTAGTCATGAACTGAACATCATCAATCAACATTCCCCAATGTAAAGTGTGTACATTGACTTCTTTCAAAGTCCCATTGATTTTATAGGTTATTATATCAATGAACTCATATATTTTTCTAAAATCATGGATTTATTTGTAACCATCCATCAATTTTTCTCCTTTCATGTCTCAATGACCTTTCCTTTGCTACTGAAATGACAAACCTTTTCAATGAACCTTTGATCAAACTTGCTGATAGAAGAGAGTACATATGCTAAAGTGGTTGAAGGAGATTTAGGATCTAGAAAATTTGAAATATATGATGATATTATGCATACATGTTCCTCCAGTAGCTCTTCTTTCTGTAGACACAAAATCATGCACATATTACTATTTTACTATGTTGGTAGTATGTTGTTTATATGCATGGATATTAAGTAAGAAAAGTATTCACTGATGACACAATCCCTTGTCCATCCACTTGTTTTGGTTGTTTTTATTGTCTTTCTCTCTCACATATGTCATTGCTTCACCCAATTCTGGTCAGGTCACAGGGATCCCTGTCTGTTGGTCTTTTAACATTTGTTGTCATTTATCCTAAGACACCAACACCCAGTCTGGACAACAGTACTCAAACGCTCCTATCTATTCTGGGCACTCATGTCCTCTTTGTTCTTTTCACTTATTTTGACATTTGTGGTTGGCCTTTTTAGTAGTTTTATCCTTATCCCAAGGTCATAGTTGACATGTCGTGTCACTAGTGTCGAAATTCAAACAAGAGATCCATATATATATACACAAGATACATACCATTATATGGGTTGGCAATTCTAAGGGGCAATCTCATCTACATATTATCACTTCCGTTATAAGGGACTACATTTTTGGGTTGCATACATTGCATAGGAAGGGGAAGTGTTGAATTCCATCTCACATATTTACATTTTATCTAGTTATAGCTTGTTATCTTGGCATCATTGGTGCGAGGGTAACCTAAGGACACTATTTCACACATAAGCACAAATAACTACATGGATTCTCGAATGTAGTGCAATGCTCGGTCATAAGTTGGCTCTTTGGGTGACCATCGAGGTCATTTTAACTTCACATATTGCCAATTTGATGTGTTTGTGAGCTTATGCAGATAGTTGGGGTTTTTCTTGCTAATTACAGGTACCTTCGGTGATCCAAGTGCGACATACAGGTGATGAAAAATGAATAAGTGTAAAACCATAGCGACAAAAAAGAAATCAAATTCTGAACAGCTACATAGTCACCAACACCTAGAAGAGGTCTCTAGTGCCCTCATCCTAGCCCAAACACCCATGTCCATCTCAGTCTGTAAGTCCCAGAATTAATATCAAGTATTTTTAACACTTTTCCCAACATGTTTATCAGTTGTTCTAGCTCGGATCTATTCCGTCTCTTACCTCTTCCATTTACTTATAAGGTTGCATCATTAGAGTGTTTACTATTTGTGTTCTACTATATTTTATCATAGTAGTGACTCGACAATTAGGGTTTAACATTAATTTTATTTTTTGTTAAATCACTTTCTCAACTCTTTTAATGATTATGGAATATTAATTCTTGAAGTTGTGCATGTATCCTTTATGAGTAGGTTCTCCCGATGGGATCCTACTGACATTTTAATTTTCCATAATCATTTCTGAATAATCCTTTTCAGCTAATCACTAAGAAATATCTATGAACTAGGATCTTGGAGCATTAAAGACAAGCCTTGATGTAGTCTTGGATTTATTTTTATAATTATGTTGATTTACAAGAGATTAGAAACTACTTCATAAGATGGGGTGATAACCTTAGTAGTTGTTTGCCTCTTTAGATCAAATAGTGGTGGTACTAAGGAGAAGGAAGGAGGTAGAGGAGACCGGGGAGCTAAAGTTTGCAATGGGATGAGGAGATGGATGAGGGAATGGAGTAAAATTAGTAGTAAATGGAGATGAAACGAAGTGAGATGGATTCCTATGAGGAGAATATCAAGGAAGTGAAAAAGATTATTGAACAACTTCTTTTGTCGTGATTAGAATGTCTTTAAAAGAAGAAGAGATCATTTATCCTTGCTCTAGGGAATCTTTAGTGTTTATTCTTAATATAAATTTATCCTAGAGTTTTGGCACTTCTCTGGAGAAATGGCCTTATAGGAAATGCTCATATTAAAAACATTGCTTTCTATGGCATGATACCTAATTATTTTGACATACACTCAAGGAAAATATTAGTGGTGAATATTCGTTACGTCACAAATATTCCAATTTTAAAATTTTTAAATTGGTGAATATTTCAGGTACAAGCTAGGATCAGTTTGCCAAATTTTTCTGGGTACAAGTTAATTATAGGGGTCAATTCATCATTCCCATGAAATAGAAATTCAAAATATTCACTAGAATATAGTCATTCAATATCATATTTATATGCTACCGACTGACAACATTTTTATGCTACCGACTGATAACATATAGTTATGATGTCTGACGGTAGCATTAAAATGTTGTCATTTGGTAGCATTTTTATACTACAGGTTGACAACATACTATATGTTGTCGGTCAGTAGCATATAAAAAACTAATTTTTGGTAGCATTTAATAGTGATTTCGTGATGTCTTGATATTCACTATTCGAGCAAAAACTAATTTTCCCAGATTCACCAAATTTTTCAAAGGTTGTTTTACAAAGGGACCCGTAAAATTTTCCCTACATAAACTTTGACATTGGAGTCTCCTTGATGAATCATGGGAGCAACATCCTTATTGAGAGGTGGGAGTTATACCAATTTTCCAAGAAACCACTTCTTGGATCTTTTCACCACAACAAATGTGTTGTAACAAATATCAATTGTCTCCTTGATTGACTAATCAATTAGATTCAAAAGTTGACATTGCATGGTTTTTGTAAAGTGTGGGTTAGATAAATCACTCTCATCATTAACAAGTCCTTAGGTGACCCATTATAGACTAAACACTTTCATTTTATCAATAATCACCCTCATGTACTCCCTCTGAAGGAATTCAAAATCCCTAATACGATCCTTTAAGAAATCCTCAATCTTGGGTTGATTAGTTATAAAATTGAAAATCCTTAGTAGATTATTCATTATAAAAACTTTACTGTCAAAAGTAACTCTTTTCATATATAAATGCAAATTGAGTGGAAAAAAGGTAGGATCAATGTTCTGTGCATCATGAGAGTTCTTAAAGTAGTATATACGAAGATTTATTGGAAAATTAATAACTTTGATCTTTATTTCCTTGCACTTAGAGTGAAGGATTCCTATTTTCCTATAGATTTGTATCGATATAAACCTATCACTTGCATACTTTGGAAGCTTGTATGAATGTATTTCAAAACCACCAACTTTGACATAGGTAAAAGTTTGGAATTGGATGAAATAACTTCCAAAATTTATTACAAGCTCTATAACTTCTCTTGATCCTTTTTGCAATATTTCCATCCATTATCCTAACAACAAATATAGTAAATACATCATTGGATATCTTGAAATGAGTTATACAACCTTTGTGAGTGATATGTGGATTAAATTAATGTATACTATGTTAGCATATGGATTTTCATGCATGCAAATGACATGCAACAGTGAGGGAACAAAGTCCCTCCTCAATGTAGGTGAGGCTGCCTTTATTGAAAACAAAAATAATATTTACATTTGTACATTCTAAATTGTATGTGGGGATGTTTTCAAACATCAAATGGAAAGAAATTTGAATGAGGGAGATGGAATGGAATGAAGGAAAGAAATGGAAAGGAATGAATGGAAGGAACATGCAATAGTTAGGTAAAAGCATAGCCTAATATCGCATAGAGGGGAACAAAGAATAACTAACTCAAATAAAGGAAAATTTGAATCAAATAAACAAGAATAAGTAAAAGGTAACACACATGAGCAAGTAAATATCAGAGCTTGATCACTGTGAACAAGAACAACATATTAATAGTGTTGACAATAAGATCCAAGACAATATTTGCATGCAAGATTTAAATACTAACATCTAATGAACATAAGTACATCAAATGCTATAAGAGATAATGAATGGGACACAAAGTTCATATTTCATTAACTCCAAAATGTCTTCACAAAAGAACACAAAGTTTCTTTCCTAAAGAAAAGCTTGTATACAAAAGTATTTTCTTCTCCTCTCTCAAAGTCACCCTTATAAATGAGCCCCTAACTTCCTTTTATAACCCAAAAGTTGGCTACAAAGTAGTTAGGATTGACATGAACATTAAATAGGGCACTTTAAGTGACTTTGAATTTTTCAAATAACTTTTTAAAAGTAACTTAAAAAAATAAACCACTTAAGTTATCAAAAATTAGCCAAAAGTGAGTTTAACAATAACATCACTTTATAACATTTTTTGAAGTCATTTTAGGAAAAGTACACAAATAAAGCAATGGGTACATGTGGACCCTACTTAAATGACTTGGACACACACATAGACATCCTAGTTAGCAACGTGCCACCTAGATCAAGGCACCTAGGATCAGTGCCTTATCCAATGGACCAAGAGTCCACCTATCCCAGTCATACGAGAATGAACTCATTGACCATGCTTCGCAATTCTCCATATGACAAGAGAGTCAAGCTTGAAACTTGAGTAGTTCTTCCACCTCTTCGTTTAAGCAACATCTTAGTGTGAACAATTTTTTCTTTATTCACATTTGCATTCACAATGACACAAAATTATCCACATGCTTTGAATACCATTCCATGGTGAATTATTCATTTGTCGCGAGACCGTAGTCATTACGCCACCTTGGCTTGTCAAAATCTGGCTCCCGATATTTTCCATTGAGAAGATCTTCCGAGAGTTGAGATTGCAATTCACTTCCTAGAGTTATGTCTTTCATCTTTGTCACCATCCCGAAGTATTGCCATTCTGATTCACTCACGATTATCTAATTCAAAAACGCTCCAACTTTAAGATTGGTTGATGAAGGATTGCACCCGTTGCTAACTGAGAACTGACAGGGACACTTTTGAATGATGTGGCCTTGCTTGATAATCTACACAACCACACTTGTTTTAAGATGACATGATTGCGAAGACGTGATAAAATCTTGATTTCTGGCTATTACTTACAGACTTCAAAACTAAACAAATCACCTCTGAAACTACACTGGGAAAAATAACAAATCTAATTCTGAAAAGCTCTCACTAGATGAGGGAGTATACTAAGGTACCATAAGTTTTTGGATCAGATAATTTTTCCCAAATCAAATTCTTCAGTGAAATATTAAAGGTTAAAGTTGACTCTTCTGAAACTGCTAGGAAAACGCAGGTGTGAAACTGCGAAAAATCCCGTTTGGTTTTAGCTTAGGAAAAATACCAGACGTCACCCTAGGAATCTATAACTTGGCAAGGGAGCATATGAAGGTGGGGAGAATTCAAAGAACCAATCCTTTTCTCCTGAAAATCACCCGAGTTCAAAATATCAACTCTTAAAGTGAGTCCCCTTGACAGGATGAAAACTGCACGTGCAGTGAAATCGAACAAATTACGTTTTATTTGGCTCCGTGAAAAATATCAAATGAGGTGTTGTGCATTTGAAACTTGGAAAAAAACTACATGAATATGGGGAGAATTCAAAGAAACAAATTGTTCTTCTTGACAATCACTCAGGCCCGAAATACGGAGGATCAAAATAGGCCTTCTAACAAGCTTAAAACTGGGTGCACAGCGAAATTCAACAAACTGTGTTTGTTTGGGTTCGTAAAATATATCAAAGGAGGATTTAGGGCTCTTATAATAAGTATAAAAGCACCTTAACATGAGTTAAATTGCGGGAAATCATTGGTTTTTCATTAAAATCATCTTGCTTTGAGATACCAAGCTCCAAAGTTGACTACTTTGACATATACAACCCGTAGCAACCTTCATTCCACATCTATTGTTTTATTCATTAGTTTATTTTTTTGTGTGTGTTTATATATATCTTGTTTGAAATTTTGTAAAACGTTTCACATGATCTCTCTTCATGCAGAATCCTTCTCTTCTTACAATTGTGTGGCTCTTGCTTTGAATAACTGCATATAGTTATTTTCTTTGCAAATGCATGACAATTTTTTTAAAATCTCTAAATGCGTGGACTCCAAACCCAACTACATGAATCTTATTTGGTTGTGTATTACTTTACCTGGTGAATCCGTGATGATGAGATAAATGTGTTTCCTTTGTAATGTAATTACTTGTATAAATCTGATTATTAGCAGCAATATAACAACAATGAACACAATATTTCAAATAAATGATCTCAATGTGCAAGTAGAATAACTTAGCCACTTCGAGGGGGCAACCTCCAAACCAGACAATAATACTCAAATGTTGAATATGATGATCAACTACTACCTACTAACCCCTATATATACTATTCATATGTTATGGCCAACACCCAGGCCGACCCACTAATGAAAATATAACATATATGAAAGAGATACATAATGATAAGAAGTTATGATAGCCACAAGTTGGCTATATACATCCAATATAAGATATTGATTAAGGGCATAGCATGTCCCTCCCCTTTGAAGCAACATTGTCCCCAATGTTGAGAAGATATGGATGCTGCTGCAGGAAATTTGCATCCTCCCAAGTTACATCTTCATTGTCTAGATTTTTCCACTTGATCAAATACTCAGTGAACCCTTGTCCTCAATTGCTTAGTGTGTCTGAAGGATGCATTCTGGTTCCAGGATGATTTTTCCCTCTTCATCAAGCTCGGGTAACACTGTCTAGGTTGATATTGTCTGTCTAATTACCTTCTTTAGGAAAGATACATGGAAGACTAGATGAATTCGAGTAGCCGGAGGAAGTTCTTGTTTGTATGCTACATTGCCAATATTCTATAACACTTGATAAGGGCCATAATATTTAGGTGAAAGCTTGTTATCTTATTTCTATTGTTTTAAGGATATATGCTTATATGGTTGTAAATGAACAAAAACCCAATCACCGAATTCAAAATGTCTTTCACTGCCATATTGGTCTTCCTACTGCTTCATGCAGTTTTGTGACATGGCCAAATTCTCCCTGAGACTAGAAATCACCTCTTATTGGTGTTGAATATGTTCTTCAATTGCTCGAACCTTTGGCTAGACTCTCAAAGATGAAGTGATAGATGGTGGATGGTAACCATATAATGCTAAGAAAGGAGACATTTTAGATGAAGTATGAAAGGAGGTGTTATACCACCATTCTGCCAGTGGTAACCATTGGACCCATCTCGCTTGCTTATCTGATGTAAAACAACAAAGATATCCCTCCAAGCACTTGTTTACCACCTCTGTTTGCCCATCAGACCAGGGATGATAAGAGAAACTACGAGCTAGTTGTGTTCCCAAGGATGAGAACAAGTCAATCCAAAAATTACTAGTAAAGATAGGGTCTCGATCACTTACTATAATCTTTGGTGTCCCATGTACCTTTTGAATTATATCCCTGAAGGCCGTTGTTGCTTTACTCGCAACAAATGGATGTGATAAAGCACAAAAATGGGCATATTTGGTGAGTCTATCCACCACCACCATGATTACATTTTTACCTTCTGATTTAGGCAATCCTGTGATGAAGTCCATGGACACCTCTTCCCACCTTTGGCTAGGAATAGATAAAGGTTGTAAAAGACATGGGGACTTAATTGTTTCTCCCTTATTTTGCGGACAAACCATGAATTCTGCCAAAAAATTTTGAACATTCCCTTTTAGCCCTTCTCAGAAAAAATCATGCTTGATTCTATGATAATTCTTTAATAAGCTAGAATGACCCCCTACTGGAGAAGCATGGAGCTCAGATAGAACCCTATTTTTAAGGATTGAATTCTTACATAGATATAATCTATCTTTATACCATGAAGCATCTCCTTTCCATACAATTTTTTTTGACATGCTTGGATCTTGTTGGAGATTTTGAATGAGACTTTGTGTACCTGGGTCATTTTTCCATTCAGACCTTGCATCCTCCATCTAATCCTCCTGTAATACAGATATGGCACACAATAATGCCTAGGCAGATTCATTCTTCCGAGATAAAGCATCAGCAACTACATTCTATTTCCCTTTCTTGTATATTATCTCAAAATCATACCCCACCATTTTTTAGACCCATTTCTATTTTTCTTCTAATGATAAGCGTTGCTCTAAGAAGTATTTCAAACTATCATGATTTGTCTTTACTTTGAAATGTCTTCCCATTAGATATGGTCTCCATTGCTTCACTGCATGAAGTATTTCTAACATTTCTTTCTCATAAACTAGTTTAGAGATATTCTTACCTTTAAATTGGCGGCTCTCGAAGACAATGGGTCACCCTTCTTGCACGAGTACTGCCCCCATACCATACCCTAAAGCATCACATTCAATAATGAATGTTTTTGAAAAATCTAGGGTGGCTAGAATTGGAGTGGTGCACATGGCCTCCTTCAACTTCTCAAAGGCCATAGTAGCTTGCTCGTTCCAATGGAAAGAGTCCTTCTTCAATAAAGTTGTGAGTGGTGATGCGATGTTGTCATAATTCCTTACAAGTCTACGATAATAACCTGTAAGCCCCAAAAATCCTCAGAGTTTTTTGAGGATTTTGGGAACCTTCCATCCAATCATGGCTTTTATCTTGTTACGATCCACTTTAACACCTTCATAAGAGACAATATGACCCAGATATTCAACCTACTCGACACCAAAAGAACACTTAGAAGGCTTTGCATAAATTTGATGTTGTTCAAGAGTTTCCAACACCTTATTTACATGACGTAGGTGTTCCTCCCATGTTTTACTATAGATTAATATATCATCAAAGAACACTAAAACAAACTTTCGAAGAAATGGCTTAAAGATGGAATTCATCAAACTTTGAAATGTAGAGGGTGCATTTGTTAGTCCAAAAGGTATTACCAAGAAGTCGTAGTGTCCTTCATGTGTCCTAAAGGTTGTTTTATGAATATCTTCATCCCCGATTCTAATCTGATGATATCCAGAATGAAGATCAAGTTTTGTAAAGTAAACAACACCATATAACTCATCTAGCAAATCATCAATTATAGGAATAAGAAACTTATCTTGAACTATGTACTTGTTGGTTGAGTTCCCTGAAATCTGGACACATGCACCAATTGTCATCTTTTTTTCGTACCATCACTACAGGAGAAGAGTAAGCACTTTGACTATGACGAATAAGTCCTTCTAACATATCTTGAACTATCTTCTCAATCTCACTCTTTTGCATATAAGGGTACTTATAGGGTCTGATGTTGGGTGGTTGAATCCCTGGTACTAGCTGGATGGCATAGTCACGGTCTCTTTTCGGAGGCAAACCCTTGGGAATTTCTCTAAACACCACTAAGTGCTCATCTATAACTGCTTGCATATCTACAGGTATAAATGTATTGGAATGATGTGCTTCCAATGAAAATAGTTATGCCACAAACCCTTATGCACCATTTCTAAGAAATTTTTGCATCTGATGAGAACTTACCATCTATGGGGACTTTTCTCTTAGTATTTTTAGTTTAAAAGTCCTCCCTTCTGACTGAATTTGCATGAACAACTCTTGGAAATTCATTTCAATGGTTCCCAAGGTGGTGAGCCACTGAAATCCTAACACAATGTCTGCTCCTCCCATGGCAATGGCATACATATTGCTAGTTAGTAAGTAATCTAACATGGTGAGATTAATGTTATGGCATTTTCAAGAACAACTAATAGTTTTCCCATCAGCGATCATGACTTGACATTCTGGAGCTGGATAAACAAAGCAGTTCAAGCGTACCGCCAACTTATGGTTGATGAAATTGTGAGTACTTCCCGAATCAATCAACGTTGTTACCCTCTATTTTTTTAAGAATCCAACTACTTTGAGAGTTTGGGGAGTGCTAATACTGGAAATTGCATGGCATGATATTGTTGGCTGGGGATCTCCTAATTCCTCCTCTGGCTCTACCTCTTCGTCTTCTTCATTTTCTTCTTCTTCAGTAGGTCCCTCAATGTAGAACAACTTCTTTTCAGCACACTTATGACTTGGTCCAAATTTTTGGTCACAATTAAAACATAACCTTTTGGCTCTCTTTTCTTCAATTAGTTGAGGTGTTAGTCTAACTGGTCGAGGGAATGATGGTGGAAGGGTGCTATGATCTTTAATATTACTGACAGTTTGTTTCCTACTAGAAAGAAATTTTTCCTTTACTGCATGTGTCATGATCATAGAGTCTGAAACCTTATGAGGATTAAACATACACACCTCAGTCTCAATTTGTTCTTTAAGACCTGTTAGTGCAAAATTACAGCACCCCTGGACGCTGATCAGATTTCTAGGTTGATCACTCTTGCATCCAGTGTAATTGCACAACATGGAAACCTCTCTCCAAGTGTGGGACTTGGAAACTGAGAGAGGAATCTCCAGATTAGAGGCTGGTTCCTCAAACTCCTCTGATTTAGATCTATATCTTTGTAAAGCTACAGAGGTCTAGATCCTAATCCTATTCTAACTTGCAAGGAGACAGGGGTAGAAGTGCAAAAAATTGAAACTAACTAAAGATGGTGATGCACCAAAGAGGAGTGGTGAAACATATTAGGCATGCAAATAGACACAGACCAAGGTTCACAACATAAAAACATACACAGGCTGATAATGTATAATTTAGCATCTGAAATCAAGCAAATAATACAAACAGAGGATTGAAACCCATTCACAGAGCTTGCATTATCAATTTAATATCAAATACACATTACACCCTCAGAGAGGTAAAGAAAACTGTTACAATCCTTGGAGAGGTCTGATACTTCATCAATCCCTTGAAGGAGGAGAAGGAAGAAGTCTGCTATGCCCAAAAAATGTTCCCCCTTTTGAAATGAACCCAAAACTGGCTTTTAGAATGCAAGGGTCGAACCTAGGGAACAAGAAACGTACAAAGGCATGGGTGCCCATTCTTTCTTGACTGTAGGTGTATTAAAACGGCATGGAGGACCTTACAAACCATACCCTGTCATTTTGACTGGATAACAGGAGAATGCGACCCATTCTGCATTAAAACTGGTCGCTGGAATGTCATTTCTGGCCCTGAACATGTGTTAGATCCGTTTCTCGGTTTTATCCCTCCAGACTGCTCCAAAACGCAAAATTGACCCCGGAATCGTGTAGAGAATTTCACCAGCTTTCCGTTGACATAAAAAACGTGCAAATCCAAGCTCTGGATTGAAAGTTATGGTGATTTGAAGATCTAGGGCACAAAACAGGCGACAGCGTGTTTTGAAATCTTTCCCGCGCTCTGCCGCCTGGTCGACACGTGGCACATGCTGATTGGACGAGCAATTCTATCTCTTACGTCTTTCACGGGCTTTCATTTGAAATCTTTGACTTTTTGTGATCTTGGAACATTTTCCACCTTCCGCCCGCGCCCCCGCCACTTGGGACACGTGGCATGTATTGATTGGTTCACGAACCTGCCGGGTCTTCCTTCACTTTTACCCCTTTTGGCTTAGATTTGGCCAAACTTTCCAACTCCTCCCCGAGCTCCGCACTTCTATGCTCCATTGGACACGTGTCCAATTTCTATTGGCTCGGGCCAGCGCTTCAAATCTTGCCTTTTGACCTTTTGGCTTCTCCTTGATGACACGTGGCAATTTCTCAATGGTTCTCGGGCCTGCTGGGTCTTCCGCGTACTTCGCGTCCATTCGTCCCGGACGTCCCATTTTGATTTTTGGACCTTTTGGGACAATTTCGGCCGATTCGGCCGGTTCGGGTATTTCTGGCCCGCTTGTCCCACTTTGTTTCGGACTGACTTGACTCTTTTCGGCCGGTCGGGTCCTTTTGTCCCGCACGTCCCAATTGCTTCTGGGCTCCTTGTGCTGATTTCGTGCGAACCGGCCGGTTCGGGCATTTTGCGTCCATTTGTCCCACTCGTCCCGAACTGCCCCTCTCAGCAGTTAGTCGATTTTCTCTCTCGGCCGAACCGGCATTTCGCGCCCGCCGCGTACTTTCGTCCCACTTGTCCCAAATGCTTTGTGGGCCGCCTGGACTCATTTCGGCCGGTTCGGGCGGTTCGCGTACCTTTGTCCCATTTGTCCCACCTTGTGCTGGACTAGGACTTAGCCGATTTTCACAAATTTTTTTTTTTTGGCCCAAACTACTTGCTTTCTGCAACCTTCTCCGCACTTTCTCAAAGCTTGCTCCTTCCTTCTTCGGCCTGGGGAGTTTAGAAAGATTCCTGAAGGGACCCTAAAAATCTGATTTTGCTCTGAATCAGTCATTTTTCTTGGAATTTGGACATCCTGATGCATGTTATCAAATTTACCCTGGGGGGTGAATTTTGGATAACAAGACCCCCAAGAAATAAGTCATTCAAATTCTCTTCAGGAATATTTTCCACCCGTAAGGAAAGGTTTTGGAATTGATGGATGTAATCTTTAACTGTTCATATTTGTCTGATCTTTGATAATTAACTAAAATAATTCTATGACACACTAGAACTATAGTGCAATTGCAACTCTTCAGTGAAGATTGTCTATGTAACATTGAGGCCACTCTTTTTCCTTTGAGCACATAACCATCAATACCAAATGAATTGGTCAGGTTCAAGATACAACGATGCCATGGTAACCTTTCGTCCCGATGGAATCTGATGAAGATTAAATAAATTCTCCATCTGATTAATCCAATTGAGTGGATCCTTTCCATCAAACTTACACATTTCCACTTTTGGAATCATGTTACGAGCTTGCAAAGTGGTTATATTGGTCATGTTTGCAGATCCACCCTGGTTAGTTTGTTTATTACTTTGACCTAAAGATCCACCCTGGTTAATATGAGTATAATTGAGTTGTGGTTGATTAGGAAGGATATGATGACCCATGATATTGTAAATAAATTGGTGAATGAAATCCTCCAATCATTGTCCAACCTTTTCTACATCTTCTTTGCTAGCCACTCTACCCTCGAGGTTTCGCAACTCTAAGTCAAGATAGCTAACCTTATGGTCAGTTGAAGTAAACCCTAACCCCGAGGACTCTGTAGATACCCCTTCTTACTCCAACTCCTCAACTATTATCTCATCCTTATCAGGGGTTTTACCCAAAGTGATGGGATTATTTTTGCCTCTTGTTGAAGGCCCAACCATGATGCCCTAATATGGTAAGATTTAAGGATCAAGGTTGAAATTTAGGGTTTGGGATTTCAATAGGAGTTAGGCCAAATTTTATAAAACTCAAAGAACAAACTCAAACTAATTTTTAATCTTATTTGTGGAAATGTAAATAAATTTTAAAAATTCCACAAATTGCACCCTAGGTAGCCAAATTACGAAAAAACATAAAACCGCTATAACTTTTGTAAAACAAGTCAAAAAATCTTTAAATTTTGAGGGAAGCTTACTTTTCTGATTTCACCACATCACAGAAAAATTTGTAGAAAAAATCGCTACCAATTTGGAAATATGGATGAACCTTCACAATTAGGGTTTGACGCAGTGTTGGCCGAGTTCAAGCTCTGATACCACTTGTAATGTAATTACTTGTATAAATCTGACTATTAGCAGATATATAACGCCAATGAACATAATATTTTAGATAAATGATCTCAATGTGCAAGTAGAATAGCTTAGCCACTTCGAGGGGGCAACCTCCAAACCAGACAATAAGACTCAAATGTTGAAAATGATGATCAACTACTACCTACTAACCCCTATATATACTATTCCTATATTATGGCCAACACCAAGGATGACCCACTAATGAAAATATAACATATATGAAAGAGATACATAATGATAAAAAGTTATGATAGCCACAAGTCGGCTATATACATCCAATATAAGATATATGATTAAGAGTGTAACATCCTTTCCTTTTTCACCTGCGTAGGCTCTTGCTTTGACTTAATCTCCAAGTTTCACGCAAGTCTCTATTCTTTATTCCACATTGTTTGTTTTGGTGCCTAGCCACATGGCTGTTATTTCCTTGTCTTTAACCATTTGGGTCTACATGCATTCAACATTTGATTCTTGGCTAAGATTGGAACTTCTTCCACGCATGCACAAACTTGTTTTTGTCTCTTCATGTGTTGGTGGGTGGCTAGGTATCATGTGGCCATTATTGGCATCCTTTTTTCTTGGCAGCATGGGCTAGGTTCTCCTTTGTTTCCTCCACACTAGCGCAGGTTACAAGGTTTCTTTCCCATGTGAACTGGACTTCTTCTTTGGTTGCACAGGCTCTTCTCTTTGCACGTGATTTTTCTTGGTTGAGTTTTGGTGGTGTGTGCATATTTCTCTTTCCATGTGCAGGTTCTGAATGTATCTTCTATCCACCCATTTCTTGACTTCTTCTCTTGTGCGTAGGTTTCTTCTTTTTCCACACGAGCTTTCCAACCTTGGCTAAGATTTTTATTCTTGTCTTATAATGCAGGTTTTATCTTCTCTTCACACCAGTGCAGGTTATCTACGTGCTCTTTTATTGATTTCCATTTAACCATTGTCTCCTAACCGCCTGGTTATCTCCTTACACAAGCTCTATATTCTCTCTTCCATGTGGGATCCACGGTATAAGTTATGGTGAGATGGGCAAAAAAGAATGGATAACGGAAATGATAGAAGGGACAATTCTTCAATAGAACAGACTTTGGAGTACCAAAGAACCAAATTTATAATCTCTTCCTATTGGATTTGCAATGGTCTCCACTTGTAAAACTGGAGATTTATTAGTTTCACCTACATTCTATTGGCTAAGATTTTTATTCTCTTTGGCTAATGCATGATGGAATGCTCATTGTCTGGTTTTATTTCTTGTTTTGGCGTGTACTGCCTTTCTTGGACTATTCTTTACCTTTGGCTATGCATGGCCCATTCTTGAGCTTTGGCTGTGTGGGAACTGTGAGGAATGAACTATGAATTCTCAAAATTTGGAAATATAGAGCCTCAACTTCTTACCCATGATTTTTTCCAACAGAGTTTCACGAAGAAAAGTTACGGGGATTAAAGAAGCTTTCCCGTAACTGTTTATTTCTTTTCGTTGAAACAACCAGTTTCCTCTTTCTTCAAGAAGTGGGCATTAATTGCCAGGGAAAAATAGGAAATTTTTTAATCATTTTCTTGTGACAATGGCAAAGCGAGTTAACAATTCCCATCCATTTCCCCATGTGGAAAAATGGGAGATATTTTGCCATTCTGACATTTAATTGGGTTGGCAATCGATAAAGAAATATCGAACAAACAGGGAAAAATGGAAATTTTGCCATAAAAGGGAAAATCGGGTGTGGAAAGCCAACTTTGAATTCTCGGCAATTGGAAGTGGAATTTTAATTGCCCACGACAATGGGGTTGCGAGAAAACTTCAAAATTTGTCGATTAATTTTAATGAAGATTAAATTAATATTTATTTAATTTAAAACTCCAAAATTTAATAAAATCAATTTTATTAAATAAAAGGGTAAGAAATTAATTCAATATTAATTAATTAATTTTAAACATGGTTTGTGACATTGCGGGAGAAGTTCTTACCCGAAATGGACAAAATGAAGGCTAAAACGATCGAGAGAATAAAACAATCGCGACGAAGGTGATAAATCATGAGAAATGAAACTTTGATTTTTTTTGAAATTTTCATGTTGTAATTTTGCAAAGTCAAAATTAGTAGATAACATACTCCATATATCTTAAAGTTGAACTGTTATCCATATTTCGCCCCATGCCAAATATTGGATCAACCGCGATCCCGCATAAGAGGAAACAAAATCAAAAGCGGATCGTCGGGGAAAAGGTTGGTTCTTTGCCCCTTGTTATCTCAAAGGGGGTAAAAGTTACAAAATGGCCTGTAACTCCACCCAAGGAAAAATTCAGCATCTGGGCCCGAGTCAAAGCCAAGGTGGGAATCGGAAGAAAGGGGACCCATTTTTGAGTTGTTTTCCCGCCCTCCTGTGTAGACTCGATACAAACTTCAAGGGGCATATCTTTCAACTCATGGATTGAGATATTGCAAATCTGATGTCATTGGAAAGATCTCAACCTCACGCATGCCATGGGGTCTTAAACTTTAATTTTGAAGAGGTTAGATGAAGAAAATGAAGGAAACGTCTTTGGACCTTCAATGCGGGATCCATCTGTCTCAACAACTAGATCGGATTCGATCTGTTTCCATCGTTTCCTCTTCCTTCAAAGTGCTGAACCAAGGATTGATGCAGTAAAGACGGATTTGGGGAGAGATTTCATTAGAGGCATTAATAGCGGTGGTTGAGATTCAACTTGTTTTCCCGCTTCTCTCTCTTTCCTTCTTTCAGGTTGAATCTATAAATATGGGGGCAGGGTTCGTTGTAAAGGGTTGGACATTCTTTGTTTTGCAGGCTCCCTCTTCCTTCTAGAAAAGGGATATGTGGGGTTCAGGCCTTCCACTAAAATTGTAATATTTTTCTGCCTCTTGGCTACTTTGTAATGGACTGTATCAATCTACAGAGCAATAAAACATGTCTGTGATCAATTTTAGATCATATCTTGTCTCTTTTGCTTTCATTTGGCCTTCCATTATATATCTGGCTATCTGTGTTGGTTTATTGTATGCATTTTGTTGGTTTGTGTCTATTAGCAAAACAAGTGTTCATCATTCCTTTGGTGCATCACCTCGTAGTTTAGCTTAGTTTTAATTTTTGTATTCATTCTATCCATGTCTCCTTGGTAAAGTTTAGATTAGGATTAAGAACAAATCCTCTGCAAGTTTCTACGTATGCACCTAAACAGAGGAATAAGGAGCCAACCTTTAATCTGGAGAGCTTTTCCATTTTGTAAGGTCCCACACCTTGGGGAAAGTTCAATGTTATGCAAATCACACAAAATGTTCCTGCCTTAGAAAAGCAAATCCATAACTCATTTGGGGGTGTTGTGATTTTGCATTAACATGAATTTTTTAAAATAATTAAAAACATAATCTAATTGTTGCAATTAAGTAGATAAGGTATGGGATCATATAAATTTCATTGGTGACTTGTAAATTAATCAGAACATCATGAATATTGTCATTAATAATATGACACTAGTCGATATGATGTGATCCATCATAGATCACATTCACATATTGGACCATCTAGGGTTTGAATTCCTTGGTAGAGGGATCGACCATTAGTCTGTTGAGAAGGATAACTATGTTTAAGATATTTTCGTGAAATTCATCTTGTACTAGATTTTTTAAAATCTTGGAGGGACCTTTCTTCTGTAACTTTAACCATGAGGTGAACATGTTCTAAAGATTATTCTTTATTGTTCCATCAGATATTGTATATTATTTGGTGAGAGATATTGAATTCTTTCACTTCCATGATTTGAAAGTAAGGTCGATATCATTAGAATTAAGCTAGGTAATTATTGTACCATTGAATGCTTTGAATTTGTAACTGATAGGATCATAGTTTTTTGTGCAAACCAGAACAAGTGCAGTAAATTGTATGGATAATGAGAAACTAGTGGCTATGAGCAATATGCTATGAAAGTTTCATTCTACCCTTGGAGTATTGTTACTTTTATCATTCTCACTTGAAGATTTGCGAAGTCCATAATATATATATATATATATATTACTATCTCATATATTGGATAGATCAATGGTAAGAGAAGGGATAGGTTCCTAATTATAATATTTCAACATCAGGACTTTGTATAGATGAACACAAGTAATAGGAAAGTGATCTGGAGATTGTATAAAATAATAGAACTTTTGTGGAAGTGTTTAGACCGTTTATAATTAAAAAACTCCAAAAATCTCCAAAGGTCAAACAAATACAATACACAAACTCACTATGAAATATATAGTCAAAGTGAAGGCACCTAAAAGAGGAATTACAAGTCAATTTTTAATGGATTTTGGTTGGATAGATAACGAGTTACAAGTAAAACACCATCTAAAAGGCATATGGTAAACAAGGGCACATGTAAGTTTCATTGAGAGGAAATAAAACTATTTTTGTGACCCAAAAAATCTCATTAGAAGCAATTTATGAATTTTTGAGGATTAGATCCCATGTTAAATGGTTTAGGAACTCAAGTAAATGAGGGGATTTTTTTTTGTGCTTGAAGGACCTATGGAATGGGTGAGGCACACTTTGGGAGTAGTTTGGGAAGTGTGACACACCTTCGTATACTTTGGGAACCACTTTAAGATTATGCACACATGTTTGGGGATTTTGGAACCAACTTGAAACATGTGTGTGTCTTTTTCTTCCTTGTCAAACTCAACTCAATGTTTGATGCACTCATAAAGATGTTTTAGAACTATTTAGATGCCAAAGTGCACTTCTAACTCACTTTTGGAACCATTACATGGCTAAGGTGCATTTCAACATGTTAGAGTACCACTAGGAACCACATGTGTTCATGTGAAGCACTTTTTGAACCAAATAAAGTGTTGTGCATGTTTATAAGTTGCTTTTTGAACTCTTTTAAAGCTTAGATGGCCATGTGAAGTAAATTTGGAACTAAGTGAAGTGCAAAGTGAGTTTATAACATAATTTGGGCACCTATAAAGTACTTAGGAACTTTTATAAGGCAACTTTTGAGGCATAAAGTGCAAAAATTCTCTCATAATGAGGTTTAGGAACTCAAATAGTTCACAAGATGAAAATCCAATACATTTTAGGAACTAAAAAAGCATGGGATGCAATTAATAAAGAAAAATGAGAATTTACAAAGCAAAGGGTAAGATACAAAGTGTGATTCTAGGTGAGAAAAATGAAATGGACACACATTGAAGGCCAACATAGAGCAAGTCTATGGACGCACAATACTATTAATGCAGAAAATATTAGAGGAAAATACATGTCAAGATTTTTTTTTTAAATGAGCATATAAATTTGATGTGATAACAACTGGCTATAACCAGGAACATTATTGGATTATAATTGAATCTTTTAAAGTTGCAAACAAGTCATGGAGGACCACAAAATCTCTAGTTTACAAATCCATTGGGTTATAGAGTCATAAGAACATTATTAACCAAACTCAACAAGCTCGAATAAATAAGAATATAGAAGAGGATAAGGGAAATGAAAAGAACCAAGGGAAACACAAAAATGAACACATAAGGCAAAAACACAATAAAAACCTAGATCACTTATGTACAATGTAGGGGACAACATGCTTTCACTATTCATACAATTTTAGATATTACCTTCTGTAGGGAAATGGAAGATGAGTCTCATCTATATATTCAAGACAATATGTATCATATCTACAAAATTGATGAAGTTTGAATGGTATAAGCCAAAGTGATTCAAAATTACCATGATTTCCTTTTGGTTCTCTTCTCTTGTCCCAAAGGAGAACTAAATCTCTAATGTGAAAATTATGTTGTCTTGTTTTCTTATCAAATAGTTTTATAACTTTTTTATGTCTTGAGATACAATCAACAATGACAACACACTCCTCCTCAAGCTTATGGAGAAACAAAATCCTCTTGTCTAAATATAAGGGGGGTGTTAGAGTAGTTTTTTAATTCCATTTCATGGTTTTTCCTACACTTGTATTTAGCTTGCTTGGGTGTCAACAAGATAGATGAGACTTGTATTTCTCCACCTTTTTAGGTGATAGTCACAATTGCTCGTTTCATTTATATACACCTCTTGCAAAGTTATTTTTTATATGCTTGATAAAAAAGCTAACTTTTGGCTCAGGTTTAGTTCCTCCCTCTCATAACTTTACTCTCTTTGTGCATTAATATTTTATCAGTTCTCGATCCTGGCCCACATTCTCACAATGTCACATGTACACAAAGGAGACAAACATCAAAGTGTAATCAATGCAATAAATGAATAAATTATAATTAACACCCTGAAGGCCGGATTTCTAACAAAGAACAAAGCCTCGATGATTGTCACGTGTTTGCAATTGGCTCTATATGAGAAGGTGAACCAGAGATGAAGCCTTCCAGATTAATATAGCCCCAATACATACCACTTGTGATCTAGAGGATTTTTCACTATGCATAACTTACCTAAATTCCCTAAACCTATACCATGTTGAAGGGATTCTCGATACCTTTCCGACGGTATGTTGAACTTCAGAAATAGATTCCGTGTGTAGATTCTATCACCGGACAAAGTTAAGGTCTTAAACGGGTCAACCCTAGTCAACAATCTAATCCAGGCGTAGCACATGACAAGGAGCAAGAAGGAAAAAAGGTTGTTTGATATGGTTTCAGGCCTTTGATCTTTGACTCATGTTGTGGTTTGGTGGAACAAGAGGCTCAATGTTTGTAACTGAAGGAAGCCCGACCGTCGTGAGAGCTTCATATTATTTGCCAATGTGGCGGGCCCTCAAGCCACCACGTGGCTTGCCACCACGAACTCAATTTTGCATTCTGAGCTCAATTTTCTGTTTCAAGTTCAATGTTACACTATGAGTTGATTTTTGAATTGCAGGATCATATTATGCATTGCAGGTTGATAATCACCTCGGTGAGCTATTATTTTTAGCTCGATGGGGTGATCAACTCCCCACCGAGTTGATCACAGTTCTTTTTCCACTTACTCGGGCTTATCCCCTATTATCTCGGTGGGTTTGGTTTTAGCTTAGCACATGACTCGGCCCTATCTTGGAGAGTCTAAACAATGCATGAGGATATATTTTATCCCACTTACCTCAACAGATAGCTCGTCCCTTGTAATGGGTGAAACACATTGCAATGGCCCACATTTTGGGTGGGTAAACCAACGGCTCGGGCAGTATAAAAAAGCCACAATGAACAGCCGGCCCATATGGGTATTTCAAACCAATAAACAACTCAATGCGCTTATCCATTAGTGCGGCTAACAAACACAACGCATAGGTCCACGTAACCTGGCGGGTCGAGCCATTATCTCACCATTTTCAACAATGCAGAGAAAAATGTGGACAACGTGGCCTTAGCCATGTAGACTATATCCTCATCTAGCCTTTTTAAGGCTTAAACCGACCAACTTGCCAACATATAGGGGACTAAACCCACTTAGTTGATAATGGTCGTGGCATAAAAGGAGGCCGAGTGATTTGAACCCTGGACCTCATGGGTCTAAGTCACATCTGCCCAACCAACTTGCCCAAGGGGGCTCAGTGGTTGAGATTTGGGCGCTATGTTATTTAAAACACGGAATTACAGAGACTATAGAGGATAGTGAATAGAGTAGTAGGCATTCATCTGAGGTTTTGATGCACTTTCAAGACTTGATGTAAAAAGCAAAGTTGCTCAAAATTTTGAGACAAAGACAATGGTGGTCTTATTTTTCCTTGAAGTGTTATATATTTTATGTTGTAGGAATTTTTCGGACACATTTGCACAGGAAACTCACCATGAAAGCATTGTAGGAGCCACGGATCGACACAGGGCCAATTTCTATTAATTTTCAGAGTTTCTTGAGTCTATGTTCAGCTCATTTACAGGTATAAAGATATATTTGTCGTTATTAGAGGGTTATTGTACTTCATTGGATGTTAAATAGATCGGTTCTCTTTTTGAGAATCTAGAGATGTAGCCTTCAGGTGAACTCCGTTATCAAATTTATGAGTTGTGGTGTTTTCATATTGTTGTCACCCTCAAAATCCCCCCCTCATTTTCTAAGTCAAATTCAAAAAATTTGAGCTAACACCCTCCATAAGTGTTCAAGTAAAGTTGGAAGTCTGAAAAGATAGAGAAATTCATGCTTTGAAGTTATTTAAACTCTCTAGTCTGCACGTTTTGATAAATTTTCCATTTTCCTGTCTAGACGCATGAAAATTTTATTATTGTCCTCATTTGAATGAAATTGTCAATCTTTCTATGGCCATGGATTGTTGAACCTTCTATTGTTTTCAATTCCTTGGCTCACGAAAGAAATTTAAAAATCAGGCGCGAAATGGTGGAGTTTTCTTCTTCTCTAAATTTTTTCCACAGTCGGGAACAATGGGCATTTTCTTCCCCGTCAAATTTTGGCTCCATCATCCATGGGTACATGGACATATCTAATTGGAAGTGGGCTAGTGGAGAACTTATAGGTTTTTAGCCTCTTTGTAAAAAAGGCGAAAATTTAAAAAGTGACCCGCATCCCCGATCAGGCTTAAAGGAAAAAGTCAAATCTTGGGCCCGTCGTTGGAAAGTCAAAGCATGGAGGCAGACCGTTGGGGAGATTTGAGATTTTGAGCCTCTTTGTAAAAAAGGCAAAAAGCAGAAAGGTGTATATCAAAGGGGAGGCAAACCCCTCTTGGCTCTGAAAGGTATTAGAGCAATCCATAATGGTGATGACAGACACGTGATAGACATCGATGTACGGTCAAATCGCAACTGTTAGTATAACAAGGAGTAGGAATCAACCACAAGTGTCTAATTCGGTAGCCCACATTTCAAAATCGTGCAACAACATTCGTGGATCAAAACCCCACCAATGGTCAAGATTACGTAGCTGATATAAAGAAGTTGAAATTTCACTATAAGCATGGATAAAGAAGTGCATTTATTTCATAGAAACTGCAAAGAAATCCTCTGTATATAATTTCTTAGCAAGGGTTTGTTTTACGATTATTGTTAGTGTCTTTTTTGAGCATTAGGGTTTCATTAATTTCTGTAAAAATACGTGAAATCTTGCATATTCAAGGTGGGCAATGGGGCAATTATTTCTTACCAAGTTTATATACATAACGCATGTTGACATAATAACACACCACTTGCAACATAATTTTCTTATTTTATAATTATTAATATTGCGTAGGTCTAAATTAGATTTATATTCCATTAAAGTATATGAAAATGGAGGTAGCAAATGTGTTAGATTAGAGTTGAAGCCTCGTTTGAAATAAAATAGAATGTGTGACATTAAAATTAATACTACAACAATTCATATCTGAGTACAATTGCTTCATTCAATTGTTGGTGCGCTATTAAAATTTCATTTGTGCCGATATACAATGCACAGTTCCCACCTTAATTCCTCATTAACGTGCATATAAAATTTAGCCCATTCTTTGTATCTTTATCACCAATTAATATTGTAGTAATACACCCACCCTTCCCAATCCTAGTCAAATTTTTGGTTTTGGCTCATCCTTTTCCAGTTACATGTACGAATCGATTATCCAAGATATGATCTCGCACTTCATGCTCCTATTGCTCTTGAACTTTTACCAAAAAATGTTGGAATTAGGCTTATAAGTCGTAAAGAGCTTACTAGAATCACCACTTCAGAAGTGTTATTAAATGATCTGACCCAAATATTTATAAGTTCGTTTGTATGTTTTTTATATAAATAATTATATGTAAGGTTAGGTTAATATTTTTGATCTATTTATAAACATATATTGGTGTTCATATTCTTGATTTATATTTATGTTAATTGTTTTTTTTCCAAAGGATAACTTTATTTAAATTATTTTCATGTTGAACAAAAAATTATGTATATGAGTTCTAAAACACTCTTCACAATTGTTTCTTATTTACACCACACATATACATGTAACAAATACTAAGTAAAAATACAAAGCACAAACATGAAAACGATAATATTTACATAATCTACATAGATCTAGGAACACACATTTCCATGTGGATGACTGACATCCATCCAGACATTAATGCAAAATTCACAGTCGTCAACGGTCCTACCATATATCAAATTCAAGCACCCTTAATTTGGAAGTATGCATGCCTATCTATATAATTTTCCAATTCTTTATTCTAATTGGTTGGACATGTGTCTGACACTTGCCATGTTTATCTCAAAACAATTTATTTTTAGCTTTATCTCTTGAAAGTCTACACGTGCCTAACCAATTAGAATAAATAATGTTTTCAATTTTTATGCTAAAAGTGTTGCCAAATTGGATTGGGGTGGTTCGTTTTGACATTGATTAGAGAGTGGGGTGGTTCAAATTGAGTTTTCATGGATGTTAACATTCTGACACGTGTTTTGTCGTCTACGTATGCTTTTTTCAATGTATATACCTCCCCCCTATATACTTGGCACTTCGGTAATGATGTATGTATATAAATAGATCTCCTTATGTGTTAATGCCTAATCCACATCACCAAAACCCCTTTGACATGTCCTGATCACAACAAAATCAAGGCATCTTTTTTTCTCTTATCTCTCAAGGATGCTTGAAGTTAAAAACCTTTCAATTTATATATGGTTACTAATTCTTTTCTTCACATATTCTATGCCTAGAATTGACATAAAATTGACTACTTAAACCCAAAGTTTGTATACCAGATCTTAAATTTAAAAAACAAGGAATACCTTTCACATGTAGATATTATATGGTACACTTCAAGATGGTTTTATTAGTAAAAAACCTTCCTCATAAATTATAGAGTGATTTTTACTCCACAACGGAATAAACCATATGGAGTCTTATTCTATCCATGATTTCTTCAAATGGAAGGCTTGTTGGTGATCAAAATTGCACCCTGCCTTGAATCATGGGAAATCCAAAAAATTGGGCTAGCACGGGTTTGCCTCCAAGTGTGGGGCTTGTGGCTTGAGATAGACCTCCGGAGAATGTCATATTCCTCTATTATGTGGGTTAGGAGAATCCATGCAACACAACCTACCTAATGTTAAAACTATAACTAAGCTAACCTACTCTAACTCATCCAAACGACCAGGAGGAGAGAGGCATGGAGAGAGGAATGCAAAAAGTAAATCCTAAGCTAAAAAATGGTAACAATGACACCAGAAAGAAGTGTGATAACTCTCCACAATGGGAAGAAAGGGGAGAAAATGTGGGAGGAAAGGGCAGACAAATGTGCCATAAACCAAAATTGTGTAAATTAACCCTTTCCACACATTGACAAAACATGAAAAATGGAGAAACCTGTAAGTACAACACACACAACATACCAAATGTGAACAAAGAGGCAAGAACGTAATGAACACGAGAATAGGGTAGATGATAGGCACAAACATCTTATTTATTTATTAAAGGATACACAAATAGTTACACTCATCGCATAAGGTGAAAAATCCATTGCCAAGACCGGATTCGAGGTTTGAAACTCATGGGAATTCGACCACCATTTTGGCATGGTGTCATTACAATGAAAAATAGATCCCTTTTAATGAGTTTGAGTTCCATACTTATACATAATGAGAAGAAGAAAAAAGTAATGATAAAGAGGCACCAACATGAGAGATTCAACCACCAAGTACCAATCACAATCATGTTTGTTGACAAATATAGGCATCTAACATGGATCAAATCACATGTCATTAGATTTGCAGGTCAAGGAAATAATGCCCATACTTTATTAAATTTTGGTAGGTGGAGCAGTTTAACATTTGATTTTCAAATTAGGCACGACTCCTGTGTTTTCTTGTGGACTTCAGTTGTTCTCATGGTTTCTCGTGGGCTTCACAACATCAAGATGATGCATGGAATAATTTATGACCCCCATAAAGCATTTAAACCATCTGCACTCTTCTCCTTCATTCACCCTCATATTTTCCTTATTATATAGAGTTTACAACGTTTCACGGCCTTTCCATGAAATCACGCAATACCTCAATTTGGGAGGCTAGTGGAACACTTGGGAAGTGTTTTACATCTTCCAACCTTAGTCGCTTTCCAAATTTCTTTTCCTTTGTTACATGGTGCCTAGCAAAAATTCTTCCTCCACATCGCGGCTTCTAACTCAGCAAACTTCGTCCTTGCTTCTGCAGGATAAAAAACTTCCACATAATGTTATGTCTTTTGAGTCCACATGAAACTGTATTTTCCATGCCATAAAACATAATTTTATTTTCCACTTCTTTGCTCCACAAATATGTCATTAACCAAATTTCTAACTTTTCATGGGCATGTAACCTGCGATGCTCAGACTTTCCTTCAACCTGTGCGAGACCAATTTGATGCCCATAAAAGATTAACTTTCCTAGTGCCGTGAAGGACTAACTCAACCTCCACAAAGCACTATCTCCATCAAAATTTGCCTAAGTCCCGAAATGATGCTCTTTTATTTTGTGGGTTAAGAGAACCGACATAACACTACACGATTGCACTCCATAGAATATTAACTTATTCTTTTGTGGCTTTCCTGAGCAAAAGGTGGCTAAGTCCATTTTTGATAATTTATCCCAAATTGCAAAGGGATGTAATTTAGGATAACGGTTTATTGACCTCTAGGGGACATCTTCCTACTAGATAATGAAGACCAATAGCCTTGAAGCATCCATTAGGCATGGATTCAAGCATAATCTTGAAGAAAATTGATCTCAAGTTTTAAAATTTGTCTCCTAAATCCGCATGTACTTAAGAATGCACTGAAACCTGGTCTTGTGGAACTCTGAATAAAACTTGGAAACTTCTCCAACTATCTAATTTATGTCATGGAATCTGCTCTAAAAATAGAATTGTGTAACAACAACACGGGGCCACAAAAACTATGTAAAAACATGAAAAATCGTACATGCTCTGAGAGGAAGCATGTAGAGTGTGCCTAAGAACGTGTTTTGCAATAAGCAAACATAATCTACCCTACTCTAACCAAAGGAAAAGTTAAACAAAACTTGTAATTATCTAGGGGAAATATCTTCCCTTCCTTACAAAATTGGACCATATGATTAGTTTTGCAACAAATATGGTCTTTAATGAGAGTGGAAAATTATCATGAAATTGATTTCCCTCCCCATTAACAAATGAAAAGAGTAAAATTACCTTTGTTTAATCTTGATTGGGTTTCAAGAGGTGGTTTTGCTACTCTTTGGCACTTTATAGCTCTCCCTCATGCTCTAATTTGGGCATGACTAGTGATAACCCTGTTTTTAGCTCTAGACTAAACAAGTATCTGATTTAGCATTTGGCCTTAAGAATGGACCAATCATTTTGATTTGCCCATTTATTTCAAGCTCATCCCCATAAATAGGGGCATCGTGCAGACTTTCCTCATGGTGGATATTGTTTACAATATGGATTGGACTTTGTTCTACTTCTTCTATAAACAACTTTGCCTCGTGCAGATCCACATCATTTGGGTCTAACTGACCTCTCTTTAAAGTAGATGCCTTCCTTTGTACATTTTCCACAATCTTATCCTCCCAATCAGAATCATTCCAATCTTCAATTATTTTATAAGTGTCGTATTTGGTGAAAATGGTAAGAGATAAGATATAAACAAGGGAATACTGATTAATTATATTGTTAGATAAAAATGATTTGGAAGGTGAGGGAAGAATGGAAGAAATTGGGACAAGTTTCCTCTTTCCATCCTGAATGAGACTCTTCTCAGCTTGAATAATAATGTCAAAAGCCCGAGGAAGAGTGTTTCCTCCTAAATCTTGGATTAATATAGCCAAATCAACATCTAAGGACCTCAAATAATACAAGAATGCCATACCTTGCAAGGGTCTCAATTCTTAAGGGATCATTTTCCAAGTCCTTATGAATCTGATGTTGAATTGAACTGAGATATACATCATTAAAGATCATTTTGTATTTTGTTGTGGTGTTCCATGAGAGAAATAACATTTGTATTCTCCTTGAACCAACTATTTGTTATCCCAGCTGATCCCGTGTGGAAATGGATTAAGCAGCCATATTGTTGTACCATTCTCTTGCTTTGCATCTAAATGATGAAATCAAAAGTCTAAGGCAAATGTTTTCTTCTTTGATATTGTGAATGACATAGTGGTTGGTTATGTCTTGAATGTGATTAATAGGAGATTGATCTCTATTTCCATGGAAAAGAGGCACATTTATCAGGGTTATTTTGGGGATATCATCCCAATGCTGCAAATGAAGGGGGCTAGAACTGAAATGAGAGAATGAAAGAGCTCTCTAGAGAGCAATGGGAGGACTAAAAACATGAAAATTATGGAAAGGTGGAGGGGAAAGTGGAAGAAAGAAAAAGTTTTGTGGATGAGATAAATGTGTTTCTTGAATCAGTGGAGTCACTAAACATGTTGAGAAGAGCCTCTAAAAGCTAGATATCACCAAACACGCATCAAACTCGGTGAAATGAAGTTATACAGTGCTTCAATCTTATCCCACTAGGTGTGCCAAAACTATTGGTGATCAAAATTGCACCCTGCCCTGAATCATGGGAAATCCAATTTTTTGGGCCAACATGGGACTATCTCTAAGTGTGGGACTTACATCTTGCGACACACCTCCGGAGAAGGCTAGATTCCTTTGTTTTATGGGTTAAGAGAATCCACAGAGTACAACCTATCTAATTTTAAAACTACCACTAAACTACCTACTCTAACACATCTAAGGGACCAAAGAGAGAGAGAGGTAGGGAGAGAGGGATGCAGAAAGTATATACTAAGCTAAAAAGGAGTGGTAATAACACCAAAAATAAGGGCAATCACTCTCCACAAGGGAAAGAAAAGGGAGAAAACACATGAGGAAAGGGAAGATATATGTGCCACAGGCTAAAACCATGTAAAATGACCCTTTCCGCACGTTAACAACATATAAAAATGGAGAAACTTGTAAGTGCGACATACAGAACATACCAAATGTGAATAGATAAGCAAGAACACAATAAACATGATAATATGGTAGAGGATAGCCAAAACGCCCAATTTATTGCTTAAAAGATGCACAAATAGTTACACTCATGACAAAAGGTGAAAAATACACTGTAGAGACCAGATTCAAGGTATGAAACTCATGGGAAGTTGACCGCCATTTTGGCATGGTGTTGTTACAATGAAAGAGAGATCCCTTTTAATGAGTTTGAGTTCCATATTTATAGAGAATGAAAAGAAAAAGGAGAATGAGAAAGAGGCACCAACAAAAGAGATTCAACCACCGAAGACCAATTTCCATCATGTTTCCAGACAAGTGTGGGCACTTAACATGGATCAAATCACATGCCATCAAATTTGATGGTCAAGGAAACAACACCTATACTTCATTAAATTTTGGTTGGTGGATTGGTTGAACGTTTGATTTTCAAATTAGTCATGGATCTTATGCTTTCTTGCAAACATTCGATGTTTCCATGGTTTCCTGCGACCTTCACAACCTTAAGGTTATGCGCAAAATCATTTATGACCCCCACTAAGCATTAAAACCATTTGCGCTCTTCTCCTTCGTTCACATGTGGATTTTCCTTGTTTTGTAACTTTTACAATGTTCCACAACATTTATATGAGAAACCACACAATACCTCAATTTGGGAGGCTCGCGGAATATTGGGGAAGTATTTCGCAGCTTCCAACCTTAGTCACTTTCCAACTTGTTTTTCCTTTACCACATGGTGTTTGGTGGTACTTCTTCCTCTGCATCACGACTTCTAACTTTGTGGACTTCATCTTGGTTCCTCAGAATAAACAACCTTCGTGGAATGTTGTGTCTTTCAAGTATGTGTGACACTGTATTTTCAATGCTGCAAATCACTAAGTTTTTTTCCCACTTCTTCGCTCTGTGGATCTGTCCTTAGTGGAAATTATAAATTTTCGCAAGCGTGTAACCCATGATGCTCTGAATCACCTTTGACCCGCAAGAGACTGATTGATGCCCACGAAAGATTGACTTTCATAGTGCCAAAAAGGTCTAACTGAACCTCTGCAAAGCACTATCTCCATCAAAATCTTCTTAATTACCGAACTCATGCTCTTTGTTCTGCGGGTCAGGAGAACCCGCAAAACACTACATGACTACACTCTGTGGAATACTAACTTAGTTTTCCACAGATTTCTTGAGCAAAAGGTGGCTAGGTCTATTTTTGATAAGTTGTCCTAAATTGCAAGGGGGTACATTTTGGGACAATAAGGCTCAAATGCAAATTTCATACAACGTAAAATGAATAAAACAACTTTTTTCCTACGTACACCACACATATACATGTAACAAATACCAAGTAAAAAAACAAAGCATGATTATGAAAACATTGATAGTTACCTACTCTGCATAAAGAATGGAACACACATTTCCGTGTGGATAATTGTCATGCATACAAACATTAATGCAAAAAATTGCATTCCACCACATGTCGGATTTAAGAACCTTTGTTTTGGAAGTATGCATGTCTATTCATATAATTTTCCAATTATTTATTGCTATTGATTGGGCACGTGTCTAGAATTTTCCATGTTTATCTCAAAATAGTTGAAAATTTTAAATTTATCTCTTGAAAGTTTGTGGATATCCTAATCTTTCATTTTTCACGCTAAAGGTGCTGCGAAATTATATTTGGGTGGGTTGTTTTGACATCGTTTAGAGAGTGGGATGGTCCAAATTGAGTTTTCGTGGATGTTAACAATATGAGCCAATACAATTTGGTTATTTTATTAGAATCTAAATGCAAATATCTCTTGTAAATGATATACAGTAGAATATAAATGATAAATAATTTATTTAATTGTAACTATGAAAGGAAATGAGAGGGGTAAGGTACTTATCTAAATTTTGCTTATCCTGCAGTGAGTCTAGATAGGACAATATGATGAAATAGAAGCACAAAGCATCGAAATGAACCACATAAAAGTGCAACAAAGGTGGAGATGGTTGGATTGGGGCGCTTAGAGAGGGATAGGGGTGCCCACGGGTGCCCTGGGCCTGTTTCTGGGTGCTTGGGTCTACAAAATAGGTCAGAACCTGGTTCTAATATGGTTGTTAAGGATTCACACTTGCTTGCCTTTGGTCGCCTGTATGTCACACTTAGATTGGTGAGGTACTTGTAAATATTTAATGAAGTATAGACCTGCAAAATCCTCAAATAAACATCAAATCCTAAAAAAAAGATGTAAAATGAGGGGTTAGACTGTCCTCAGCTGTCACAATGGTGTACTTATGAATGAATGTTGCACTACATCTCAGACCCGATGTAGTTTTGTATGCTTGTGTGTGCAATGATGCTCCTAGGCCGCCCTCGCACTAATGACGCCAAGATAGCTGGTTATAGCTAGATAAAATGCAAATGTGTGGATGGAATAAAATGAAATCCCCTTCCTATGCAGTGTGTATGCAGAGTAATGTGCCCAAATGTAGTCCCTTGCTCTATGTAGATAGCTAGCCCTTGATAAGAATTGTTTGCACTTATAATGGTGTATATGTTGTGTTTATATATGGATCTCTTGTTAGAATTTCAACACTAACGACCCGACATGATGACTAGTACCTCGGGAGATGGGAGGGAAAATTGAAAAGACCAACCTCAAATGTAAAAAACAATATGAAACACAAAGAGGACACTGATGCCCATGATGGACAGGAGTGCCTGACGCTGGTGTCCAACCCTAGGTGCTAGTGTCCAAAGACAAGTGATGATAAATGAGTGAGAAATGACATACATGGATCCCTGTGACCTGACCTAAACTATGTGTATGAGTCACAAGTGTGAAAGATACGAGCAATAAAGACCAATAAGAAAAACAAATGGACTATGGAATGGGTCACCAATGAATAATTTTCTTATGCAAGATCCATATATAAAATAACATACTTGGTGGTATAGTAAATAGTAATAAATGTGTGATTTTGTGTCTACATAGTCTAACACACTTTTCATCATCTACATATGTTTGTTTCAATGTCTACACCTCCCCTACATATACTTGGCACTTTGTCAACGATGTATGTATATAAACAAATATCCTTATCAATCAATGCCTCGTCCACATCGCTAAAACCCGCTTGACAAGTCCTACTCACAATAAAATCAAGCCATCATTTTTCTTTACCTATGGACATGTGTAGATCCAAACCGCTTGAAGTTCCAAAACCTTTTGATTTATTTATGGCTACTAATTTCTTTCTTCACAAATTCCATGTCTAGGATCGACATGAAATTGACTAGTTAAATCCATAGTAAGTACGCTAGAACATAAATTAAGAAAACAAGGAATCCCTTTCACATCTAGACAATATACGATACACTTTGATGGTTTTATTAGTGAAAAATCTTGCTTGTACTCCACGACAGAAGAAACCATATGGAGTATTTTATCCATGATTTCTTTGAATGGAAGGTTCGCATGAAAAATTCATATCGTATAAAAATGAATAAAGTAAATAAAGTATACTATGAAGCCTACAAAGGGGCATTTACACCTAAAGCATACACAAAATATAGGAAAATGTGTTTATTAAATTACATGAGTTACTAAAAGATGTGTGCATTTTGTATGTTGTGTGCCACAAAATTGGAATACCAAGTGTTAAAACTCCACATAACGACACACCAACATCCATAAACATATAGAAAGTAATGGTAGAGGGGCAAATCATACAGATCTCCTTATGCGTCAATTCCTCGTCCACATCACCAAAATCCCTCTGACATGTCCTGCTCGCAATAAAATGAAGCCATCATTTTTCTCTTGTCTCGCTCTATGGTTGTGTGTAGATCCAAGATGTTTCAAGTTCAAAACCTTTAAATTTATACATGGCTAATAATTTTGTCTTCACAAATTCCATGTCTAGGATAGACATGAAATCAACTTCTTAAACCCAAAGTAAGTACACTAGATCTTAAATTAAGAAAACAAGGAATCCTTTTCACGTCTAGACATTATACAATACACTTTGATGGTTTTATTAGTAAAAAAACTTGCCTTGTTACAAATTACAGAGCGATTTGTACTCCACGATGTAAGAAACCATATGGTGTCTTACTCTATCCACGATTTCTTCGAATGGAAGACTCAAATGTGAATTTCATAAAGCGTAAAAATGATTAAAGTAAATAGAGCATACGAAAATATAAATCCTATAAAGGGACATTTACATATAAAGAATACACAAAATAGAGGATAATTTGTCCATTAAATTACACGAGTTACTAAATGATGTGCATTTTGTATGTTGCATGCCACAAAATTGGAATACCAAGTTTTAAAAGTCCACATACCGACATACCAACATCAATAAACATATAGAAATTAATGGTAGAGGAGTAAATTATTGCATGAAATTGAACTTTTGGTTTAAACATTAATGCCTCATATATTGTTATTGATTTTACTTTGCCCAAGGTGTAGTTGTGTTTCATGTTAATAATGTGAGTGAGATCTAGAAATATCACAAATATTAAGCATCTTTTGTTCTTTAGTCATTGCCTTATGGCCATATCTGTGTCCTAAACTATTTTGAGAGCTTTATATTTAGGATAATAGGTATCGTAGAAGGGTACCGTGTTCCTTTTTCCACCTTGAAAACCACCTTTTGTTATCTTTCCTAACACATTATCCTGTATAGACCCTTGTAAATTAAATTGATTGTCCCTCTATTGCACTTCGCTTGGCTTTGTGTTAACATCGAAGATTTTACTTCCATTGAGCTCAAATTGATCTCTCAATTTCAATCTATATTGGATTTTCATTTCATTTTGGGATCAACATGCACCAATGTTTGCATTAAGGGTCCTACAATATCGACATCATATTGCATCATGAATCATGCATTGAGTGTTACAATTCATACTTTTTCACATTTAACATCTCCTTTCACCACTAACGGGATCATGGAGTTTACATCGAGATCAAGATGATAAGAAATTACTGGAATCACCACTTCAAAAATGTTACTAAATGATCTGACGCGAGTATTTATAAGTACGTTTGTAAGTTATTTCATATAAATAATTATATGTATGGTTAGGTTAATATCTTGGATCTATTTGTGAACATCTAATAAAAACTATATTCTTGATTTATATTTATGTTATTTGTTTTTTTCCAGAGATTGATGAATTCTAAAACATTCTTCGCAACTATTTCTTACATAAACCACACGTAAACATGTAACAAATACTAAACAAAAATACAAAGCACGATTATGAAAACACTGATAGTTACTTGCTCCGCATAGAACTTGGAACACACATTACCATGTGGCTGACTGGTTGTCCATCCAAACATAAATGCAACATCCAAACATAAATGCAACAAGTGAAAGTATTCAACAACCCTTCCATATGTCAAATTAAAGTACCCTTAATTTGGAAGTTTATGCATGCATATTTGTATAATTTTCTAATTCTTTATTGTTATTGATTGAGAACGTGTTTGGCACTTTCCATGTTTATCTCAAAACAATTGAGTATCTAACTTTTCTCTTGAAAGTCTGGCACATACCCTAACCATTCCCAACCATAAGAAGATTAGAATTGGATTGTAATGCTTGGTCATAATGACGTTGGTTAGAGTGATGGGCTGGTTAAAATAACATGGGTTTTCATGGATGTTAATAGTTTGACACACTTTTAGTATATAACTTTCCCGTGCATATACTTGGTGCTTCATCATACTAAGTAGGCAGTGGATAAACAAAGGTCGGACTTATCTGTCAATGCCTTGTCCACATTGCCAATAACCCCTTTGACATGTCTTGATCACAGTAAAAATATATAGCCAGTCATTTTTTCTATTCTCTCCCTATGGACGCGTGTATATCATAAGATGCTTGAAGTTCAATGACCTTTTGACTCAAGATATGGCTACTAATTCTTTTGTTCAAAAATTCCATGTCTAGGATTGACATGAAGTCAACAACTTAATCCCATAGTAAGTACATCAGATCGTTAAATTAAGAAAGTGAGAAATCCCTTTCACATGTAGACATTATACGATATCAGCTATGTATGTGTTTTAGATAGTATACAACCTTGTAAATGCATATTAGAGCGTTTGTACACACACAACGTAACCCACCATATGTAGTCATAGTCTATCCATGATTTCTTCACAAGAACTTTGTCGATTGCTATTAAGTTTTCTTTATTGCACAAAAATGACATAAAACAACTTGGATTTTCCTAGGGTTGATTACCACATGTGTTGTGGTTAGTTGTAGTGTATGTATTGGTGCAACACCACTTAAGTCCACATACAAAACACGATTATGCATTTTCCATTGATAGTTTCCTGCTCTGCATAGAGCCTAGAACACACATAGGCCATGTGGACGAATGGTGTCCATCCAAACATGTAATGCAAAAATTCACAGTCGTCGGTGACCCTACCATATGTCATATTTAGGCACGATTCATTTGGAAGTATGCATGTATGTCCATATAATTTTCCAATTCTTTACTCTTATTGATTGGGTACGCGTTTGGCACTTCCCATGTTTATCTCAAAGCAATTGAATTTTTTAACTTTATCTCTTGAAAAGTCTACACATATCCTAATCTTTCAATTTTTACGCTAAAGGTATTGCCAAATTGGATTAGCGTGGGTTGTTTTGACATTGGTTAGAGTAGTAGGATGAATTTGGATTGAGTTTATCATAGATGTTAACATGGTCAGACACAATTTTTGTCATCTACATATGTTTGTTTCAATGTATATACCTCACTCGCATATAATTGGCACTTCATCAACTATGATGTATGCATATATACATAGCTCCTTGTCTGTCAATGCCTCATCCACATCACCAAAACCCCTTTCACAAGTCTTGCTCGCAATAAAATAAAGCCACCATTGGTTTTTCTCTTATCTCTGCTTATGGACGACATGTAGATCCAAGATGCTTGAAGTTCAAAACCTTTCGATTTAAATATGGCTGCTAATTGTTTTTTTCATAAATTCCATGTCTAAGATTGACATGAAATCGACAGCTTAAACACTTGAGTAAGTACACCGGATATTAAATTAAGAAAACGAAGATTCCCTTTCATATCTTGACATTATATGATACACTTTGATGGTTTTATTAGTAAATAACATTCCTTGTAAATTATAGAGCGATTTGTACTCCACAAGGCAATAAATCATATGGAGCCTTAGTCTGTCCATGATTTCTTCCAATGGAAGGATCAAATGAAAATTTTAATACCGCGTAAAAATGAATTAAAGTATATAGAGTACATACAACCATATGAAGGCTTCTAAGGGTCGTTTACATATAAAGGATTCACAAAATAGAGGAAAATGTGTCTATAAAATTATACGAGTTACTAAAAAACGTGTGTATTTTGAATCTTACATGCCAAAAAATTGGTATACCAAGTGTTACAAGTCCACATAGCGACACACCATCATCCATAAACATGTAAAAAGTAATGGTAGAGAGGAAAAGCATACATATTTCCTTATCTGTTAATGCTTCCTTGACATTTCCAAAATCCGATTTGGCATGTCTTGTTCACAATAAAATCAAGCCATCATTTTTCTCTTGTCTCTACATTATTCCCACATGTAGATCCATGTTGCTTGAAGTTAAAAACCTTTCAATTTATATATGGTTGGTAATTATTTTCTTCACAAAGTCTATGTCTAGGATTGACATGAAATCAACCACCTACACCCATAGTAAATAGACTGGATCTTAAATTAAGATAATGAGGAACTCCATTTCACATCTAGACATTATACAATACAGTTTGATGTGTTTATTAGTAAAAAACCTTCCTTGTTACAAATTATAGATCGATTTGTACTCCACAACGTAAGAAACCATATGTAGTCTTACTTTATCCTTAATTTATTCGAATGGAAGGCTCAAATGTAAATTTCATACCTCGTAAAAATGAATAAAGTAAATACAACATACAAAAATATGGTAGCCTACAAAAAGACTTTTACATTTAAAGAATACACAAAATAGAGGAAAACATATCCATTAAATTGCATGAGTTACTAAAAGATGTGTGCATTTTTTCTGTTGCATGCTACAAAATTGGAATACCAAGTGTTAAAATTCCACATAATGACATACCGACATCCATAAACATATAGAAATTAATGGTATAGGGGAAAAGCATTTCTTACAATTGAACTTTTGGTTAAAAAAATTCATGCTTCATATTCAACTTTGTTATTGGTTTTACTATGCCAAAGGTGCAGTTGGGTTTCATGTGATGGACTCATGATGCAATATGATGTTGAGATTATAGGATTGCCCCTCAATGCAAAGACCGATGCAATTCATACATACTCACATCTAGCATCTATATTTCCTCACACCGCTGACGGGTTCACGGAGTTTGCATCGAGTATGAGATGATAAGACACATATACATGTAACAAATAATAAGTAAAAATACTAAGCATGATTATGAAAACACCAATTATTACCTACTCCAAATAGATCATGGAACACACATTACCATGTGCATAACTATTGTCCATCCAAACATAAATGCAACAAGTCAAAGTATTCAACGACCCTTCCATATGTCAGATTTAAGGACCCTTAATTTGGAAGTATACATGCCTATATGTATAATTTTCTAATTCTTTATTCTTATTGATTGGGAACGTGTCTGGCACTTTCCATTTATCTTAAAACAATTGAATATCTAAAAATTACATATATTGTTTTATTGGCCATACCTTACCATTCCCAACCATAAGAAGATGAAAATGATTGCAATGCTTGGATCATACTTCAGAAAGATGGCTTTAAAATAATGCACCTTTAATTAAATATCTGTACATAATCGTAACTTTGTATATATTCATCGTAAAAAGGTAGCTAAAAACAAGGTCGAACAACGAGGCAGAGGAATCCTATAATATATGTATGAATATATACAAATATATATGTGTGTATATGTATATGTGTATACTATCTATTTAAATACATACAATGAATCATTGAAACTTGAGAAACATATTGTTAAAATCATGCATATCTAATCACACTTCCATAGATAATCATTGTCAACAAGCAATGAAACACAAGTCCATTTAAATCAATTATGTATGTGTGAAGATTTATACAATTATACTTACCTATTAGTGTTTGTACACACACGTACCTGTATTTACATACCCATCATATTTTTCACAAGAACGTTGTCGAGTGCTATTAAGTTTACTTTATTGACTTACATTAGTTTTCGCTATTTAGGGTTGATTACAATGTATTATTGGTGCCGCACCACTTTTCATATCTGCGCCTTTTGCATTTTCCAATTTTTCCAGTCAAGGCCCTTTAAGTAAAGTATGTAACAAAAAACTGCTTGTGTAAAATATGATATTTTTATAAATGCAAGTCCGCTTGGGCACATATCCTCATACACATATATACATGTTTCTATATTCACACATACATAATAGGTTTCCTCTACCTGCCTGGTTAGACTTTTTTGTGCGTTGCCTTTTCATTATGTTATCTACAAAATTGTGGTTTGATCTGTATTATTTTAAAGTCATATTTCTCAAGTATTTTTGACTTAATGTAAGTTCAAGGTTGACATATATATATATATATATATATATATATGGCCATAGCTTGCCATTCCCAACCATAGGATGATCACAAAATATGAAAAGAAAAATTTACAACACTTGACGAAATGGTTAAAAAAGATATTTGCAACCTTCCCTACCTCAATTTTTGGTCATCCATCTATCCCCTGCTCCACATTTTCCTTTGTCAAATTCTACTAACAAATTTATTTCCTTGAAGAGTGACCCTTCACACCTCCACTCTTTATTCCTCCACTCAATGCCTTTTGGCATACACTACTTGTGTGGGAATGCTATTATCACTAGCAATTACACATGAGTTGCAATTTACGTCGGTAAGTATAACATCATTAAATTTGTTGGTGATGTAATTTAATGATGAGTTCAAGTAAACGGTGGCTCAAAGTTAAACCTGTGTTTGGGATAGGATATCAATGCCAAACAAACATGTGTCATGGATATTGCAGACAATACACCATTTAAAACCTTGCTCCAACATACCATAGACTTTTTCAAAACAATTGGAGAAAGTTTTGGCGTCTCTTTGACAACCATGGTCAAAACTGCATCTAATATTTGTTCGGGTGTGTTTTACATGTCTGAATTACGCCAGAGAGGATAACAATGTTTAGTTTGGTGGATTCATAATTTACAGCAAAGTCTATGTAAATTTAAATTGTTTTATGTTTTTTTGATGGGGAGGACTGAAAAATCATGCTTTATATGTGTCTTGTTGTAAGAAAGAAGAGATTTACATACATTCTCCCAATATTTTCTCCACCCTTGGTCTTCCTCCCTCAATCCCCTTTTTCACCTTCTCTCTTCCTCCTTCAATATTTAAATAGTTCAAATTTAACTTTTTCAACACATCCCTGTCTACATCTCCATTGCACGCAACTCACATACCTATGGTGTTAGTATGTATGTAGGCTGTAAATACGACAGGAAAATTCCCGTCCAATGACCCCAAATTACGTTTTTTCTAAAGACAAATTACCGTCTTACAACAGAAAAACCATCGCCTGCACTTTGACATTTAGAACTACGCCTGATTTATGTTTCAAAATAAACATTATCACATTCGCATTCCCACCAAACTTTACACTTCAAAAACTACTTTTAAAACACTTTTTGAAATCATCCCTAAGGTTATGACGATTATGTTGATTTCCAAACACAATATACATTCTGCCCAACGTATATATTTTGTTTTCGATGATCTGCCCACCATTTCTGTACGCTACAAATATTTTCAATGGCTTCAATCTTTGTGTATGACAGAGAACTCCTTAATTTTTTAAGCCTCTCACCATTGGTAGATATTGTTCCCAAAAACACTCGCACTCTCCCACCTTTTTCACAAAAAGGAAGCCATTTAAAATGGCGAATAATTTTACAGGACCATGTTTACACCACACCCTCCAAATATCCCACAAATAAAATTGAAAATATTCTTCACGATGCAATCACAAAAAATTAGTAAACAAAATTAAAACAAAGTGATTGTGGTTAGAAACGCTTTACCTGGGCTCCCCATAAATACAAACTAAAGCCCATTGTATTTGGGATTGTGCGAAAGGGTTTCAAATCTGCTAAAAATCAGATTATCATGCATCCGATTTGATAGCAGTTAAACTGTCCATCGAGATTACATTAAGATCTAAGGCTGTCGATTGCTGGTAGAGTGGGTTGCAATTTAAGCTCGTGAGGGATTTCAAGCATCTGCAACAAGATCCCCTTGTTGGCATTAACGAGGCTCGCCATGACAATAATATTATGCATAGGGAAGGGCAAAAGATGGCCCAGAAGATTAACTATTTCTTTCCCAACAAACACATCCCATGCTCGTTCGGTTATAGCACGCACAATCCTCACGTATTTCAGACTCTCTGCCTGAAAAAATTCAGGTCTTATACCTCCATTGCTGCCTGCAAAGTGCTCATACCACAGGGACATGCGATACCCAAATATTTCACCTCGGGTTCGATACCCTTCATTTTCACCGTTGATGTGCTGCGGCTGATAACAACCCTGTGGTATCTCCCTGTGGTCAATATATAACATGAGTGAGATATTTTGACAGTGCAAGGCGATTGAGGAAGGTGGCTGAAAGCGGATAGTTATTTTTGCAATCATGTTGTTTCACCAAATTAATTAATTGCAAACACTATTTAACAATCAAATTGCTTCATAAAGTTGATATTCAAGACAACTTACACTATTTCACCTAAATATCTAAAATCCGGCAACCAATAATGTTCAGACAACAATGGAGCTACCAGAATTTGACATTTTCCAGCAAGGGCATCCCCTTGAGTTCTTGTGTCAAGGATTCCTAAACCCCCTTGATCTCTTTACCATTGTGCAGATCCTAAAGCCACCAAAGGAATACCTTTCAATCCACTTTGCTTGCCCCAAAAGAAGCTTATGAGAATCTTTTTCAGCATTTTACTGGCCAACTGCAATGGGAAAAGGCAAGAGGAATAGCAACTGCCATGCTACTGGAATTTTATCAAAGCTAATCATAATCTTCTTGAAAAGGGGATCATGGCTACTGCAAGCTTAAATATTCTTTTCAACACCAGCCTTTATCCACTTCCGTTGACAAAAATAAAAAGCAAACCCACGGATGCAATTCCAAAGTAGCCAATGATTAGCCCTGGATTGGTAAGTTTCCATCTTCAAATTAGCTAGATTGGAGGCCATCTTGACAGATGAGAAGAACTTCAGTTTTCTCCTCAATGACTACTACTCCAATGGATCCTGCTAATGCTTTTAAGCACAAAATAGTACCCTCTACGGAGTGTTGAAACAGTTCCAGAGTTAAGGTGGAATCATCAGCAATGTACGTTAACTAATTGGCTAGCTCTTGGTAAAAGGATTTCTTGGCTTTGCCTTGCACTCTAACTGCCCTTAAAAGATATCCGAGAGCATTTGCTTTAATCACGTAACAAAATGGTGCTTAAGAAAATCCCTGCTGGATAGATCTTTGTAAATGAATAGGGTCCAAAAGAGCTCCATTCACACTAACTCTTGTCACGGCCCTCTAGAAAAGGATCTCCATTGATCTATGAACAAAGGAAACCAAATCCCAGCCGATCTAACATATAAGGCAAGAGGGAAAGAGTAATGGTTTAGGTGTAAACTCAGATGTGGTGAAAAAGGTCAAGTATTTACATATAAACACAATTATAATTCTTATTCCAAAAGTAGGTAGTTATGAAAATCTGAAGTACCTTTTGCGATTTCAAGGAATTAATTTTCTTTAACCTTCCATAATCTTTTAGTAAATCAACAGTGAACCATCAAAGTATAAATCCTACAACAAGCATTAATAAAGAGGGTCCCAAGGTACTCAATGATTGTTTTTGGCTAAGATCGTAACTAAGCCAATCTCAGATAGAAAAGTTCAACAATGTCAAGTGATTCCACAAATCCTTCAATTCTCTTGCTCAAGAAAATGGAACTACTATGAACAAAATAATGGCATAAGTAAAGCAAACTGTTAATCCCTCCTTGCAAGCAGACAGAATTCTCCACATGCTAACAATGGACTTATTGGCAATGGTAAAAGAATCAGTAAAATCACAAAATATCTGTGGAAATCAATTTTACACACATAACACTTGTTCATATGCTAGCAAAGCTTGAGAGTGTAGAACAATATTAGCCAACTTCCCTCTATGGCAGAACCTATAATATCATCATCACGATTGTTGTCCATACTTTACAAACAATCCTCCCACAGTATCTAAGTTTCATGTTGGATCTGTAAGGGGAATGCAGTTGAATCAGAAAAGAGATGTTCCGTGTTTGATAAACAAACTCCGAGATTCATAATTAAGCTTGGAAAGTCCAAAGCCTCTGATAGATGTAACAAGGATTACATATGCAAAATTCAATAGTGTGTACGCATAAAACCTTTGATAAATGTAACTAGGATTATATATGCTAAATTCAACAGTGTGCTGGGGCATAAATTTAGTAGAGTTTTGTCATGTCATGTTTCTGACCAAGCATAAGTGTATGTCGAATGTTATTAGCTTTGGATTAGTCGTGATCAGTACTTGTGTTCAATACAAGTGGTCGTCAAGCACCAGACACATATTGGGGTAGCTCTCGTGATCATTAGTCATAGTTTCCAGAGTCCTGCCAAAGCAGGTTTTATCATCTGAATGATCTTAACTACTGAAACTGGACGCAAGGAATCCAAATTTTCATAACACGCTTTTTAAATTTATTTTAACTTCAAAAAAATGAAAATTGTTCTGATGGGTGAATCATGGCACTCCGAAATATTCTTAGAATCAAATTCTCCTCGCTACTGAGCATTTGTGAGAGTTGAAGCTTGAATTTATTCTCTGCTGGATGGTTCATGGTAGTACAAAATCCTTTCAAATAAATTTTTATCTTATTTTTTTGGCTTCCTTTCGGCATCAATTCAGGCCATACAAATCAACTTCTGCTATAACATCCTCTATGTTGTGTTACGGACATGAGTAAACGTACAAGATGCTGCAATGCTGCTATAGCTCCATGCAGATTCTATAAAGGCCAATAGATTGTGGATAAGAGAGAATGTTAAAGACCAATAGATTTGAAAGCAAAAGAATGGATCACGAGCATGTAAATAGCAATTGTAATAAAAAAGTTCTTTTGAGAGAATGTCAAAGACCAGTCGATTTGAAAGCAAAGGAAATTGGAATGGATCACGAACATGAAAGTAACGATTGAAAAAAAATAAAAATTCTCTGTATGGGCCTTTATGGTATCTGCAGACCTATAGCAGCACTGCAGCATCTTGCATGTTTACTCTGATCTGAAACACAACATAGAGGCTGCTGTAGCAGAAGTTGAACTGATGCTGAAAGGAAGCCAAAAATATAAGATAGAAATTGATTTGAAAGGATTTTGTACCACCATGAAACATCCAGCAGAAAATAAATTCAAGCTTCAACGCTCACAAATGTTCAGCAGTGAGGAGAATTTGATTCTGAAAATATTTTGGAGTGCTATGATTGGCCCATCTGAACAATTTTCATTTTTTCTGAAGTTAAAATGAATAAAGAAAACTGTTTTAATCGCTATTTTCATGTTTGTGTAAATCCATTCCTTTGCTTTCAAATCTACTGGTCTTTAACATTTTCTCTGATCCACAATCTCTTCATCGGATGATCTCCCCTTAACTAGTGTCAGTTCGATATCCTCTGCCTCAAAAGCTGCAAATATGTGCTATATGTACAATAAGGATGGGAACATCTATGATTCACAAGGATGGAATTCACAGTCAGATACTATAACAAGAACTAGAACATACTTGAAAGAGCATGAATACTCATCAATACTCTTATTAAAGTTCGTATGTAATTTCTATATGTAAGAAATATAATTCCCTCAACGTCAATAACTTATAACTCAAATACCGAATATTTCCATGCAATAACTCAACACAGGAAACAAATGAACACTGTTTAGCGTCTCCAACATGTCAATGGGACATACCTTATAGATCAGGCAGATATGCTCTCCTTTGCTACTTATTCTATCAAGATCTTCTACAAGATCCCCTTAAAGGAGTCGAGACTGAGGCAACTCAGTGTTGAATGCTTCAGTCAACTTCCCCCAGTTCTGCGGATGGGACAATGACTCACTCATATGGCCAGGGCAGTAACTAAAGAGGAAGTACATGAGGTTGTCTTCTCCTTTGACCCATCAAAAGCACCTGGCCCTGATGGTTTCACAGGACTATTCTACCAAACCTTTTGGTATCTCATCAAATCAGAGTTACTCACACTAGTAATAGAGGCATCACGGAGAAGTAAGTAAATGCTCTGACAACTGAATTGCACCAAACTAATTCTTATTCCTTATATCAGTATATTGCCTTGTGCAATATGGTTTATACAATCATTTCCAAGCTAATTGTCAATCGTCTCAAGCCCCTCCTTCACTGGCTTATTTCTCCTACTCAATCTGCATTTGTTCCAGGGCATCTGATAGTGGATAATGATATTGTTGTTCAAGAACTCCTACATTCCTTACAAACACAAAAAAGGCCTGGGATTATGATCAGGTATAATATTTCAAAGGCTGCTTTGACAGATATAACTGGTGATTGTTTCAACAAATTCTCTCAAAATTTGGTTTTCATGAACATGTCATACAATGACATAGTAGCTGCATCTGCAGTCCCACCTACACAGTAGCACACAACGAAGAAACAAGGCAGCCATTAGATTCAACCCGGGGATGAAGGAAAGAAGATCCAATGAGGCCCTACCTCTTTATCCTTATGAGTGAAAATTGAAACTCTGAGTCATATAATTCAACACACTAAAGCCACAGAGCATACGTGGCATCTCAGTTAAGAGAGGAGGACAAAGATATTCCAGTTTCTACTTTGTTGATGACACCCTACATTTTCATCCCTGTTAATAAGGGAACTGGAAGAGCTTGCTCATATTCTGCAAACCTTATAAACAATCTTGGGAAAAAAATGCTAAAACCAATGTTTTCTTCCTAAACGTCTCGGCAAGTCAAAAAGGGGCAGTTCTTAGTTTTAGTCCCTAGAGTTATCCCATTCACTAAAAGTGGGCAGTTCTTAGTTTTAGTCCCTAGAGTTATCCCATTCACTAAAAGTTACTTTCCCACCTCTTATTTGGGAATCCCTTTTCATCTCAAATGGACTACTAACTTATAACACTCTCCAGAATCAGAACCAAAATAACCAAGTGGACCAACAAAAGGTTTGTTTTGCCAGGAAGATACAAATGATTAAGGTCGTGCTCCAAAACATTATTATTTATATGCTGTCTCTCATTTCTCTTCCCCACTCATGTTGAACATCAGCTCATTCATATTTTCACGAACTTTCTATAGCAAGGGCAACAAGATAGATTCAAATATCCCTTGGCTGCCCGTATACCAGTCTAAGTCACAAGGTTTGAGTTCGTGTTTATGTTCGACGAGGATAAAGTTTGGTTCAAGTTCGCCAATGGATAAAGTTCAGAAAAAAACGTCTTTAAGTTAGAATAATTTATTTTCAATCATTTTTTATTTTTTGAAAAAATTGCATAAATGTCAGAGGTGGAGAGAGCTATTTGTCCGCTACTTTTAGTTGGTATGTGTATATACACACACATCTGTAAACTAATGCAAAATCATGCCAAAAACTTAACCTTGCAAAAATAATGGATGAAGTCTGAGTTCATATTCGACGAGAATAAAGTTTGGCAAAACTCGAACTTCTTCAATAAAATTTAGAGAACCTTGTGACGTAGGTTTGAACAATCAACAAATAACTTTAGGGATTTGTTATTATTAATAAATTATTTGTGGGAATTTACCCTACTTAAACTAGAAAAGGAGACAATAGCTTCTTCTTTTAGTGCATTTGGTGGGTGTCTGCTGAAATTAGTATGACATACCCTGCTTTTTGAATTCATGCTTGCAGTGTTTGCTTAATTTACTGTTATGCGTCTGTAAGGTCACATTTTAGTGAATTCTAGTTTGAATTCACATCCCCTTTGGATTTTTTTACCAGGGAAAACATTTTTTTTTGTTTTTAATCTGTGAATAAAAGTTGTAGGGGTCCCTTTCCCTGTAAATAAAACAAAAAAGCAAAGACTAATAATGATTTCAGCCTGTAGTACTACCTGAATCAGAAAGAGCATAGAGGCTCAAAGGAGCAAAAATTCGGAATGAACAAATATTTTCTATCTAAATCTTACATACTGGATAAGCCATGTGCACGCAACCCTATGAAGCTATCACCTTCCTACTGTGAGAAAGAAGGGCTTCCATTGTCCATTGCGAACTTCCATCAAAAGAATTCATTGCATCACTCAGCTTCTAATTTTTGACCTCTGCACTTTCGATGCTCACAGTTAGGTTTAGACATAAGGGACTTAGTTTGGGAAATTCCAAGAGATTTGTTAAGAAGATCTAGAGGAGCCAGGTCATCATCCTCAGCCAGCTGGAGTGAAGTGTCATCACCAGTTTGTGAACCTTCACCACCCATGGAAAGCTTTTTAAAGTTTGATGTAATATGACAAATTTGGATAGATATTGTTAATGGCATTTAGTATGTTCTGCAGGGTTATGGTTTGGTTTTGTAGTGTTATTGTTCTGTTCTCCTTTCTCATACATTTTGGATCATTCTGTTGTGAAGCTGCTGTTGCTTGGGAGCCCAATAAGCCTCTGGTAATTGAAGACGTTCAAGTTGCTCCACCTCAGGCTGGAGAGGTTCGCATAAAGATCGAGTATGTGGCACTCTGCCACACTGATGCATACACCTGGAGCGGGAAGGTAAGCCTCTTTGGTTGACCTTCAGGCATTAAGGCATAACTGGGACTTTTAGGGGCTTACTTTAAGTCTTTCTAGTTCCTTATATGATTCTTTCTTTTTAATTAAAAAAAATAATAATGAGATTCTGCAGCTGTAATTTAATTTGATTTTGATATTGTTGTAAAAGCAATGTTTCTGCTTAAAGGTAAAAGTCAGTAATGATTCATAGTCATTAGGCTTCTAATTTTTTTTAATAATCAACAATTTTTCCTTGAATTGACACCAATCCCACCTGCTGTTTTATTTAAGACAGGATACTGTCCGGATTTTGCCTGGTTTGTAATTTGTATCCAGCCACGTCTGGATGGCTAACATCATTGTGGCTGCATTAAGACAGGTGGCCTGCCTGGCAGTGCTTGAACCTGGGTCCTTACTCATCTGAGATTTGTGGGTAAAAGTTTTGGATAGGTGTTTAAAGTATAAAAAGATTTTTCTATCTTACCTAAGCATACCAACATGCCAAAGAGACAGGAGTTCATTTAAATTATCACTTAAGGCATTTTAAAAATGTGGTTACCTGTGGCTGGCCTAAACTCTCAAATATTGCAATCAACATTGAGATTGGAACTCGTATCTGATATTATGTACCATAAATATTGAATCTATTTGTATTGCCTTTTAATCTAGAGTGACTATGGTATTAATTAATTATAATCATGTTAATTTTGAGTGATTATTTCCTTACACTTTTATATAGTGATATTGTGATGTGCCCACAAGTAAGGAGACTTCAAATAGAAGAAGAGAGATCCTTTATCGTGGGTCTCTGGAATGAGAGCCTCTTGTATGGCTTCATCCCATCCAGCCTTAAATGCAACAATTATGACTATCACAACCACAAGTTGGTCTTGCATAATTCTGGCCTCAAGTCAACCTGCAACATCAACTCATAATAAGAATTAATTAACCATTTTTTTATGAGGGGGTTGGAAGGTTTCAAATAAGTCCTATATTTTGTACCTTGTAAGTGTGATTTAGTGAGCTGTAAGTAGCTGTGTGCCTTTGCCTATTAAAGTTGTTTACTGATTATTCATACTGCTTTTGCCTGGTTGGTAATATGTATAACCTATCACTTTCTGTAGTGGAATTCCCATCCAAAATTTCTTTGTATTTTAAATTTGTGCTTACATTATAACCATGGAGGCAATCTCAAAGTAGGACTCCTTATTTATACGTTGTATTTTGCTTCTGTGTTTTTATTTGTCTTTTCTCAACTTATACCTTTATGCATGCATCCACAGTGATGATTCAAAAACTTTTGTTCTTTGGCTGCAGGATCCAGAGGGTCTTTTCCCCTGTATCCTTGGACATGAGGCTGCTGGGTGAGTATGTTTGATATTCTGGAAACTGTAAGACCTTTCTTACGTCAAGTTTTGTGATACTCAAAAGGCATGTGACTTGCAGGATTGTTGAAAGTGTCGGTGAGGGTGTTACTGAAGTTCAACCCGGGGATCATGTAATTCCTTGTTACCAGGCAGAATGTAGAGAATGCAAGTTTTGCAAGTCAGGAAAGACAAATCTCTGCGGCAAAGTTCGATCTGCTACTGGTGCTGGTGTTATGCTGAGTGACATGAAAAGCCGGTTTTCAGTGAACGGGAAACCGATCTTTCACTTCATGGGTACATCAACATTCAGCCAGTACACTGTTGTACATGATGTGAGTGTTGCAAAAGTGGACCCACAAGCTCCTTTAGAGAAGATTTGCTTACTTGGTTGTGGTGTGCCCACAGGTATGTCTTTATTGTTCTTAAAATTTGCATGACTATATTTGTGCATGCATGGCGACTTGGGTTATTTTTTCTTAGGACCAATCTTAAGTTGAAAAAGCTGTTCAATAGCAGCAGAATCTGCTGCTTGTTTTGCTTAGAAAGTAAATAATATTACTACACATAGAGTTTCCAAAGTTGAATCAGGTATTCTGTTTATAAGATAACAAACAGCAAAGCTTTACATGTTAAAAAGATCAGAATCCCTGAATCTGCTGATTTTCAGAAGTGGCAGAAAGTAATGTGAAAACATTATAGTGCTTTGTCCATGAAAGGGATGTTAGAATTGCTCAGGTAGAACTTGAGTTCGTGAATCTCTGAATATGGACATGATCTCTGTATTGTTCTTTGCAATCTTCTCTTGTAAAACAAAGGATTGAAGAAAGTGCTCTGTGGGCTACAAACAGACCCAGAGGTGGATTGAACTTTTTACTGCTCAGTTGGTGCCATCTTTAAGGCACCTTGTTTTAGTTGTGTCTAGCTGGAAAACTGTGTAATTAGTAGATTCTTGCGAGTCCATGATAGAATTGCTATATATTCTGCAAATCTTGGTTGAGAAAGAACTATTTTAATGTAAATATGTACACAGATAATGTAGGCTATTTATCATATAGAGCCGAGCAGACAAACGGTTTGGACATTTTGTAATGGGTGGAAACGTGAGGTCTGAAAGTGAATTCATTAGCACTATAGAAGGCATATCAAGTGTCCAATTATACGTTTCCAGTTGCATTATTGAACATTTTCTGGCCATATAATAAAAATGACATGTGAATTAAAATGGTAAATTTTAGAGAAAATTGATATATTTGAAATACATGTATAATAGAACAGAAATGTGATCATAGGATTTCCTCAGATGCCCCTGTCATGCAAACTCCAGGTACAATAAGGCTTCAATTGGTCTATTAGAGATATTGAAACTTTCTTTTGCTAATGGTACTGAGGGTTAAGGGACCACCCTGGATCTGGATTCTTTTAGGAGATATGCTGATTTCCAGTTGGTGTTAACTAAACTTAAACCAAATTGGGAAATAAAAATATTACATGGCCTTCTAAAATCAAATTTAAACATCATCTTTTCTGCCCATTGGACTATCTCCATTTCTTCAACTCCAAGCTTATCCAACTGCTAGAAATTTAGAAAAAATAAAAGTCAGTGGTTTTTGTTGTTCATTCATCACATTCGTTATTCTGTTATCCCTTTCCTCAGTTTGATTCAATAATGAAAATGCACTATTGAATGCACATAAAAACATCTTTTTATGCACAAATGTTTTTCTTCTTTTTGATCCTCAGCCTTTCTTCTTCCCCCTTGGCACAGTTTTTTGAGATTATCTTTATTTCCATAGAGGGAAAAGGATCAGTATATAACACTTAACCACCCCACAATTGGGCACTAGATCTGCCACCAAATTTCCTGTCCTTCTGATATGCTGATATAAGATCTCAAAATTGTCTGTTACCATATTAATTTCCTCAGTGATCTTTTTTATTTGCTAGGCAGTCATTTCTCTCTCTCTTTGACTGTTTCAATAATTAGTATTGAGTCTCCTTCCACATGAAGTTTTTGCCATCACTGACATAGGAGGATCCTCACTCCAAATCAATCAGATGGTCTGCACAAGCTACGAAACTAGCTGCACACAGAAGATCTTGATGAGAGCTTTCTGATGCCCTTTGAACGGGGCAAAATAGACGTTGTATGAGGAAAATACGGCCTGCTAAAGTATTTCTCCAACTGGCAAAATAATAGAGCAGGTTGCACAGGGTTGAGGTGGCATGATGAGATCTTGACAAGTGGATGAATGCAGTGTCAACAAGTGGTAGAGTATGCTCAAGTAAAAATATGGTTTTGGTTTTAATCTCCGGTCTTCGACTGTTGATGTGCAAAATCACAGCACCCCCAAATGAGCTCTAAAAGATCTGCTTTTCTAAGGCAGACTCATTTGGTGTGATTGCATAACATTGAACTTTCCCCAAGGTGTGGGACCTTGCAAAAATGGGAAAGCTCTTCAGATTAAATGTTGGTTCCTTATTCCTCTGTTTAGGTGCATACGTAGAAACTTGCAGAGGGTCTGTTCTTAATCCTAATCTAAACTTTACCAAGGAGACAGGGATAGAAGGAATACAGAAATGAAAACAAAGCTAAACTACGAGGTGATGCAGCGAAGGAATGATGAACACTTAGTTTGTCTTCGACACGAACCAATAAAATGCATACTATAAACAAGCTCAGATAGCCAGATCTGTAATGAGAAACAAGATAGAAGCAAAGAAACAAGAAGGATCTAAAATCGATCAAAAATGTATTTTATTGCTCTATAGATTGATATAGTACATTACAAAATAGCCGAAAGGTAGAAACGTATTACAATTTTAAGGGAAGGCCTAAACCCCACGAATCCTTTGCTAGAAGGAGAAGGGAGCCTGCAAAACTAAGAATATCCAACCCTTTACAATGAATCCTGTTCCCGACTTTATAGATTTAGCCGGAGAGAAGAAAGCGAGAGAGAGATAAGCGAGAAAACGCGGGTCGAAGCTCAACCATCGTTGTTAATGCTTCTGCTAAAATCTGCCCCGAATCCATCTTTACTGCATCGATCCTTGGTTCGGCGTCTTGGAGAGCAAGGAAACGGCGGAAATAAATCGAATCCAATCTAGTTGTTGAGACTGGTGGATCCTGCATCGCACTTGTTTGCAAACCCGACCCAAAGTTGCCTTTGGAGGAGCGCCGAGTTGACACTTGTTGGCCTCCGCTACTCTGTGGACTTTTCAACGGTTCCTCTCATTTTTAGGATTTGGGCTACGTGGTGAGCTCACGCTCGTTTGGGTTCCTCCCTTTGGATTCACTTTGAGAGAAGCGTCGTTAGGACACGTGGTCTTTTTCGCTGCCTTCTCCATACTTAGTTGTTTTTGGGCCTTTCCTGAGCTGTTTCGAGCCCAAGGACGTCGAATCTTTGTTGTTTCTTCTTCTTCCAGTTTCTGGTTCCTCTGTAACACCTCCCCTTTTGTCTGACCTTGCTATTCCATTGTTGAGTCTACCTGTAACTTGCAGAATGAATTTAAGGCATAGAAACGGCCCGACAGAGTCGTTTCTTTCTGTACAGGATCCCTTGCTCTTTCTTCATCTCCGCCACTTCATTGCTGAATCTTTTTTGCAACCAATTTGCAGGATTGAATGAGTTCTCTTGGGTTCCTTTCAAGCGGGGTCGTGATTCGATCCAATAATTAGCTTGGGGGGAAATATGGATAACAGTAGTGTATGCTCAAGTAAAAGTATGGTTTTGGTTTTAGTCTCCGGTCTTCGACTGTCGATGTGGGACCCACATTATGTGACGACTGGGGGCCCAGTAGCCAGTGGGTCCACTCTTTTTCAGGATGGGGACCCTGCCGCCTATCTTCACATTGCATAGTAAGGGTTTTTGGTTGTAAACCCCATTGAAGACCAACTTGTATTGCATGTGGGACGAAACCACATAGTTTGTTAAAGATCAACATAGGAAGCTCGGCGAGCTGGAGACCGAGCTACACACTTGGCGACTCACATAGTCCTATTAAGCTCACGACCTAGTCACCAACCAGCTCGACATCTACATTGTCACTGGCGAGCCAAAACAACTCATCACATTCCAATCAATCGAGCATAGTGTCGAGTCCAAGGCGGATCGAACGACGAGCTAAGTGTCGAGCCCACGGGTTCCAACAAAACAAATGCATAGCGTGGCCCAAGCCACAAAGACCTTCCAATGGCGCAGGCTTTTTAAAGCCTTGGTTTGTTTACCATGCGGTGCATGTGGGATCTTATCCCTTGATAAATACGAACGACCAAACCAAATGTGGGACGTGGGGATTGAACCCACAACCCCATGCACCTAAATATAAACGTTCCACCGTTGGGCCACACAATCATTTTGCTATATTAAGACAAGAATGAAGATGTTATCCCTTAGACTTGGGCCGAACAATGCAAAAGTGAAGCGCATGAGAGGGGATTTGAACCCCTGATTGCTTGGGCAAAAGATAAGGATGAAACTTATATTTGAGGGGTATCTTTAATGTATGCAGCCCCTTTGGGAGAGCCTTAGAGTAAATTTGGAGTAGTTTTGTGCAAGGATCTTTTTGGAGACTGAACCAGAGCATCCCTAGAGACTGTACAAAGATTGCAACAGACCGACAAAGTGTTGTGATGTATTTGTAATTGTACAAAGCAATCTTACATCATAATAAATTGGTTTAGGGGCTAATCTAAACCCGAAGACGTAGCCCATATCGGGTGAACTCAGTTATCATGTGGTTTGTGTTATTATTTTGTATTTCGTTCATTTAGTTCATTGTTTTATCATATTTAATTTTGTTTTAAAAGTTTTAAAGCCAAATTCAATTGTTTACGGGAATAATTGAGATCATTTGTAAGTATCCGAAAACATGTAATAGATTAAGTGAGTCATTCAACATCATTTTTCGGATCGGTTTGTTATCAAAGCAGCTGATTAAGGACATTTTAACGTTGTTTTTGGGATTTGCAATTATCAGTTTTGAATGCTTACCAGGTTTAAATCAACGCAAGGTGAAAGATCACTTTCTTAGGATTTATAGGGAATACATAATCAACTGATTATAGATCCACAAAATAAATGCCAAAGATTATAGATTACAGTTTGCAAATTACAAAATGTAATAGCACGAGCTGAAAGCAAATAGACACAAAGCATAAAGATGGTAACACCAAATTTAAGCGGGGAAACCCGAAGGAAAAAACCCCACTGAATAAATCACTGTCTGTATTAAGAATTCACAAGACTTTGACCCAACACTTCCACTTTGCTCCTTAGTCTTTCACAGAATGATTGCAGAGCTATGTCTTGCGCTCATTCAATACAATACAATACTCATTAAAGATCATTCCCTGTCTGATATCTTTGTCTAGATATCAATCTGGTACTAATCTACACGTTGCTCATAGCCAATCCCGAGAGAAATCAACCTAATCAATATAGGGTGGGTGAATCAGTCGAGCCATTTCACTCTTAAATGTGGAAGATCTTCATAATAAAGTTTGATGAAGAAACTTTAAAATAATATTGGGGCGTAGTACAGTGGTAGATATCACACTTAACATTATCACCCCAACACTCCTCCTTAATGTTGAGTGGGAAGAAACAAAACAAGACATGCCAAGTTTATCTTTTTCTACAAAAGGATTTACAGATCCAAGAATCAACTGCAGTGACTTTGACTTGCATGCAAACAAGGGAAATCATATAGATCTTCCCATACAGAAATTCTTAAGACCAATGCTTTATATATGAAGACTTATATCAGATTATGAAGCCTTTTATAAAACAAGACATTCCCATAATTAATGGTTTGTTGGGATTTACAAGTAACTTCACATAGTGTGACACATCTACTTATTATAGAACGAAGGAAGTATTTGAAGTTTACAACAACCGTTAAGAGGTGGCATTATCATGCACACTTCCCCTCAATGACAACTCTTATAGGCCCAACAATGCACGAAATTTGTAAATTTTACATAACACAACGACTTTGTGAAGATATCTGCAACTTGATTTTCAGTCGAACAATACTTGAGATCAATCTCACCATTCAGGGCTTTCTCTCGAATAAAGTGCATATGAACTTCAATATGCTTGGTCCTTTGATGCTGAATTGGATTCTTGGCAAGAGCAATACAACTCCGGTTGTCACATAGGAGAGTAGTGCTCCCTTTGACACCCACGTGCAATTCATCCAACAGTCTTTTCAGCCACAACTTCTTTTGCAATTTCCATAGCACTTCTATACTCTGCTTCAATAGAAGAGATAGACACTGTTGGTTCCTTCTTGCTACTCCAAGTAATGGCACCTTCACCCAACTTGAAAACACATCCAGAAGCAGACTTTTTATATGTAGCATCACCAACATGATCAGAATCACAATAGCCAAATAATCGTGCATCATTACAAGAAGAATAAAATAGACCATAATTGACTGTACCTTTAATATATTTCAGAATTCTTTTTGCCATTTTCCAATGATCCTCATAGGGATCCTGCATAAATCTTGAAACTACCCCTATTGCATAAGAAATATCAAATCTAGTAATAGTCAAATAAATTAGACTACCGACTAGCTGTCTATACAAAGTAGGATCAAATTTAGCACAAGCTGATTTATGATCTAATTTAACACCAACTTTAATAGGAATGACAATAGGCTTACAGTCAATCATGTTAAATCTTCTAAGCAAATTCACAACATACTGAGATTGAGATGCAACAATAGACTTATGATTTTGAAATATAACCATGCCAAGAAAATGATTTAGCAAACCTAAATTAGTCATTTCAAAATTTTGTTTTAATCTTTCTTTGATTCTAACAATTAAATTTCTATCACTGCTAGTAATCAAAAGATCATCAACATACAAGACAATAATGATAATATGATTGTTTTCAAACTTAACAAATAAATCATTATCAGAACAACTAGTTAGAGAAGCCAAGATCCTGAAAGAAACTATTAATTTTAGCATACCAAGCTCTAGGAGCTTGTTTAAGATCACACAAAGACTTTTTAAGCTTACAGACGTTAACTTCCTTACCAGGCTCTTCAAAACCTTTAGGTTACTTCATGTAGATTTCTTCTTTTAAATCACCATTAAGAAATGCTTTTTTAACATCCATTTGGTGAATCTCCCAACCATATTGGGCAGCCAAAGCAAGAAGAATTCTAACAATGCTCATTTTAGCTACAGGAGCAAAAGTCTCAACATAGTCAAGACTAGGTTTATGAGTGAAACCACGAGCTGCCAGCCTTGCCTTGAACTTGTCAATTTCTATTACAAAGTTATATTTGAACTTGTACAACCACCTAGATCCTACAATACTTCTCTTAGAAGGAGGGACTAGCTCTCAAGAGTTATTTGTGATCAAAGCATTGTATTCATCTTTCATAGCCTGAATCCATCTATCATCTTGATAGGCTTCTTCAAAAGATTGTGGTTCAGCCTCATAGAGAGTCATCAAGGCATGAGAAGCATGTTGACTACGAGTTACCTTTCTAAGACTAATAGGATTAGACTCTTTGACAAGATTTTGAGCCCATTTAGGAATCTTAAGATGCAGTACAGCTTGAGATGACTCCCCCTCAATCTCCATCATGTCTAGGTTAGGATAATCAACCCCTTGAACTTTTGTTTCAATAATGTTAGGAGACGGATTATCAGGTTTTATCTCAAGAGAACTAGAGGAGGGTTCATGAGAAGCATCACAAAATGTCTTTTCCAACACAAGAACATTCTTGTTTACTATTATGTCACGCTTGAAAGGATCATAGATTCTTAATCCTTTAGTTCTACAACCATAGCCAACAAAAATACAAGAATAAGAGGTTGGATCAAGCTTCTTCCTATTGACTTTAGGAATAAAAATTGAAGTAGGAGTGCAAAATATTCTTAGGTGAGAAGTATCTGGTTTTTGCTTTGTCCATACTTCATGAGGAGTAGCTTGATGAAGAGCTTTAGTAGGAACTCTATTAAGGATATAGACATCAGTATTCATAGCTTCAGCCCATAGAAACTTAGGCACATTAGAAGCATGAATCATAGTCCTAGCCATTTTTAAGACAATCCTATTCTTTCTTTCTGCAATGCCATTTTGCTGAGGGGAATAAGGAGTAGTCAATTCTCTTTGAATCCCACATGACATACAAAACTCATCAAACTTTTTGCTGACATATTCTCTTCCATTATCAGCCTTATCTCAACTAGAGCTTTAAATTCTTGAAACTTAGACAAGACATCAAACTTCTTCTTAATAAAATAAGACAGTCATTTTAGAGAAGTCATCAATGAAGCACACAACATACAAGGTACCACTGAGAGAAAGAACTTCAAGTGGACCTCTTACATCACCATGAATCAATTTTAATAATGAGAAGAATTAGGATCATGTTGTTTGTGAAATGGTTCAGGATGCTGCTTACCATGTATGCAACTTTCATATGTTTCATGATCTGATTTCATCTTTGGAAGACCAACAAGATTTACTCTAGACATTTCATACAAGTTTTTGAAATTTACATGACTAAGTCTTTCATGCCAAAGCTGAATATCATTCCTAGTAGAGGAAGAAAAACAAGATTCAAACACAACCATTAAAGATGCATAAGCTATTTTTCTGAATATCAGAAGCAATAACATTACTGAACTTATCTTTTACTACCACTTATCTTGCAGCAAAACAACTTTACAATTTTCTTTAGTTAGTTGAGATAAGATAGATAAGATATGATAATTATATTAATGTCCAACGAATGACCACAAAAGTAGGTCAATGGGACTATACAGTACAATGCAACAGGTGCTAGAAGGGAGACACAAAGGGGTCATCCAAACAATAAAAGGAGAAAGAAGAAGAAAAAGAGGAAAGGAGGAGAAGCAAGAGCCCTTGTGGTTGGGAGAGTGCAAATGGATGGAGTTGAAGAGGAGGGGGACAAGAGAATCCCACTACCGACACTGTCACCTAGCATTTGAGGCCGACTGAAAGTAGCTGGTAATATGCATGTGTCCTATAACTGAAATCGTGGGAAGATTGGGACATCGGTGTCCATAAGAAGGGCGAGCAAAATGGGCCCTCTGCGTTCTCCTGGACAGACGCAACCTTTGAGAGGGGACCCCCAACCGAGTGCGATCATGAATACCTCTGGATTGAGAGGTAGCCCCCCCCCCTGAAAATCCTGACATATTTGGTCTGGCAAGTCCGGTGCTTGGTATCAAAGTTCCTCTTGGTGCCTCTCACCGAGGGAAGCACCATAAAGAAAGAAGTAATCTGTAGAGTAGTAACTCGTCTGGGAGGAGACTGAAGGGTCTCATTTCGAAGCCTGAGAGCCTCCTGCAGGTAGAGAGCATAGACACCGTTGCTACCGACCGGTACTTGAAGAAATCTGCAAAGGTTGGGTGCTCTCGAAATAAGTAGTGGAATCTCCCTCCGATCTCGTAGTAGATAGGACACCTTGAAAGATCCCCAATGGGTCTCCCTTACACTCAAATGAATTTTAAGTCAAATAAAAACACCAAATACAAATTTATGAACGTTATGGCAATTACCCTAATGCAGATCTGAATTTATTTAAGAAAATGCGACTAGGGTTTGAGCTGGAACTCAATGCAAATAACACCCAAAATTTATACTGTCAATCCTAAATGATTACTAGGTATGTTTTTTCCGACCAGAAGCCAAATCATGCAAAAATCATAGATTTATTGCTGTCAAAATAACGTGCAGAAGTCAGATCTGAAAGCCCTGATGTAATAATCTACCAGAAACTCTCGAAATGTCACTTCAGAAATTATGAAATGACAGCAATTGGTTTTTACAATATCATGGATGAATATATGATGATTAATTTTGAAGGAAATGGTACCTCTTGAAAGTTTGCCTGCTAAAACCATCCATAATAAATCGACCCAACTGCTGCCACAAACAATTGCCAAAATCTTCACAAAACACTTCACAAACATGCTGAAAATTTACCTGGAAATCTGATTAAAGGAATGCTAGAAATTTCATGAGTGAAATCCCCTCTCAATCCCTCGGGGTTTTCGTCGAAATCCACAAGGGTTTTCGTCCACAAGAGATGAAAATCCACAAGGGTTTTCGTCCTTGGAATTTGTAATAAAAGCAAGAGCTCTTAACAATGCAAAATCTGATAATAAAAATCTGGATATCTTTAAGCAAGTCGACTTGCTCATATAAAGGAAATGTAGCCCAACAACAACCTCCAAACCAGCCAATCACATTCTTTCTTTTCTCTATGCTGGTCCCATTTTTCCCTATGTCCTCCATTAATGACACATTTCCCTATTTATGGACTCCCATAAGCAAGTCGCCCTTTTCATTTTCCTATGTAATTACAATTAATATTTAATTGTATTTTGATATTGACATTCTTAAATTTATTAATAAGCTTTATTATTTATTATATGTGCAATTTATATGTTATTTTAAAAACATTAGCACAATATAATAAAATACTAAAAACTTAGTCACCCTAGAAATCTCCTTTGGCCATCGGGTAGACAAAAAGGGCCATAGGTCTTCGTTCAAGCTCATTCGGAAAGAGGGGACATTACATACCTGAAGATGAAGTGATCCTCCATTTCTATCTTCTGGGGAGAAAAGAGCTGACAAATCCTCTTAGAGCGGTCGAGTTGGCGATCCTCCATGTGGAGCCTATGAGAGCCCACTCTAAATTGGCCTAGGGGAATGTAGAGTGCCTGTAACTAGTGTTGGGCGATATAGACTTCTCCGACTGATTTGCCCATCTGTGATCTCAAGAAAATGTGTAGGCATATGAAAGCCATCTTAGGGTGATTAGACCATCCGGAGGGCTGATGCAAGTGTGCTGGTTGAACTGCCTATAAATGTCTTCTTTGATAATCCTTTGCAGATCCTGCTTAACTGGTAAGAGTTCCATGGGAATTTTGCGTCAAGGGAGTATCTGTAAGGTGGGAGACGGTTCAATTGAATCTCGAGAGATCTGAGAAGACGCGAGACTCCGACATACCAACAGTGGGAACGACCGCTATGATAAGAAATAACAATAGTCTATGAGGAACGGTAGGCGAGGTAGAGATACCTATCCCTACCAGCAGAAGAGCTTGAGAGACTTCGGATGCGATGCAAAAGTGAGAGCAGACTAAATATAGTCTTCTATCTAAAGGGATGAGCTCCAAATTCGACAAAGATGATACTATGCGGAATTGCCATCTCTGCACCTGATGACGTGTCTGAGCATGAGGATCTGGACCTGCTCAATTGTAGTCGAATCAGAGTTAAGCAAGGATGGTCCCCAAACCTCGGAACCATAGAGAACCGTGGGTCGAACGGGAGAATCTGAGAGGGACATCCTAGACAAGATGTCTTGGAAATGGTGGTGGAAGCACTGTCTCTCCAAGATTGCCAAAGAGTCATAACCCTTGTTGACACGGGGCTGAAAGGTAGGCTGAAGACTGAAGCGGGGGCCAGTAAACAAAACTCCTAGATAAGTATAGGAGTTGGTGATCTCAATTTCCTCCCCACGGTAGAAGAAATGGAAGTCCGAAGTCTTCAACCCATTGAAGATCATGACTTTGGTTTTACCAAGGTTAACCGTCAGCTGTCTATGGTCACTATAGAGGGCTAAGGTGTCCAATTATCTCTGCAGCCACTCCTCGGAAGAGGCAAGGAGGACAACTCCATCCACAAAAAGAAGGATGTAGATCAACACCTTGTGAAGAAGACAACCATCACCTTCCTAGATATGATCCTTCAAAAAGTCCTCCAATTCGTCAATGTAGATACCAAACAAAGTAGGTGATAAGGGGCAACCTTGGTTAACCCCTATAGTACTCCTGATGAAATTAGAAAAACCGGTAATACTGCGAAGACGGCCCAGAACATCCTCGAACAACTTGCATAATGGCAATAAGAACGGTTTTGAAAATACCAATATCACTGAAATTACGGAAGAGAGCTTCCCATGGCATAGAGTCAAAGTATTTCCGAAAATCAACAAAGCAACAAAAGACCTTAGAGGATCGGTGACAAGCCTCCTCAATGATGGCTCGAAGAGTGATGATGTGATCAATAGTCTGGTAGGTAGGCCGGAACCTCGCCTACCCCTTGGCTTTGTAATGGTGCTGCTCCAAGAACTCGGAAAACCGCATGTGGAGGACCGTGGCATAGAGTTCAGAGAACGTGTGGCCAACCATGATTGTCATGTAGTTATTCGGGTTGGAAGTGGGACCCGACTTGTGAATAGGGTGAATGATATGATGAGACCAAGACTTCGGAAAACCTATACAAACAACTTGATTAAAGAGATCAACCAGGTAGCTCTGTTAAGAGTATCCAAGCCATGCTTGAAACATTCCGCCTGGAAGCCCTCCTCATCAGTTGCTCTGCTACTGTTCATGGCTAAAATGGCCTTCTTCACATTCGTGTAGGTAAAGATATGGCAGGTAGGGGGAGGGAAAAACACCTGTATCTGGGGTTGGCCAGGAATATCATAAAGGGTGGAAATATGGATGAAAAGATTTTTTTTTCAGTTGAGGAACATACAAGACATTCCTAATTACACCATTTGACAATTTAACATTACCACAACTTTTAGATCTAATGATGGAGTTGTCTCCTAGATATATGTTTTCCTCTCATTTAACTATATTTGAAAGGATATTGGGAGTGCAAGTCATGTGCCTAGAGGCACCACTATCAAGAATCCATTCATTGTCATTTGAAGCTGAAAGGGCAGTATATAGGGCAATAGACTGCTCAACAACATTAGCATGATTTTACTTCTGATGTTTGTTTTGACTATTAGGCTTGCTGTTCTTAGCATTCTTAACTGATTTGTTAATTTTTACTCTACAATCAGATTCTTTATGCCCAAATTTGCCACACTTGTTGCAAGTTCCATTAAATTTGACTTTAAAGTTTTGATTCTACTTAACAGAGTTAGACTTAGGATTTGCTTTGAATTTTGATTTGATATTAGACTTCTGATTAGGATTGTTATTATTCCTATCATGAACGGACTTATGATTCTAAGAGAATAATGCTTGAGAAGTAGTTTCTTTTGAATCAAAATTCTCCATTATACGCTCTTCTTGAATTAACAGAGAAGACAAAGTGTCTAAATTAGGCAGATCATTCTCATTCTGATACTTAGAGTTAAAAATAGAGATAATTTCTGATTTTTTCATGAATATTTATTTGAATTATGAAGTACAGAAGCTTATCTTGAAACAATTCACAGTTACAACCATCTAATTGAGCTTAAATGTTCTTAATTTTAGCTAAATAATTGAGTATTTTCTCATCCCCTTTCATAGGAGTTGTAAACAACTCTAAAACTAGCTTAATTATCTTAGATAGATGACTGCTTTCATGCATAGTCTCTAATTGCTTCTAGGAATCAACATGCGAGTTCATATGACGTATATGCATTAGAAATTCATCTTTTATGCTTTGCAAAAGGATGGACAAAATCTCTTGAGATCTCTGAGAGAAGGAGCTAAGATTTTCAGGGGTAGCTTGTCTACCCGTAGGACGTTTTTCCACACTAGTCATAAGATCCCATAGCTTCCTAGCCATAAAACAAGCTTTCAAACGAACTCTCCATATGATGTAATTTGTTCCATTCAATAGTTAAGACATCTCATAAAAAACTAGTAGAACTAGCCATTTTTAAGGCTCATATGACAATGGAGACAAGTACAACTAAAAAATGAATCAAGGAAGCCAATTGGAGGAAAAAGACTAGCTACAGATCTTCTTATTAGTTATATAAATGCAAACAACTCGAAATTAATCAAAAAAGACTAGCTTTGATCAAAATTAAGATCGATTTAACAGAGCTTAGTCGAGGTCGAGCTACAATCTAGTTAACAGACTAATTAGCTAATTAATCAATTAATTATCCAATTGAAAGCTTAATTAGATCTTAAAAAATATGGCAGATTATTTGACGGATGCGAAAACTTTAAAAATAAACATTAATGCCTTTTCGGGTCCACAATATAGTTATAGAACTGCGATAAAAATGGCAGATGCAAAGTCTCAATAAATAAAATTAGATAGAAGACCTATCGGGTCCGCGACAACAAACAAAATAACCATGTGTCAAAAACTTATAACAAGCTTGACAACTACAAAAAGCAAATACACGTGGCACTTTTCTATTAGCTCGCACTTCGCAGTGTAGCTAATAAGTCAGAAGACAATTAATAGAAAAACAAATTGCTAAACCGTATACATGTGTCTTTAATTTATTGGTTTGCTATTTCGCACTCTGACAAACTACAACAAAATGTGAAAGTAAAGTCTTAGTCAAACAATGCCACTTGTCAAAAAGATATTGACTAAAGACAAACACTTGGCAGCTTTTCGCCAAACTTTAAATAGATTGCCTTGGGCGGTCTTAAGGTCCCCAGAATAAGCCAAACTTAAAATAAAGTTCGGATCCGAAAAATAAAAGAGAGGTGTCGCAATCTTAGCACCTAAGTGAAAGCAAAGATTGACACCCCAAAAGACAAAGCTTGACACTTGCGAAAAACAAATATACGTGTCCAAATGCTATTGGTTCGCACTTCGTAGTGCAACCAAAATGATTTAAGGCAGAACTGGACACACGTGGAGCCTTTTAAATGGCTCGCTTTTCGCAATTTTGACAAACACTAACAAGTGCGAAAAGGTGGCTAATTCTTATTGGATAACCAATGCCACAATTGAAAAGACCGACAAATGCGAAATATGGAGCAATTCTATTGGTTCGGATTTTTCAATTTTGACAAATGCGAAATACAAAGATACTTGGAGCAATTTTATTGGCTCAACCTTCGCATATGACAAAAGCAAGCTAAAAGAAGACTGATAATGCGAAATATGGAGCTATTTGGAGCTTTCTTATTGGTTCTAATTTCGCAAATGTCAGAAGAAGCAAACATAGGACTGACAAATGCGAAATACTTGGAGCAATCCTATTGGATCAAATTTTGCAATTGTCAGACTGAACTGACAAATGAGAAAGAATGTGGAAAGCCCTTATTGGCTCATGTTTCGCAATTGACAACAAAACGAATTTGCGAAGCGCATGGAACAACCTTATTGGTTTGTACTTCGCAAATGACTGAAAGATCAAAAAGACTGACAAATGCAAAGCTAGATGGCACAAAATGATTGGATCAAGTTCGCAATAACAGAACTTCGAAAAAAAACAATAAAAAATTGATAGAGCGAAGCCACTTGGCACTTAAAGATTGGATTGGGCTTCGCAAACATGAAAAAATCAATAGTGAAGCTACTTGGAGCAATATTATTGGCTCGAGTTTTGCAAAACCGAAAAGAACTATAAAAAGACTTAAAATGTGACGCGAGACGACACAAAATGATTGGCCTAAGCTTTGCAAAGACAAAACTAGCGAAAAATAAAGAATTTTACTGTTGGAACGAACTTATAAGCTCCAAACAAATTGGATCTAAATAAATCTTTCGGATCCATAGACAAAAAACTGCTCTAATGGCTATAAATAGCGCAAAAACTTCTAACAAGCTTGCAGACGACGGATTTAACCAAAAAACGACTGAAACCAATCGCATAGACACAAATCTATGTAAACAATTGCACAAACAAGATCTTAACAACCATTTAACTGATATTTGAACAATATTTCAAAAACTATTTGGGCGAGAATTGAAATTTAAAACCTGGTTGGCTTGAAGATGACTGTAGAACTTTTAGGGCTTTGCAGATCCGTAACTAAACTTAAAGCTTTTTCACCTCTTCAAATTAAAAGTTTCCAGATTGATCTTGCACACGCATAATCACCAGCTCTGATACCATGTTAGGATTTATATAGAATACATAATCAACTGATTATAGATCCACAAAATAAATGCCAAAGATTATAGATTACAGTATGCAGATTACAGAATGTAATAACACGAGCTGAAAGCAAATAGACACAGAGCATAAAGATGGCAATGCCAGATTTAAGTGGGGAAACCCGAAAGAAAAAACCCCATTGAATAAAGCATTGCCTGTATTAAGAATTCACAATACTTTGACCCAACACTTCCACTTCGCTCCTTAGTCTCTCACAGAATGATTGTAGAGCTATGTCTTGTGCTCATTCAATACAATACAATACTCATTAAAGATCATTCCCAGTCTGATATTTTTGTCTAGATATCAATCTAGTACTAATCTATATGTTGCTCATTGCCAATCCTGAGAGGGATCACTCTAATCAATAGGGTGGGTGAATTAGTCGAGCCACTTCACTCTTAAATGTGGAAGATCTTCATAATAAAGTTTGATGAACAAACTTTAAAATAATATTGGGGCATACTACAGTGGTAGATATCCCACTTGATATTATCACCCCAACACGCTTGAAGAATACAATCTTGAGATCAGTTCAAAACGTGCAAGTTTAAGTACAACCTTTGGAATCCCCTAACAGAAGATCAAACAAAGAAATGGCCTTCTGTCAAGCCTTTATGGAAATGAAGAGTATGGGGGAAGAGCTATATTGGGAACGTAGATAGAGAATTGAAGGTAAATCAGAAGAAGAAAATAATGGTAAGGATAAAGGTAAAGAAGAAGAATCTCCTAAACCTCCTCAATCTCCTTGCAATGTTCCTTTCTTGAGATGAACTGAAAAATAAAGAATTAACACCAATCCCACTTAAGAGAAATTTGATGGAAGAGTATGGTGGAAGAGCTATATTGGGAATGTAGACGGAGAATTGAAGGTAAATCAGAAGAAGAAAATAATGATGAGAATAAAGGTAAAGAAGAAGCATCTCGTAAACCTCCTCCACCTACTTGTAATGCCCCTTTCTAGGGCTGAACTGAAAAATAAAGAATTAACACCAATCCCACTTGAGAGAAATTTGATTTTTTTGCAGCAAATATGAAAAATCTTAGAAACCCTTGCAGCAAACTGAATTTACCCTTTTAGGGCATCAAACACCCTCCAAACAAGTTGAAAATAGGTGCATAAATTTTTCTAAATATTATATTCAATTAATGGAATAAACACCAAGCCAAAGCATCCCAAAACATGTGGAAATTATGAAATTATACCCAACTGCAATTAAAGAGATGACAACATAAGTATTGTCCACAAAATGGGCTGAAAGTGAGGTTTTCAAACTCGAAGAAATGCCAAATAAATAATAAAACAGCCTTATAAATATGTAGAAATATGAATATTGATTTGGAATGCCAAAACATGCCCTAGAAGGCATCCAAACACACTCACACCCAAGTCACTACCTTAGGAGAGGGAGGCAAAATGAATGATAAACCCTTGATATTATTTTCTTCAATGCCCCAGCTGCCCAACCAGCAAGATAGTCTTCATAGAAGTTCTCAACACCACCAAATTGGAGAGTTTTCGTGCTCTGACCTTCAACAAGGAAGGCTATCGTCTTCCTTGCTTTCCACACTAATGGATTTTCGCCCCTTTGTGGATTGGAACAGAGAAACCAACTCTAGAACCAAGTAGATAAAAGTATATAAGCCAAAATTTGCCCAAAATGAGCCTATGCGACCACTTATATTACCTTATGGTGGCGCCAAAGGTCATAAGGGAGGAATTCCCTAAGACCGATCTCTTATGGTGTCGCCAAAGGTCATAAGGGAGGAATTCCCTAAGACTGACCTCCTTAGAAGCTTATTTCTTCTGCTAAGCTTTATTAAAAGTTCTCCAACCCAACTAACCTGCTTAGAATGGGAAATACAAAAGGAAAATGTAATTAATGAAAAAAACTTAAAAATATAATCCTAGGGCTTCCCTTGTTCATCTTCTTCTTGCTCACGGGAAGAAGAATGGGCAAGAAGCTTCCAAATGGATTAGTTCGAAAAAAGGGACATTACACTCCTAAACCTTCTGGTTCTTCTTTTGATAGGAAAGTTTCTGATGTTCCATCAATTTTAAAACTAGATGTCAAGTTTAAATTGCAAATTTATAATAGAGAGCTTAATCCAGAAAAGTTGGATCATTGGATTAAGTAGATTGAAGTTTGTTGCAGGGTTTGAAAAATTGTGGATGAGGAAGCAAAAATTCAATTAGCTACTCGTCGTTTGGGTAGTACAACACTTGTATGGTGGGAGAGTAAGACTTAGGAGGATCTCTCAAAACATGGTAAAGTGATTTCTTCTTGGAATGTCTTTGTTTCCGCTTTGAAAAAAATAATTTTATCCACTTGGTTATATGCAACAATCTATTATGGCCTGGCAAAACTTAAGACAAACTAAGGGTCAAAGTATTTAAGATTACACTTAGGAGTTTAGAAAGAGAGCTTTGATTTTGGGCATTCCTCTTTATACTCGAGAGACTCTTTTGAAATACATTGGTGAGCTACATAGTTATCTGAAACATACAATACTCATTTTTAATCCCAATAACCTTGATGAAGTTTGTATCCAAGCTACCCACATTGAATCAAGGGGTAAGAACACAAGGAAGGCTTTACTAAGAAAACAAGCAAACAACCACTTGAAAACAAAGGAAAAGGAAAGGGTAAAGAAAAACATACTTCCACGGTCAAAAAAGAAGATGAAAAGCTTGTTTGTTCGCATTGCAAAAAAGGACATACATATGCTAAGTGTTGGAAGCTCCATCTAGAGTTCAAGAAAGGAGGTGACAAGAAGACTATTGCAACAATGCAAGATCTTGGATTTGATTTAGGTGATGAGATCAAAATCGCGGCTATGGGTTTGGAAGATTCATCTTCTTCCTATTATAGCACTAATTCTCAGACTTCTATTTCTAAATCGATACATGAATAGAAAACAAATGAGCTTTTCCACTTTAGAGTTATTTCAAAACATACTAAAATTGATATTCTTTTTGATAGTGGATCTCAAGTTAATCTCATTTTTTGAAGTTGTCAGGAATTCGGGACTTAAAACTAAACCGCATCGTAAACCTTACCCTTTGGGTTGGGTATGTGATGATACTAAACAAGAAGTCACAAAAACATGCAAACTTAGATTTACAATCACCTCTAAATTCATTGATGAGATAGAATTAGATGTGGTCCACTTGATATTTGTGGCATTGTCAGGGGTAGTCCTTGTTTAGCAAAAAAACAGTCTTCTGTAGGGAAGAGAATAAATATTTGCTTGTTAAGGATGGGATTGAATACATTGTTAGAGCTCAATGAATAAAGACAAACTTATCACTTGTGTCTGTAGGACAAATGAAAAGGCTTGTGAATGCAAGCAAAAATTTTGTGCTCCTGATTGTAAAAGCTAAGGATGATGATAAATCCAAGGGTTTTAAGGGTTGTGATCCTAAACATAAGAATGAGATAGTTGAAGGTTTTTCTAACTATGATGATGTGTTTCAGGAGCCACAAGGTTTACCTCCTAAAAAAGATATACATCATGAGATTCATTTGTAGCAGGATGCACCTCTTTCTAATATTGGCATGTATTGGTTGTCCGTGGTTGAGAATGAAGACATAAAGAAGCAGGTTCTAGAGTTGCTTGAGAAAGGAATCATTCGGCCAAGCACTTTTTTGTGTGGTTCACCAATTATGTTGGTACCCAAGAAAGATGGCATTTGGCAGATGTGTGTGGATTACTTAGCACTAAATAAAATAACGGTGAAAAATTCATACCGTCTTCCTCATATTGCTTGATTTGTTAGATAATCAAAAAATACTATTTATTTCACTAAGACTTGAAAAGTGGCTATCACCAAGTTAGGATCAGCGAAGGTGATGATATTTGGATAATTGCTTTCAAAACTAAACAAGTTCTATTTGAGTGGCTTGTCATGCCCTATGGGATTTGTAATGCTCCTGCCACATTTATGCAGGTTATGAATGATGTATTTAGGCCATTCATAGATGATTTTGTTATTGTCTACTTAGATGATAATCTGATCTTTAATAAAAGTTGGGAAGATCATATTGAACATATTAAAAAAGTCTTGGAAACTTTGCGAAAAGAGAAATTGTATTTCAAGATGTCAAAATGTGAATTTGGTAAAACATCTTTAATTTACTTGGGCTTTATAGTAAGGGGTGGTGAATTGAAAATTGATCCCTCTAAAGTTGCAGCCATAATGTAGTGGCCTAAGTCTAACAATGTACCTGAAGTTAAAAGCTTCTTGGGGGCAGTTCAATATTGGCGGAAGTTTATTGCTAACTTTTCATTCATTGCAGCTCCTTTACGCTCCTTGACAAGTACTAAATAGGTCTTTCAGTGGGGAGGCAATTACCAGAAAGCCTTTGACACGTTAAAGGAAAAGATTAACACTACCCTAGTGTTAGCATTGCCTAATTTGCAGCAAGCATTTGAAATTGAAACGGATGCAAGTGAATATGTCATGGGTCAGTATTGATGCAGAAAAGGAAACCTATGTGTTACCATTCAGAGATCTTCACGAGTGCGGTAAAGAATTATCCTACTTACGACAAGGAGTTGCATGCTTTGGTGCAGAGTGTGAAAAAATGGAAATATTACTTGATGGGCAAAGAGACAATAATCTATACGGATCACCAACCTTTGCAATATCTTCAGTTACAGTCCAAGCTACAACAGTCAAGGAACATTTGTTGGATGGGATTTTTGCAACAATTCCATCTTTTGATCAGGTATAAAAAGGTACACAAAACAAGGTTGCTAATATGCTTTCTATACCTCCTGTTATTGCATCTATTCTTTTGAAACATAGTCTTGTGATGCATGAAAGTTATAGGGAACAATATGCTAACGATGCTGACTTTAAGGATGTCTATGAAGATTTGACTCATGGTAAACAAGAAGAAGAATTTGATTATCATTTACATAATGGATCGCTTTATCATCTTAGTAAACTTTGTATTCCGCAAGATGAGAGCGTTCATTTGATTAGGGAAGCATTTACTTCCCTTATTTTTGGTCATTTTGGTATTGGTAAAACAAATGCACAGTATAGAGATATTGTTATTGGCCTCGGATGTATGAAAATATATCTAAATATGTAAAAGGTTGTATTCTTTGTGCCACAAGTAAGCCTAGTAATAGAAAGTTGGGCTTGTATATCCCACTTCTTGTACCAACTCGGCCATGGGAAAGTACTTCCATGGACTTTGTTGGAGGTTTGCCTATGACCAAAAAAAACTCGACTATTTGTACGTGCTGGTGGATAAATTTAACAAGATGTGTATTTTGGTGCCCTGCAAAAAACAAATAATTGGCGAGGAGATTGCACACTTGTTGAACAATGTTTGGGTTCATTTTGGTTTACTTACTTTTATCGCATTTGATTGAATTCTCGATTTAATGGGAAGTTTTGGTCAACATTATGGGACTTGAAGGACACAAAGTTGAAGAAAGGTATTACTTTTCATCCATAGACCGACGAGCAAACAAAAGTAGTCAACCTAAAAATAGTGAATTTGCTCAGAGGATACTATAATAGACATCCTAACCTTTGGGATGAGCATTTATGTTATGTGCAACATGCTTATAACCGTGCCCTACATTCTTCTACACAAAACTCTCCTTTTGAGACTTGTTTTGGTTATTTGCCTAAGTCCCCTTTGGACTTTTCCTTTGGACAAGAATCAGTGGCAGATGGACGAGATGATGCCGATAAGGCTAAAAAGTTCATTTAGAAGATATAGATGGTACATCAAGCTGTTCAAGAGCAATTGGAAAAGAGCCATGCCATGTATAAGGCTAGGCACGACCAACATCCTGTCGATCTTCATTTTCAATTTGGTGATTAGCTTTGGGTACAAATTAGTAAAGAAAGACTTATTGGAAAAGGTAAAAAGCTTAAACCAATCATGTATGGCCCATTTGAAATATTGGAGAAGATTGTTATAATGCCTTCAGATTAGAATTACCTCCATATATTCAGATGTATTCTGGTGTGAATGTTGAAAACTTGAAATTGTATGAGCCACCCATGATCGTTGATCAGGATGAGACTATTCAGGTACCTTCTGTTGCTGACTTTGCTCCTGAGTATCTTAATGAACTAAAAGAAGATACCATTCTTAACAAGAGGACAAGGACTTCACGAAGAGGTGATATTGAATATCTTCGTGTGGGTTTAAATGGAATGTATCTAAACAAGGCAAAATGGATGGAAATTGGAAGAGCGAGGAAACTATAGCCTCATCTATTGTCAAAATAAAATCAAACTTTTGGTGGTCCAAAAGTTCCTTAGTAGGGAGGAGTGATCTAGGAGGATCCTCACTCCGAATTGATCGAATTGTCTCCACATGTTATGAAACTACCTGCACACGAAAGAGCTTGACAAGAGCTTTCTGGCACTCTTTAAACGAGACAACAAACGTCATATGAGGAAGATATGGCCCACTGAATTTTTTTTCTAACTGGCAAAATAAAAGAGCAGGTTACACAGAGTTGAGGTGGCATGATGAGAGCTTGACATGGACGAATGTGGTGTCAACAAGTGGCATAGTGTGTTCGAGCAAAATAATGGTTTTAGTCTTAGCCTTTGGGCTTCAACGGTCAATGTGGGGTCCAAATTATGTGTCAGTTGGGGGCCCAAAAGTCGGTGGGGTCCATTCTTTTTCAGGAGGGGGACCCGGTCGCCTATCTTCACATTGCACAGTGAGGGTTTTTGGTTATAAACCGCTTTGAAGACCAACTTGTATTGCATGTGGGACTAAACCACATAGTTTGCTAAAGACCATAATAGCCAACTCGACGAGCTAGATTATGAGCTACATATCTAGCGAGTCACACAATCTTATTGAGCTCTTGGTTGAGTCACCAACCAACTCGGCATTTACATTGTCACTGGCGAGCTACAACAACTCATTATGTTTCAATCAACTGAGCACAATGTTGAATCCAAGGCGGATCAAACGACGAGCTAAGTGCTGAGCCCCTAGCAACTCCCAACAAAATAAATGTGTAGCGCGGCTTGAGCCACAAGGACCTTCCAACGATGTAGGCATTTTAAAGCCTTAGTTTGTTTACCATGCAACGCATGTGGGATCTTATCCCTTGATAAATGCGAACGAACAAACAAAGTATCGGACGTGGGGTGTGGGGATTGAACACACGACGCCATGCACCCAAATATAAACCTTCCACCGTCGGGCCACGCAGCCATTTTGCTATATTTAGCTTAGACTCGGGCCTAACAATGTAAAAGTGAAGCGCATGAGAGGGGATTTGAACCCTTGACCGCTCGGGTAAAAAATAATCGCTCAGTTGTTAGCCCACGGATTTGTGAATGTTATAAAAGGGCGAAACATGTATTTGAGGGGTTTGCTAATGTTATAAAAGGGTGAAACTTGTATTTGAGGGGTAACTTTAATGTATGCAACTCCTTTGGGAGAGCCGTAGACCAAATTTGGATAAGTTTTGTGTAGAGATCTTTTTCGGAGACTGAACTAGAGCATCCGTAGCGATTGTACAAAGATTCTTGGCAGACCAACAAAGCGTTGTGATGTATTTGTAATTTTACAAAGTGATTTTACATCATAATAGACCAATTTAGGAGCTTTTCCGGACTTGGAGACATAGCCCGTATTAGGTGAAATCCATTATTACATGGTTTGCGTTATTTTGTATTTCCCTTATTTAGCTTGCCGTTTTATCAGATTTAATTATGTTATAAAATTTTAAAAGCCAATTTTAATCGTTTACGGGAAAAATTGAGACCGTTTTTAAGTATCTGAAAATAGTTAATGGATTAAGTGAGTCAATTAATATCATTTTTTGGATCAATCACTTTTCCTTATACAACCTTATTCCTTCTAATTTGCAAAATGCAAGTTTTTCTGTGTCATTGAAGCATTTTTTTTTTGGAAGTTTGAGGTGGGGGAGATTTGATTGCATATTTGTAATATCCCCTTTTGGGATATTAATTAAAAATCTAAAAAACTACTTGCAAAAAATTAACTTAGAAGAGCAACCCTTCTAGGTTCACCTCAACTAACCCAATGTCGGGTTCAATACAACCCAAATGGGGTTCAAGTGAGCCAATGTAATGGGTTTAGATGGGTTAACTAGTCGGAAATGTCACTTCATTAACCATATTAATTGTAGTAGTAGTAAATTAATTTAAAATACTGAAAAACCAACTGAACTTCAAAATTCCATAACTTGATCAATACTCAATATTTTTCAGTGAAACAAAATGCATTTGAAAGCTAGAATTATGTCCTTTCCAACCAGCTATTAAATAGAATTTTCTGAGCACCGTAAACCCTCAAAATCTGCCCTAAAAAATAGAAACCTGGTTGCCTAGGGTTAGAAAAATTATAATAAATATTTGTGGCACTTCCCCTTGCTCCCAAGTCCCCAAAATTTCCACACACAGGTCTGAAATATTAAATCTATCACAACTCATAAAATTAATGAAATGCCCCACAAATGATGCCAAACTTACTCCAAACAAGTCGCTTTACCATAAATAAATTCCAGCAGCACATGCAAGCTCAAAATTAGTCAAATCATGGGCATTACACTTAGGAAAACACGCTGGAACAAATGAGATTTAATACTCACTTCAAATACTATTAAAATATGCCATAGACACCTCTAAAGCAAGTCAATTCAACCCGCAATAACTAGCATCAATAATCAGATTGTAATCACCATATAAAGCTCACAAATACTCTCATAAGTCAAGCTCAGATACTCTAAAAATTGGCGACTTCACATAGGCAATAAATTTAAGAAATAACTCATCAATTCATAGTTCAAAGGGCACACACACTTCACTTATAGGTGGTGTTAAAGAACACCTTTTATTTTAGATCATTAGTGGGCATACATCCCTCTTGAAGCATGAAGATAAGTTTGCAAAAACCGTCAACATGCAAAAAGGGTGCCCATCATCTCTTTTTATAGATTTGTTCTTGTGCAATCTCCAAAGCTCCCTTTCCTTTTTGGCGCCATCTTCTAGAGAGGAGAGCATTTAATTTAAAATTGGCTTGGTAGTCAAACTCCAATGCAATGTTAATTCCCCAAGGTAATATTTGAAATAAATGCTTGAAGAGGAATTAAATATAATTTAGAGAATATAAAAAAAAAATCGACTTTACCTAGATAATTCAATTTATCCCAATAAATATTAATAAATGAGCTCATGAATGAATCAATTCTTTTCTAAAAAATGCGACTTGTCTTCATTAATCAATTCACCCCCAAATGATGATTAATTGGTCCATAATGAATCGATTTTCCCCACTTTTATTTTGATTTGTACAAAAATAAATAATATTTTTATTTTTAATTCATTAGCACAAATCAATTAATTATCCATTAATCCAAGGGGAGTGGACCAAAGGCTATTCAACTTACCTCAATTAATTATTGCTTGGAAAAGGGGACATTACAATATTTGTAACACTTTCAGATTGTGCTCTATTTACTTTCCTTTCTGATCAAAAGCCTCAAAATGCTCCATACAGATTTTAGTATCACAGTCATCTCATTTGTTGGCAGCCAGAATGTGTTGGCTCGTCACTAATTCAATGTTTGGCCAAAGAGGTGAACATAGCGTGGTAAAATCACATTGTGGGTAGACGGGTAATATAGCCTAAGCCAATCATGTCAAGATATGGCCACTTAGCACCCTTTAGCCCTAGTTTACCCGAAGTGCGGGAGAGTCGAAGGGTAGTCTAATTGTGAGAAATGTTTTTGGAGGGTTTGGGGACTCTTGTTTGGTCATCTCACCAATTCTTTTGTGCGTACTATGGTTAAAGCCTATGTTGATTGGCAAAAACACCTTACATGCACACTCATAGACTTAGTGTGGAACAGTGTGGACCATGGCCAACTTTGCAAGATAAGCAATTGCAATATGCTATCTCTAAGCACACCCTTGACCCTCTTAGTAGGTTCTTCTAGCTTGCATGGGCCTTTGCTTTCATTATCTGCTCCTTGGGGGCTCTTTGGACTAGTGCACACATTGGCCTCTCCATGCCTCTCCCAATTAGCCCGTTAACCTCCTGCCTAAGCCATCCATCACACATTACTCTCAACTGCAACCTTGTTGACGCTTGGGCCCTATGCCCACTTATAGTGCCCCTTGTGTCGATCATGATGGTCCACCTGTGTGTGTCCACAAGTGCCTCTCTCGGGCGGAACTCCTGGGCTTGTCATGGCATAACCTGACCTACGCTTCAGGCTACACATCCAGAACAGAAAGTCGTAGGTTTGACCTCTACCTATGCTATTTGGGTTGGTTTGTTATGGGATTTACTTGTATTTGTGCTGCTCAAGCAAACAAAGATACAAAGAAAGACGAATAATATTAATGTCCATGAGTGACCAAGGTGGGTCAATGAGACTCGAAAATACATCCAAGGAGGGTCATTCTCAAGAAAAAAATAGTAAATGTCAAACAAGGGGTGTTGAATGTGCAAATGCAGGGTATTGGTTATGCCCCTAAAACACATTTGGAAATGCAAGGCAAGGGATTTTGGACTACATATTGTTAGCAATATTTTATGCGACTCTGGTTATTTTATTGATTTCAATGACTTGGCCCATGAAAGTGGCATAAAATTCCCGAATCATGAAGAGATCACCTATCACCTTTTGACAGGGTGATCTTCCTTTGCATTTGAGAGGGGCAACTCCCTTGTATGATAGGAGTATTTTTAGGTTTTTGGATACTTTTGACCAGAAAGCACTTGAAAGGGTGGGAACAAAGAAAAATGGAGAAAATAGAGAGGTGAGAAGATGGGAGGGAGGAGTCCACAACTGGCTAAACATAGAGGGATGTTGGGACAACTCAAGAATAATCACAAAATAGGGGGGACCCTCTTTCTCACATGAGAAAAAGAACATGGGCAACAACTGTGGAGAAAACAAGAAACATCGAGAAGCACAAAGTCTTCACCATTCCTCGATTACTAATGTATGTCACAAAGTAGACTTGCACAGATATGCAATACAAAACCTGCAAATCCTAGCATCACTTGTAATGCAAATGAATGGAAATGTGGACAACATTCAATCACAAATAGCTAAGTACGGTTTCATGATTGGAAAACATCCACACCATAAGATGAATTCTTCTTCCAATACTCATATCCTTTATTCATGAAGTATGAAAATACATTGTACACACAAAATTGTAACAACACTCTTCATAGCTAAGAGAGGAAAAGAGAATCCTTTTTACAATTGAGCTCAAACCTTTTATAGGCATTTACAAATGACTCTTCGTATTCTTGTTAGGAATTCGTATTTATTAGTGCTCCATGGTTATAATGTAATAATGTAGATATTACATAAGATATTTAGTTTTTAAGTAGTCAAGATTATTTGGTAAGTTGAATATATACTCACGTAAATAGGTTTTATGGTTAGTGGTATTGTTGAGAGTTACAACAATACTATGTAAATATGTTTGTTAGTATTCATATGGATATGAAAAGATATTCAAGGAGATATGATTCTCCATAAATATAGGAATGACATTCCTATATATATTTGTAATACCCAAATGAATCATGATATAGAAATATTATTGTGATTATATTATTTCTTTGCAACTTGTGTTTAGAGTTTATTAAGCAAATTTGAAACAGATACTTCGTTTGGTATCAAAGCAAAGTTAATCTTGCTTGTAATGGAAGCGTGATGGCTTTCAAGCTACGTTGCCAGGATACGGGTATGAGTATCGTACGGGTATGGGTACGATACGTGGATACGTCAATTTTAAAAAACCCTTGGGTACCATACGTCTTGGATACATCCGTATATATATATATATATTAAAAAATCAAATATATATATATATCCATCTACTCACTTTACTCATTTTTTAGTCCATAAATAACTGAAATAGTAATACGAAACTTGAATCAATGTTCAAAACATTCAATATACTTAAGACTTAGCATTTTTATTGATCATGTGGCTGCCATACGTATCCTTGGCGTATCAGTATCCGTGTCCGTACATATCCGTATCGGATACGTATCAGACAGGAAACGTGGGGGGTCAGGGAGTATTCTGGCAACATAGCTTGCAAGGGACAATAGTATAGTGCTTCGCCCGTGTTTGAGAGGTCTCTTGTCAATGTTTTGATCTTCTCGCTAAACTTAGAGTTCCTTTATTCTGCATCGCATTGCTTTGCTGACATTTTCTACCATTATATCATCGCTGGTGAGCTCGCACATATAATTTGCCCCATCCAAGCTCGAGCCAAATCTGGCTGTCGACATTGGTTGGTTTGTGTCTTTCCATTTGAATATATTTATAAAGCCATCAAGATGTGTTCCCTGCAACATTGTAACATAAGACCTAGATTTAAATAGCTCTGCAGATCACACCATTGGAATATCTGTAATAGAATTCTTCTGTTAGATGCTGGACCTCATCTAGACTTCGTCGAATATCTTCTGCTCAAGTCAACATCGTTTGTGCATTGAAATTATTAGTGGATTCTGGTCATTGAATGTACTCCCTCAAGTTGCGAGCAACACGCTTCCACTACAGGCTGTTTTCAATATTGAATTTATTTTGATATGCATTCTTGAGTTTATCGAGGGGCAATGTCATAATATTTAGGCCGCCCCTGTTAACTGTAGAGGTGCAGATTGGTTTATATAGAGTATGGTGCTATATTCTAGTTTTGGATAGTGCTATTTTTATCTAAGCAATTAGAAAAGATGATGGTTCATTTGAAAGAGGTGCAATGACTGCCAAGAGGAGATAAAATAACGTGACTGACAGACTGGTGGCTTTCTTGAAAAGAGATCTATTAAAGTTTGAACTACTCATTTGCTTCTAGATATGTACCATTTGTTCAAGGAACACCATTTTAAAAATTTGTGGTCTCTTATTTTGTGTATGTGTGTTAACTCAACAAGGATAAATTACATTCTACTATCAAAGACACGTATGATTCTATTTTCGGGGGCCGAATATCATTTGATCTACCTTGCATTCATTCTTGCTATTCACGTGCTTTCATATCTCCAACCACGCGTTCAACTCAAGTTAATGTTCTGACCACCTAAGAGAGATTCCTGAATATCCTAGACGACATCTAAGTGCACATGCACTGGATTGAACAACATTGTGTATTGGTTCAACGAGTTTCTATTGAGTTTTCCAATCGACTCCACTCCAAGCGCATTGTTCAATCTCCAAATGGTTCGATGCCGTATTTTTTAAGTTATAGGTGTCCTTCGGTTTGAGTATGTGGTTTAGTTTTTTTTAATATATATAGAAGTCTTTCTAGTTTTCTAATATAGTTTTAATAGTTCATTAAAAAAAGTTTTGGTTAAAAATAGTAAAAGCGATGTAAACTAGTCAGATGTTATATGAGTCTCATTTAAGTCAATCAGAAAAGATAATGGTTCATTTGAAAGAGGTGCAATGACTGCCAGGAGGAGATAAAATAACGTGACTGACAGACTGGTGGCTTTCTTGAAAAGAGATCTATTAAAGTTTGAACTACTCATTTGCTTCTGGATACGTACCATTTGTTCAAGGAACACCATTTTAAAAATTTGTGGTCTCTTATTTCGTGTATGTGTGTCCACTCAACAAGGATAAATTACATTCTACTATCAAAGACACGTATCATTCTATTTTCGGGGGCTGAATATCATTTGATCTGCCTCGCATTCATTCTTGCTATTCGCGTGCTTTCATATCTCCAACCAAGCGTTCAACTCAAGTTAATGTTGTGACCGCCTAAGAGAGATTCCTGAATATCCTAGACGACATCTAAGTGCACATGGACTGGATTGAACAACATTGTGTATTGATTCAACGAGTTTCTATTGAGTTTTCCAATCGACTCCACTCCAAGCGCGCCGTTCAATCTCCAAATGGTTCGATGCTGTATTTTTTAAGTTATAGGTGTCCTTCGGTTTGAGTATGTGGTTTAGTTTTTTTAGTATATATAGATGTCTTTCTAGTTTTCTAATATAGTTTTAATAATTCATTAAAAAAGTTTTGATTAAAAATAGTAAAAGCGATGTAAACTAGTCAGATGTTATATGAGTCTCATTTAAGTCAATCAGAAAAGATAATGGTTCATTTGAAAGAGGTGCAATGACTGTCAGGAGGAGATAAAATAACGTGACTGAAAGACTGGTGGCTTTCTTGAAAAGAGATCTATTAAAGTTTGAACTACTCATTTGCTTCTGGATATGTACCGTTTGTTCAAGGAACACCATTTTAAAAATTTGTGGTCTCTTATTTTGTGTATGTGTGTCCACTCAACAAGGATAAATTACATTCTACTATCAAAGACACGTATCATTCTATTTTCGGGGGCTGAATATCATTTGATCTGCCTCACATTCATTCTTGCTATTCGCGTGCTTTCATATCTCCAACCACGTGTTCAACTCAAGTTAATGTTGTGACTGCCTAAGAGAGATTCCTGAATATCCTAGACAGCATCTAAGTGCACATGCACTGGATTGAACACCATTGTGTATTGATTCAACGAGTTTCTATTGAGTTTCCCAATCAACTCCAGCGCGCTGTTCAATCTCCAAATGGTTCGATGCTGTATTTTTTAAGTTATAGGTGTCCTTCGGTTTGAGTATGTGGTTTAGTTTTTTTTAGTATATATAGATGTCTTTCTAGTTTTCTAATATAGTTTTAATAATTCATTAAAAAAAGTTTTGATTAAAAATAGTAAAAGCGATGTAAACTAGTCAGATGTTATATGAGTCTCATTTTAGTCAATTTGTCCATGTCTTCATAATCTGCCTTAGATTTGCAAATGTTCATCGAGTCATTAAAATTTATGTCTTCTCTATCATCATTGTTAGTCATTGTGTCATCTTTTACATTACTTTTATCATCAAAATACGACATCAAGTAAACCATTGTTTTCAATTCTAAGTTATTTTGTCGTTGATAGAAGTGTCACTGTCAAGTTGCCAAGCGTCAATCATATTAAAAATTGTCATTTTTATTGTCGTTAGTAGTCAAGTAAAGTAACTTGTCAGTCCAATAAAGCAATTGTGTAACATTATGTAGTGTATGTGCCAATAACATAGTTACCATATTCGTACGAACACAGGCCAAATTCGGTTCGGGGCGAACTTTTAGGAAAAAATGAACTTGTTCGGTAGATTCGTTTAGGTTTTTGACTCTAAAAAAATTTCTGTTGAATACTAAATAAATAAAATACTGAAACGAAATCCCAAAGCGTTGGATTCTGGAAAAGTTAAAGCTCGAGTAAAAAATGCAAAAAGAAATTAAAAAACCCTAAACGCAGCATCATGTGGAGGTAAGAAGATACAGGCGCCACATGAATAGGAGGAAAAACAAACCCTTCACACTAGTGACCAAAAACACGACGGCCTCTGCAATTTCATCCAATCTCAGCATGTAAAAATTAATCTGTAAACATATTTGAGTTTCCGTGTAATCGTGTTTCTTTTTTTGCGAGGAGTATATGTATCAAGGTTAAATATTAAGAATAATATTATTTTAAAACTATCTACCGATTGTATTATTATTTACCTTATTTTTTTTGTTCGAGAGTAGCAACATGTGGTTTAATTAAAGCTTAAGAGACTTAGAGTATTCAAGTAATGGGTAAGAATAATATTTTATTATTTAGATACATATTAATAATTTAGTAGCAATATGTAGAGATATTAATACTTAGAGACCTATTAAGTATTAGTAATCCGTAATAGTAATACTTAAATTTATTACGGAATGTTTAGTAAATTTTATTAACTAGTTACATACATTTAATTATTTTAGGTTTAACTTTTTGGTGTCCCCAGATTTCACCCTGAAATCTGAGACCACCCTATCCAAAAAAATTTCGTACTTTTAAAATAATGGGTCGTTTTGTGTTTTTATTGTCAGAAAGTTCCTGTAATGTGTTAAGATATTCCCAAGGAGCCATATAAGTCATTTTCGCCAAATACCCAGATGCCCAAAATTGTTTTATTCTGTCGCTGGGGTTTGCCTGCGGGGAATTTGTATTTAATTATTCTAAGCCCTGTTTAAGGCAATTTGTGCTTCGGTTTAACTCTGTTGTGATCGTACATATCATTATTCCCATATACCAGTAGGGTTTTAACTAGGAATGAATCCTAGGCTTTATTTTTGACTTCTGGCAACGTTTTGTGTTTTTTGTGTTTTGTGAAATTTCTCTGGATTAATTCCTTTGCCGGTTTGGCTTGATTCTTGGCCTGGAGTATCTGGAGATCACATATGCACGTTATGCCAGAAGGAATTCGCCATCAGAGGTCTGGTTCTCTTGGAAAAGACGAAGTTGTGCACCAGAAAGCTTCTTTTGGGTTGGCCGCATTTTTGGAAAAAGAGGGTTTGAAGTGGATCATGGGATTTTTGGAAGCAACAGGTAGGTGGGAATTTTGTACCTGACTAGCAGGGTACTTTTTCCCATGGAAGCAACATCACTTAAGTCACAATGGGAAAATTAGAGGCAACAGGCAGGCGGGAATTTCTTACCTGCCTTGTAGGGCAAAAATTTTCATTGTGAATAAAAGAAAAATCACTTAAGGCATGAATGTGATTTTATTACCTGCCCTGCAAGGTAAATAATCCCATTTTGAAAGTCAAACAACTTAAGTGAATCATGGGATTTTCAAGGCTCCCTTGCAGGGTAAATAATCCCATGGTCAACTGACTTTTAAAAATAGAAATCTCTTATGCCAAAAAGTGTGACCCCTTTAGGGAAGGAAAGGCAGCCTTAAATTAATTAATTTAATTAATTTCTTCTCCAATTTTGGTGCCCAGGCTTGTGGAAAAGTCAACAGAGGAAAGTGGACAAAGGAAAGTTGGAAATAGACAGTTCTAAAATTAAATAAATATTATTTATTTAATGCAGCCCCTTCATGTCAAAAAGTGCGCCCCATTTGGGAGAGAAATAATACTTTTTAAAGTATTAAATGAATTAATTAATTTCTATTTTCAGTGGCTAAGGTCAAAGCACACTGTGAGACTTGAGTTAACTCGAAGTAGAAGTCTAAAATTAAATAAATTTAATTTATTTAATGGCAGCCATGAACATGCACAAAATAGGCACCCCATTTGAAGAGTAAAGTTTATTAATTAATTAATTAATTGCCAGGGATAGGAAGGACATTAATTAATAATAGAATCATGAGGATTATATAAGCAGGGGCTGCCATAAGGATGAATTAATTAATTCACAAGCATAGAAATGCAGCCCAGACAAAAAATGCGCCCCATTTGGAGAGGTTTTTTGCTTAGAAAATGTAATTAATGGTAAAAGCTTCCAGAATTGGTGCACAGGTTGAAGGAGGTTGATTTGTGTCTGGATAACTATTTGCATAAGTGATACAGGTGCTCAAGTGAAGTTGGTAAAATTCATGCTTGCTTTGCATGCAAATAAAACATCAAATTTGGGGCAGCAGACTTGAATTATGCAGATTTTTATGATGAAAATCCATTGTTCATGTTCTAGTTGCCATCTTCGTCTGAATTAATTGCCGGAATTCATTACATGTGCTTTATAAGAGAAAATGAGCTTAAATCAATGTCCAATACATTGAATATATCCTCTGAATCTGAAGAATTATCCAGATCTGCACCAGTTTTGAAGAATTCCGGCAAGATAAGGAGAAAAAGAATTGTTCAGACAAAGATAGACACAGCCATGGCAAAGAGGGATGAAAAAGAGAGCACAACGGAGTCATGCATCACTTCCAAATTCACAAACATTGGAGGCACAAATCTAGGTCTGGAACCTCTTTCCGAATTAATTGACAGATCCAGAGCAGGAAAGACTTCCCTCATGCGTGCAGTTAAAAGCAGTGGAATTATTTGAGTTGCAACGTTTCCATACACAACCCAGTTGCCAGAGTTCGTTATGGCATGTGCTAGATCTTACCATCCATCATCCAGATCAGTCCAAGATGCTACGGGGAAAACAATAATCTGGTTGGACGCGCAGTTCATCAATTATTGTTTGAAGATTCCGGCACGAAAGGTGGTGACTTCTATTAGCATACAGGATGTCGACAGCAGGTAGGAGAAACATAGAGTTAATTGCGTGAACATTATGAACAACAGATACATGAAGAAGCCTAGATCTCCTTCCAAGTTCCCAAGAAGTCTTCCGCGGTCCAATCTGGTACAAGAGGTAGATGATATTGCCAAATTGTTGTGCAGGATAAATGGCGAAGCAAACGCTCACACCTTCCGCACATGGATGTATGCTTTCATTAGGACCACTGAAATCAACAAAGTGGATTCGATAATCACTTGGTCAGAAATCATTAGCGACAACATTGATGAATCAAGTCACAGGCAACTTCGGCGCAGGAGATTCCCTTAAGAGGAAGAACGGAGGAGAAAGCAGCAGGAGGCCCGAGAAGATGAAAGTGCACAGAGGGTCTCCTTTGAAGGAGAAGATCACTTCCACGGCTATGACATTAGTTCCGGCTTCTCCAGCATCCAGTACTTCACCGATTGTTCCACCTCAGCAGGACACTGCGATTCTTCAGTTGAATCCGGCAACATTCATCTTCTCTCCTCAGCCACTCCGTTCAGTGCCTATTCCTGAAGAAACGTTGAAGCTGTAGATGGCAGAGATCGAAAGAGCTTTGTCCTTGAATGATTCAGAAGATGGCATCCATAACACTATAGCAGTTTCTGATGGAGAGGAATCAGAGCGGGAGATAGTAGTACACTCAACAACTTCTTATTCTTCGAGAAGTAATTTCTTAGAATGGTTGACTTCGCAGTTGGTTCTAGAAGCTAGAGTGGAAATGAACTTGGAGGAACACGACATGCAGTTGCTCTTGAGTCTAGGCAGAAAAGACAGAAAACCTAAATCTGCTAAGGTAATTTCAAGGTTGATCATCGAGGAGTCGGGGCAAAAATTTGTTGAGATGTCAGTTCCGGTGGAGGGGAAGAAAGAGGATGAGCTTACGGCAGAAGACATAACAGTAACCAGAGTACCTATCGGTCAAGCCACCACAGAAGGATTGAAGCAGGATATACAGACATTGATAGATGCTCTATTCCTTAGGCTTGACAGAGAAAAAGCGGAGAAAGTTGAACTTCAGAAGCAGGTATCTCAGTTGTGTGAGATCATTGCCAAGGTTGCTAAATCTTCCACTTAGCCCATTTCAGCGCAAAAGCAGGTGAGTGATCATCTTATGCAGGAGATGGAAGATGCGAGCAATCAGGTGAAAGTTATCGACGAATGAAAAAGTCTGATCATTCGTCAAGCTTTTGTACAACTTGGAGAGGTGCCAGCCCGCCTAAAGGTTATGAAAGATGCAGCAGATCAGTTGAAGCAACTGGTGACAAGCATAGTAGATATGAACATAGTTGCTGAGAGTACCTTGAGTACTTTGGCCGAAATCAATAAGTTGCCGAGAGAAGTGTTGATTGCAGAACAAATTGCACCTGACGGATCAGTTGAGAAGAGGAAGCAACTGGAGTTTGCAGTATCTTTCCGTTTGGAGATCTGCAGAATTATGCTGTAGAGGATGCAGGCGCTTGAGAGTATGGCATCGTCTTTGCCAGACAATATCATTGCTTTCACTCATGAGGAAGTGGTCGGAAATGTTACTTCTTACATACGGATCATTCCTAGCAGAGTGCCTAATTCCCTGGAAGGGTCTCTTCTGATGGTACAAGAGAGAATTGATGGAGCTACTAAGCCTTTCACGATGAATTCCATCAGCAGACTGGTAGCACTGCAGTCAGATATCTCGAGGTTCGGGCTGAGCTTGGAGGATGTGGAAGCATGTATCAAGGTGTTGAACGAAGGATTGCTGCAGTTCAGGACAGAAAAGGAAGCTGTGGCTAAGACAGATGGGAAGATGTCGAATTACATGTTCGACAAGTATATTCAGTATCATAATAAAAAGAAGATATAAATGTTATAGCTGGCTTGACTTTCTTCATCTATTTTCCACGTTCTCGATGAAATTGTAAAACTTTAAAGTTATTGGTTTTGAAACCATTGTTTTAAGTAATGTGGAAAGATTCTATTAGTTAAGTGATAGATGTGTCACTTGAGGAGAAGTTAGAGGAGGATGATTGCCAGATGTCATCTTTATTTCTTGTTTATGTTTCAGTTCAGTTGAGTTTCACATTTGTACTTTCCCTTCTACATTCTATAAGTAGAAGAAGAACCTTCGGGTTAAGGATGAGAATTTGTAAGTAGCATTCTTATGTTCCAGACTTTGTGCTGAAACCCCTGAGAGCCACTTTAAGCAAAGGAATATAAAGGAGCAGGTTTCCGGAGAACTTTGTGTCACTGTGCATTTTGTTTCTAAGCTTTCTATCTTAGATCTTTTAATAAATTGTGTTATTTTAGATCTAGATTTGAAGTGCCTTTGCTTATATTTCTGTGCGTTGATATCTATTGGTTTCTTTTATGTGGATGCAATCAACTCTATTATCTATTGATTGGGATGCACAACTTCCCCATTTCTTCCCTGTGTTTTATTACTTCTTTCTTCTATAAATATTTCCTTTCTTAAAAACAGCTGCTTACTTGCTGCAAAACTATACAACTATGGTTCATGAGCTGAATAGTTAAAGTAAAACCCCATATAGATACTAACATATTTTAACTGACAAATTTGACACAGGGGCCTCATCGGTAAATGAGGGAGATTTATCTCATGACTGCCTAGGTTTTATGCTATGCAAAAAATCTAGCCAACACTTTTAGTATACTACTAATACGTAATTTATTTTTTATAACTTTTTTTGATAATTATTTATATTTATATTTTTTAAAAAATTATAATTTTTTTGAGCCAAACCGAACCGAACCGAATTTTTACAAAATTCCGAACTTTCGAACTTTCTTCCCTATCCGAACAACCCGAACTTTTCGAACATGGTAACTATGGTCAATGGTCAAGGTGTTAAAATTGTGCCATTGTCAAAATATCTAAAAATTATTATTTTTTGCCTGACAGACACATTTTTAGTGTTACCCGATGTCCTGAAAATAAACAATTTCACATTGTGGGGGGTATAATAAACGTGGAAATCATTGAGCTTCATGATCACATTCTATTGAGTTAGCAACATTGTACTAGAGGACAAGGGCAACGAAGGTAGGAGGTTGAACAACGACCTCTCGTGAGTCACCAACGACGGGGGCGCATAGCAGATTTGGTGGCGTATGTTTTTCTTGATTTTTTGTTGTGTTGTGTTGATATGTGCAGAGTTCCTGTATTAGTTCATGTTTAGTTTGCAGTGTGTTCTTGTGTTTAGATTTGGAAAAAGTGAGCAAAATTTCCTATATAATCCCCTTATATAAAGATGTAGTGAAAAACAAAAAGCACAAGGATAAAACATCATTATACTTGAAGAGGATGAACTAGGGTTCATGCCTAGGTTTGTGGTTAACCTTTGTAAAACCATTGAAGGTTGTACAAATGGTTCTTGCTTGAGTTCCCACACTAACCAAGTGAGGTTTGTTCCCTATAGTGAATAGTTGATAAGTAGATGGTTCCTATTCGTGGTTCCCACACTGGTTTGGTTAGATTAGTTCCCGATAGTGCATGGTTGGTGAGAAGTCAATGAGTTCCTTTTATACCTTCATTTCCAGTTGTGTACCAAGATCGTGAGCATGCAGGGGCGACATGCTGTAGATGGAAGTGCATTTGTTTTTCTCCCATGTTCTCATTAAAGGGGGAATGTTAATAATTTATATTTATCAGTGCTCCATGATTATAGTGTAATAATGTGAATATTACGTAAGGTAAATTCATAATAAGATATTTAGTTATTAAGTAAAGATTATTTGGTAAGTTGAATATAAACTCATAGAAATAGGTTTGTTACGGTTAGTGGTATTGTTGAAAGTCATAGCAATACCATGTAAATAGGTTTGTGAGTATTCATAGGGATATGAAGAGATATTTGAGTAGATACGATTCTCCATAAATATAGGAATGACATTCTTATATGTATTTGTAATATCTGAATGAATCATGATATAAAATTATTATTTTGATTATATTATTTCTCTACAACTTGTTTATTAAGTAAATTTGAACCAAATACTTCAATTCTGGGTGACTTTAACTTAAAGTGCAATCCCAAGGAAGAAATGGAAACTCTAAGTGACTTAAGTAACTTTTACAAAAGTGATTTCACAATAGAGAAATAAAATGCTAGGGGAGAAGTGATAAGCTTTGGTTGCGATCGATCCAGTCCTTTGTCAGCACCAAGAATCCATTCCATTGAAGCATGCTTCAACTCAATTTGATCTTCAACATATCTTTGTTCGTGAGATGCTAAGGTATTTGGAGATTCTTTCAGGAGTTAGGATAACGACGATGGAGCCATCATTTGCGGTTATTGTAGGTTCATAATTATGAGCACAAGTACGAATGAGATCAATAACTTAGAGGGATAACGGGAAACCCACAACTCGATACAAACCATTGTTGAAAATTTTGTGTGCAAGTACACTTCTGCTTCCTTCCTCTATAGGCCTCCACAGGTTATCAAAGTCCATATGATCAACATTGCTATCTCCTATGTGCGGATACTCAGTGACCAAGACGGAGATCGGTTCATAGCCCTCGTGCTTGAACTTCATGTTCGGAACAATTTGCATGGCAGGATTGTTAATGGAAAACTGACACTTGACAAGGCAAAATTTCAAGTTTTTGAAGGTTTCAACGAGATTTTAATGAGGTTTACAACTGAAACATGGATTTGATCAATTTGGGAGCAATACTCAATGAATCCAAGCATGAATGAATTCGAATGAAAAGTGTTGTGAAGGTGAACCCATGCTCTGAATTTTAGACAATTCCTTCGTGGAAATCAACGGGAAAATGCAAAAAGATTATGGGCACAAATTGTTGATTTTAATGCGGTTTTGGCTGAAAACTGAGTTTGATCATAACAAATGAAATCCCCAACCTTATCACTCATGAAATGATTCAAAAGAGGAGTGTTTTCAAGGGGAAGCTACAATCCAAATTTTAAAGGATTTACTTCGTTGAGTCTCTAGGAACAAGCAAATTGATTTAGAGCAAAGCTAGGGCACAAAGGACCTTTCCAACAACATATTTTTAATGGACATAACAAATAAACCATGTGATTGCAGCCCATGAATGAGGGATCAGCTGAAAGACATTTTTGAATAGAGGAGTTTGGCAACGTTTCAAGCTTTTTTACACATGGAATCTTTGACAATGAACAAAAAAGTGTTTTGGAGGGTAGAGCATGGAGCTGGTTTTAATAGCTTTCCAAGGAGCAAAAATGGATGAAAATGTTGTGTTTCCCCCGTATCACTTTATCTATTTTGTTGTTGAGGTTCATGGGGGGAAAATGGGAAGTTTGAAAGTCACTTAAGTGAGGGAGATTTGAGTGTGGAGATGCAAAGCATGGAATGCAAACGAGTTTTGCAATTGCCTCATCAAAAATATGCACCAATGAGAGGGTTGTGCACTTTCGGAATGTCATGGACATTCAAAATGTGCGCCACTTTGGTTGGGGATGCTCATGTGAGCGCATTTTCCTTGAAGGAAGAGCTTGCTCCACAAAACAAGGAGAGGGAGATGAAAAATTTGACTTTTAGTCAACCCAAACCCACCATCGAGGATGAGGCACACTTTTGAGAGGGTGATTGCAAAGTTTGAGTGCATAACTTATGCACGGATCACTTAAAAAGTGTGCACCAATAGGATTCATTCACTTAAGCTGTGTTGATGTCATCATCCCAACAAAGAAATGTAACAAAAAGTAAATTTTTTAACCACAAACCAAAATTTTGAATTTCCGGGGGGTATAATTTATGACTTTGCTTGGAAAAGACTCACTGAATCTGTTGCCACCATTTTAAAGAGCTGAAAATACCTCCTTTTTGAGTTTTGAGCCAAATCACCCTTTTAGTGCAAGAAGGAATAACAATGAGTTGAGCCACAGTGGAAACTAGAGAGAGGTTGGAGTAAAAACAACACTTGTGGTGTCACGAAGGGGGTTCCATGAGCTTCAATTGGACTATTTGTTTGCCTCTTGAACCCACTCGGACCTTCTGGAATGTTCATTTGAAGAGGACCCTTATCGGGAGACCAAAAACACCTTCACAAAGTGCCAAGAGTGAATGCATTCCGAAGGCCTGCTCAAAGCTTCTAAAATTTGGCTTAAACCATACCAACATGAAGTGAATTCAGAGACCTTTCCAATGACTGCAATTGGGATTCCCAAAACCACTTGGAGCTCACCCGACATTTCCCAAAAGCTATGTTGTCAGGAAACATCCCCACCCCCCTTATCTAGCCTGAAATGTTTCTGGTACAAAAACGTGTACGAAATGTCATGCCCATAATTTTCGCACCCAAATACAACAGTTAAAATATCGGAATTTTTTGTTTAATAAAACCACAATTACTACTGCTACCATAGTCACCAGATACAAGTATAGGTCACATATACACACCAAGCTTTCATATTTTACATTTGTCCAAACGACATACACCTAACTATTTTACATTCACATACATTGCATCTTGTAATCAAGAGATGTTGCGATTTGCAGAAGCACCATTATAGTTGTTAGGGCCCACAACTCATATTTCGAGTAAGACTCGTTTTCTGTTCCAGTTTCAAACTGTGTGTCAACTCTAATCTCAATTCTCATTAGTTCTTTCTAAGCCAAAATAATTTTAATTCTTATAAGAAGGTTTGATGTAGGTATGTGAGGCCCAGACATGCAACCCAAGCATGCATAAGCCATCACAAAGAATGAGAGAACCAAGATAAGGTAATATTAAGAATCATATCACAGCTCTCAAAGTAAGTCTAGACAAGATCAAACATGTAATAGGATTACCAACCCCATTGAAATCTTTATATCAATTCCCATCATACTCCACTCATAAAATATGCTTCGATGTCTGAATGTTATCTCTCACGTGGGTAGGAGTCACTCATTGATAACAACGTTAAGGGACAATTATAAAATGAAACAAGGTCCTAGATTAAATTCGGAAATTGATTCCTTAATATGAAATCAAAATCATAAACATATTTTGGAGTGAGAGAGTTTGAAGGAATAGTGATTGATCTTTACTCACAAAGTTATTAATTTGACAGTAGGAAAGACTATCCAGTTCTCATTGTCTCTTGTTCGTGAGTTTGGTTAAGGTTTATATCATGTATTATTGATGTACCTTGTAAATAATTATATTTAGATGTGGCCAATAGAAATGTTGCATGGAAATTTCTATTTCCTTCTCAATTCTTAAATGTTTAATTTATTGAAATTTTTCCTTAAAAGAGTTGTTAGAGCCTTTTATACTCCAATATGTTTGGTTAAGCTCCTACAATGCACTTATTAAATTATATCTCATTACCTTTCATTTAATTTTATCTTACAAAGGATCTAATGAGGGCTAGAAGCAACCCATACTCCACGTCTCCTTTGCACATCATGCCCTATTTAGTTGCCTTAAATATGGAGGATTTCAATAAAACATTTTTGTTCTACATGAAGGTTTCCCTTCACCCTACCATTATATGCCACATGTTCTAAAAAGTTCTCAAAACCAATATTAGCACTTTAGGAATGAGTTTCCCATGGCAAGAAACTACATTGCTTAAGGTCACTATGTAAGTATTAAGTAGGGTAGAATGACATTCCAGCAAGTATTAATCACAAATCAGTCCACACATGTTTATTACATCTACATCACATCATTTAGTTTTTCAACACTTAAAATTCCATTAATATCTACAACATCCACACTTACACACACGCAAGGCTTATTACAAGGTTTCAAAAGAAACACTAGAGATGTTTTATTTCATAAGTGAACCCAAAGAGAAAATGTAAGTTTATTACTATGCTGAGATTAACCATATGGGAAAATATCCTTAGACTAATTCCTGGGTGATTCTAACCTTAATTAAATTCAAATAGGCATGAAAACCCATGTAACATAAACATTACACGTCTTACCAATTTACAATTTTAAATTATCTTCTTTATTATTTAAGTTAACATGATTTCTACATGGTTGGTCAAAAGGTGTCACCCCTACTGAAGTTGAAAAGTTAGTTTAAAACATAATTAGATACAATACAAATAGTTTTCTATGTATAGTGCTTAAAACATAGGGGTTCAAGAAAAACATCAACTTTCAACACACTAATTTGTATATATTGCATTCTCTTTAATTCACTTTCAGTTAATATTCACATACAATGTCAATGTACAACATTCCAGTGCCAACTTATCAATATCAATATATCAGGATTTTAATCCTTCTTGTATGGAGTACCTGCAACCAACACAGGGTTAGTCCTAAGATTAATATGGAAAACCCTTACACTTAATCATAAACAAACACATCCACCATTTCAAGCAATCTAAAACAAAAGAGTAGAGAGGTAGAGATAGATAGAGGGAGAGAGAGAGAGAGAAAGAGAGAATGTTTCCTCACACACTCACACTTCCACATTCATCAACACTTTTCTTTCTTTTTTATTCTAGAGAGAGAGTAAGGAAGAGAGAAATATTATGAGACATTTTATTTTCTATTCACAATATCATAACCATTTACAATTTATATCCATTTTCATTTCAAGTCCATCTACATTTTTAATCCTTTGACATTTTCAATACCAACCACAATTTCATAGTTATTTCTAGAGAGAGAAAATAGAGAGGAGACATAAAACATCATAAATTTTATAAATTCATTCATAAAAACTAATTGATTAAATCATAATCTACACAGTGTTGTGAAAATATTAAAAGGTTTCACGAGTAGTTACAAGTAGAATGGGAGCCTCAGAAGGATTTTCTAGCTAAAATTGCAAGTTTGTGAAAATTAACCGCAACAATGGCTGAGGTGCTTACAATTTGGGTACCTGAAAACACTCATTTTAAGTTTGAGAACAATTTTTTTCTGACTCCTACTTACTCCCCTATATACAAAGAACTCATTGGATTCGACGGGAGTCAATTATGACAAACATGGCTCAAGTTACAAAGGCAAACCCTGGGCTGATTATCGTAAACGCGTTAAAAACTCTTGTTGTGTAATGATAAGTGGGCCCCGAAATCCACTTGCAAAACTAACTTCTGAAAGCGTTTTCGTGGAACTAAGAGTTGGTTTCAATTGTCCTATCGAAGGTCTAGAGGTAGGTGGGGGTGATTTTTAGTTTTACCCAATCGAAGCGGCAATCGTAAGCCAAATCCGATTGCGTTTTCTGAAAATGAGGGCGCCACCACAAGTGACTGCAATGTCAAAAGGGCTTCAAAACTCGTCTTGCTAAGGCATCAAATTGAGTTCATCAACTTGTTTAAAAGCCTACATGGTGTCCTGGGTCGATAGGGATCATGTTAGAGGTTACAGTTTGCGGTATCAACTTGGTTTGGCGCTCCATGCGCATGGTTTCCGAATTCAAATTTATATGTTTTGAAAAGATTCTGGGTAGGGTAAAGGTTGTATTGTTCATTCCAGTTGCATTTTCTATTATTCAAAAATATCGAAAGCCAAAAGTAGGAAACGATTAAGTTTGTAATTTAGTGCAAGAGAAAGGGAGATCCATACCTATTTTCAACGCTTGTTGGAGGCATCTGCTTGGGCTTTTCGCCATGGCTTTTGACTGGCTAATTGCATTTGCTTGAAAGGTTTTAATTTTTTAAAGCCTTTTCCACAAATCAATTTTGTGCATATATTGGAATCATTGAAGTCCGTGAGGCCACATTTCTTTCAGGCATTTTGTCAAACATTTCACGGGCTCGCTGCAAGCTCCCACATTTGCATACACAACTAACAGAGCACTTGGCAACTTCTACATTTGATTAAGCTCCCATTTAACCCAGGTTGGGCGTGTATTAGCAAAGGTGGAAAAAAATCAAGTGAACACTTGTTGGCTGCATTAGATGAATTAGAGACAATGCTAGATTAAAAGTAACCTCATACGTACCCCAAGCACCCAACAAACAAATCCACACAACTACCTCTGCTCATTGGCATGATGATGACAAGTTTAGAGTTTCCTTGAGATAGTTGGGCACGGCTAGACCTGTCTGCCCCTCCACCACTGCACCTGCATGCCCAACAAAAGAAATAAAACAAAAATGAAGCTTCCATTTTGGCACAGGCATGGAGTACGCTGGCAAAGGTTGTGGAGTTTGGCTTTACACTTGTCAATTGTGTTTGCTTGAAGTTCTAAAGTCTTTTCAACAAAATCCGTTTTGTGAGTAGCCTGCAACCATTGTTATCTGTGAGGAAACATCTCTTTGAGGCGTTCTGTCAAATAGCTCTTGTGCCTTGTCTATGCCTCCATATTTGTATTCGTGTCCACCAGGGTCGTGGCAACAAAAACATCTGACAAAATTTCCTTCATCCTTTAAGGTTTGATAGATGCACATACCTTGTTCCATATTTCCCATTGAGGCGTAGGCAAGGACGCTGTTGGAAAAAGTTGGGCATTTGCTTTACACCTGCCATTTGTGTATCCACCTAATTTTTCATCCGAATCTTTTATACCAATTACTAACAATTTCTTTGTGCGGATAAGGGTCACTTATGCACCTATTTCTTGAGTAGGTGTGTTCAGGGGCTTGCTCGGAATTGGGATATGACTATTCACATGGTCATTATGGGTTAGAGATAATACATAAAGAGATGTATCACTATTTGGTCCCTGCCTTAGTTTCCTTTGTCCTTATTTGTCACATACACCAACACTTCTGACACTTGTTTGTATCTGACTCCATCATTGACACCGTTTTCACCTATTCTTGCTTGATCCATGACACATTGTCACTTGGCCGACGCCAACGCTCGTGGGCGATATTGTTGGTGTTAAGTTTTTCCCTAGCTGACACCATCGCCCACAGGGTATGCTGTCTGGTATATATGTAGACCACACCTAGACATTCATAAGGAAGGAATGAAGATAGATCAAAGGAACTAGCCATCTGTTCTGCTCTTTTGCGCCAACTTCGCATCTGCTTGCCTTGCTCTTGGTTCATCTTGCATTTGACTTGGATTGGACACTCTTCTTGATTGTTGGATTGCTTGCACTATTGGGTCATCTATAGTGAGTCTAGGACAAGAACAATGTTCCCTTTCCCTACCCAAAATGATTTTTTTTCGCTGTACTGCTTCTCTGGAGAGATAGATGTATCAGCGACCACCTTGCAGGTAAGTGCTCTAGCTCTCTTTGTCATTTTGCATAGATTAGTTCACTTTCCTTCCCCATTGCTCTTTGTTATCTTAGTAGTGTATGTACATCGGTGTTAGAAGAATGCTCTTAGATGATCAACTCCTTAGCTTTCCTTTACTTGTATTTCAGTTACATTGCAGTAGTGTAGATTGTGCATGCTTCTCTTATCTCCCATCGATCTATACCTCTGCCCCATCTACCGATATCCTAGAAGGGTAGTCTCCTTTATCTTGACTGCGGGCCTTGGAAACCCTAGGTTGACTTAGTGTAGGGATTACTGCCCTCTAGATATGTGACCTTAGTGCTCACTGTAGCCCCTTTAAATCAATCAATTGTGTTCCCGTCCAGGGGTGTCTCCTATTCGTTGTCTCATACCCTACTAAAACGGAAGACTCATGAGCGCAAGTCATTGAGACACATGTTAGGCTTGCTATACAATTTGCATTGGTTGAAAACCTCCAAGACCCGTCCAACACTCTGCTTGTGCATATCCTGCTACCATGGCATTCCATGAGCTGTATCTCTTTGTGGCATTTTAATAACAGTTCCCATGCCTTGACTTTGCTTCTACATTTTGTGTACACGTTTTACTGTTGCACTAGCAACTACACCTCTGACAAAAGCCCTTCTCCTTTTCCTTTCTTTCCACCGCACACCATCAATTCTCCACCAACATCCTTTGACCTCCTCAACAACTTGTCCACTCACCAACTCACCCCCTTTATTTATTTTTAAGTCGTTCTATTCATTTATCTATATATTTAATAATTTAATGTTTTAGTTTACATTATTTCGTTTATTTTGAAATCCATTTTAATTTCTTGATCATTTAATATATCTTATTGTTATTGTTATTATATATATGTATATGTATGTATGTATTACTATACACACACACATGTATATTTATATATTACTCTATATATATTATTTGATAGCCACTTATAATGGTAGTTGGAGATGATAATTCAAATCACTTGGAAACGTCACCGAGGACTCAATGAGGCACCTTAAATTAGACTTGGAGAAACCTCACTAACATAGACATGGAAACATGTGTTGACTTGCAACACAAGCCCGTCCCGACTAGGGTTGATGACCTGAGTGAAAATGTTTCGGAAACACAAGCTTGCTGACCTGAATGGATAGGGCGGGGCATTACATGAAACGTTTCGGAAACGCTGGGGACGTTTCTGAGACGTTTCTTTGGCTTATCTATTATAAGGAAGAGTTTCTTCCAGTTTGCTGTTGTGTTACTCCACTTAATCTTTTCAAATATAGCCTATATTTCTGCTCAGAGAATTTTCCAAACCTAGGAATAAGTTATAGTGTTCTCCAATGTAAATTCTTATAACATTAAAACTATACTAACAAGGAGGCACATTAAACAAGCCTAAAGTTTGGGTCAGAATTGTAATCCAAAGAAAGTAGGAAGAATCTAGCAGAAACCAAGAAATGTCAGGTTAGAAAGCAGGTTTGTACTCAGTATATTAGTGCTCCTTAGAATAGAATTTTCCATTAGAATCCTCAATCAAATGAATACGATGAAGTAGGTTACAACTATAATTTTTGAAACATGATTGTGACAGATGATGTTATAACTTTTCTTTAAGTGGAATCATGCAATAGTGTAAGTTTTGAGGGTATATGGAGAATTCTTCTAAAGTTTTGTGGAGTTTTTTTTTTTTCCTGAATACTATCCACTGGCATTGTTCTGGACCAAAAACTTATCTTAAAAGTAGAACCGCGCAATAATGTAAGTTTTCAGGGTATCTGGAGAAATCTTCTAAAGTTTTGTGGATTTGTTCTTGGAATATTATTCACTGGCTTGTTATTTGTCTAATTCAGAAGCACACCTGCAACATGGGGTGACAATAATAGCAATTGGATGTAACAAATATACACCATTAATTGTTGGAGCATACGGAGGGAATTAAAATGGAAGATGGTTGCGTGGAGGATAAACTACAAATATTTGTTATCTGGAATTATAGAGAAATTGCATTAGGCTATAGTTAAACATAACACATAGTTTGATCTTTTGGGTTTAAGAATTAGCATTTATAAGGAGATTTTAGGCAAGCCTGTTAAACTTGGGGTACAATCTAAGTTGCCACATTTGAATTCATGTTCAAGTTCGTGGAGAATAAAATTATGTACTACAAAAACCAGACACAAGATTCGTGATTAAATTCAACTAAAAGAATTATTATGCTTGTATTTCAGTAAAAATATTCAAAAAAGAAAGAATGACTTTCAATGATTTTTATTGAAATTCAATACTTTTTAACGAATTTTCAACGATTTTTTAGTCATATTTTGTATTAAGAGAATTTCGATTTTTTTACATCAAATTCGTTGAATGCGGGGTTACTTGGGGTACATACAATGGGAGCCTTAGAAAAATGGAACAAGGCCATATAAGTTTAAACATTCTTAATTCCATGGTTACTGACTATGTCACAAGGGTCGCCGATTTTCAAGCACAAAGTTTGAAAATCGCCGAATTTTATAGCTAGGCATTAGATTCGCTATGTATTTGGCAAAAAACAATTGTGTGGCCATTGCAATGAGGGTTTTCAAAACTGCTTGAGGTAATTGCGAGGGGCTTCGCCTACTTTTGTGCACAACTAATGGCGGGTACGCCAGAGTGGCACTGTAAACTGCGAACCACATTTGGTCTGTGCAAGCTGCCAACCGTTGCCTTGCGGGAGCTAGAGAACGCTACGCTGTTCGCGAAGGAGCGCATTCTATTCAGTCGCTGCCATTAGTTATTTGGGTCAAGTCAAGCATAGGTTTAAGTTTTTTAGGTTTACATTTAGTTTTTTTAAAGTCTTTTATTTATTTATTTAGGTTCGGTTCTTTTTTAATTTTTTATGTTTTCATTGCTTTATTTAAATGTTACATATTTTATTATTTAGTTTTAACTTTTTAATATTTAGAACATAGCTTTAACTTAATTGAATAAATGGTATATATTTTTAAATATAAAATATCAAAAATTAAATTAAATATAATTAAATTAATTATATTTGTTAATTTATATTAGTCGAATTTAATCATGAATTTTTTTGGCGAATTTTATCCTCACCGAACTTAGTCCAAATTTTATCCTTGTCGAACACGAATACGAACATGAACCTTGTGACTTAGGTTACCGAAGACAAACAAATGGCAGAAAGTAGGGAAGGGGTTTCATGGACGACAAACAATTTCTTGGATTTTGGGGATGGCTGGGGGGCAGTTATTGAAATAATGTATAAAATTTATATATATTACAACTATAACATGGATAAATTTAAACTAAGATAAGCCGAAAGCCTGAAGGCTGAAACCATTAATCCATTGATATGATAATTCATCACATAATCCAAAATCCTATCTTTATTATAATTATTGAGTCACATAGAATCGAGATACATTGAAAGTGATAGCAATACATCAACAGTAATTGATATTTAAATTCAAAACATAAGCCAAAATCTGATATTTATTATTGAGTCATTGGCATAGAATCGAGATACATTGAAAGTGATACAATAATACATCAACAATAAACATGCACATTGCTTGAGTCTTCAAAATGAAAAACAAAAGACTCAAGAGTACATGATGATGTACTAGGATCCTTTTCTTTGCTAATAAATTAATTGCACAAATGCAGTCAACTGAGTAGGACGGCATATAAACACAGGTCTTTAGCCTTCTGAGCGGTAATTATATTTTTAAACAGCTCTTGCCAGGCTATTAGAGATGATTGAATTACAATCAAACACAGAATTCTGAAAGGGAGCTTCCCGTGACACATACATCCCACTAGATGTATATAATTGATGCTTACTTTTATAGTAATCGTCATCTGTAGATCTTTCAGCATTAGCGATATGTGTCTATGTTATGTAAGTGAAATTACAGAGATCCAATGACATATCAAGAATCAATGACCACATAAATATTTAAAAGTGAAATAGTCCAAAAGGCCACAGATCCAATGGATGAAGGCAAGAGGTCCAAATAATAAATTACTGAAATAAGAAAGCAAAAACATCTCAAAGGGAGCAACCTTCAAGTGCAATGAACTAGAAATGAATTCCGCAAAAGATGATTAATGTTAAAAAAGTAGCTTTTCTTATGCCCTTATTCATTTATGGTTTTAAATTCTGGTGTCTTAGGCGTAGGGGAACCACACCAATCCATCCCAAATTTGGTGGTGTAACTCTACTGTGGTGACGATACTGTAATGGAAAGCCCTGTGGGAAAATACCTCGATGCTAGGATGATATTAAGCTTATTGAGAGGTCTTAAGGGGGATGGCATATTTTAAAAACATTCCCCTCCTGTCCCCACTCTCCCCGAGGCAGCAAAAGTCAAGTGCAGCAGGGGATGCTGGGACTTCCCTGGCATATTCCTTGACCTTCCTGGGGATGTCATTGTGTTCCCTGTGGCACTGGCATCCCCTTGCTTTTGAAATTCCCGGAATGTCCTAGGAACATTCCATAGAGTTAGGGAACATCCCAGGGATGTTCCTTTTTTTTTGCAATCGGGGAGGGGGGGGGGTGCGGTGCTGGGGTGGGGGGAGGGCAGGGGAGATGAGCCCAAGTTCCCAAAACATCCCGGACGTCCAGGACGGCTTTGAGATGGGGAGTACATGTGCCCACGTAACACTGCTTACTTCAACCAAATTGAGCTGAATGAAACATAGGAAAACAGCTTATGGAAAAGGCAATGCCTTCGTTGAATTTCGTGTTGGCCTGTTAATGCTAGAGTGGAAGATAACTGAATGTTTGGCCGAAATATTTCTGTTCACACAAAACTCAATAGGGATCTAAAAATGTGTCTGTGTGAGAGATGCTGTAGTCAGTTGTGATGTACAGGGTCCTTGTATATATGATTATATCTGTAGGATGTTGATAGTATGATATCACAGATTGTATTTATTTTAAGCTGGAGATCCAGTTACAGTTCCCCTGTTAATCTAAATAGGTTAAATGTTCGTCAATTCGATTTGTTTACCTGTGCCATGTCTTTGATTGTGTGATAAGTCTTTGCGTATGTGAAACCATTGTTACTTCGAAGTTAAAACAGACTGGAATTAAATTCTTGGTTTAGTCTCGGACTTTTGATTTTGGGCTAGATCCCTCATTTGTGGAATCTAGCAGTGGAGGAAGACCTGTGGGTTTCAAATATGCTTCAGGACTGACCAATTACAGAAGAGCTAAGATTTCAAAATAAGCAAAATCATTTAACTTCTCATCTGTTAATCTTTTGTTGTATTGCTTGACTGAAGAATTTATAGCCTGCACATTTTGTACCGAGGCTCCAGTCTCATCAGAACTTTTGCCCATAACCAGCTCATCCAGTTACACCAAGAGAGCAATGGCTGTTATTTTGTTTTGTCCAGTGTCAATATAAGGTTCATGCTTGGAATCCACCGTGCGATTCTTTATTTCTGAAAGCACGGGTACATAGGCTTTTTGAAGGGTTTAATCCTTCTGCCTTTTTCCTAATATTGGCATGTTACCATGCTTGTTGAACTGAAAATTCTTGTACTTACAATGGAATCATAGTAGTAGGACAAAAGTTTGGAGGTTGCTTTATCTGGTGTTTAATCGACTCATTTATCTAGCTTTTCTGGCACTTCTGGCCAATCGAATGTGAGATTGCTGAGTTCATAGCAATGGCTTATTTTCTGTAACGTGTTGATTTTCAGCCCACTCATAGAATTTAATCTTGCAGGTCTTGGAGCAGTTTGGAATACAGCAAAAGTAGAAGCTGGATCAATAGTTGCAATATTTGGTCTTGGTACAGTCGGACTCGCGGTAAGATGTCTGATATAATGTCAAAGAGGAAAATATGATCTTTGTGTCAAAATACTAAATAGTTGCGACTAATTCTCAATAATACAGGTTGCAGAGGGTGCCAAAACAGCGGGTGCTTCACGTGTTATTGGCATTGACATTGATTCTAAGAAATTTGAAACTGGTATTCTGTAACCTATTTGGCTTGTACTGATATACAGTTTCAAAATTGTTGGGTTCTTGATATTCAATTGTTTCTGTAGTCTCACATAGAACTGAAAAGTCTTCAATGGGTGTTGTGATTTCTAGCTAAGGATTTTGGAGTCACAGAGTTTGTTAATCCTAAAGATCATGATAAACCCATTCAGCAGGTTGGTGCATACAACTTTGAATTCAATCTCCAAATATTGAACTCTGTGAATGCTTGTTAGATGTGCTTTGCAGAATAGTTTGCATTTCTAAAGCATGAGCTTATTTGGTAGGTGCTTGTTGATATGACCGATGGAGGTGTTGACTACAGCTTTGAGTGTATTGGAAATGTTAGTATAATGCGAGCTGCTCTAGAGTGCTGTCATAAGGTAATTTTTCTCTATAATTACCAAAGGTCTAGGGTGCATGTCAAAGCATGCCTTTGCGTTTAGGATCTACAATGCATCCTTCTTATGGCTACAATATCTTTGCAGGGTTGGGGGACGTCTGTTATTGTTGGTGTTGCAGCCTCTGGACAGGAGATTTCTACCCGACCTTTTCAGCTGGTTACAGGCCGTGTATGGAAAGGAACTGCTTTTGGTGGCTTCAAAAGTCGCTCTCAAGTACCATGGCTTGTTGAAAAATACATGAAAAAGGTTAGATTCATCTGATTTTATTGTGTGAGTTGTCTGCATCAACATTTTTGTACATGTGATTAGATTTTCCTTTTATTTCTGTTACAATAGTTTGTAGTAGGATAGGATCATTTGAATTATGGTTCGTACTTGCAGGAGATCAAAGTTGACGAGTACATTACACACAATTTGACACTAGACCAAATCAATGATGCATTTCATCTGATGCATGGTGGGAATTGCTTGCGAGTTGTACTGAAGATGAATGCCACTTCAGGAAATCTTTAATTGCATTGAATTCTATGTCAATAGGTGAAACCATAGGTGCTACATATTTTATTATATATTTGAGGTAAGGTAAATATGACTTGGGAATTTTGTTGTTTTGGAACAAAGTGTAAAGATATGATAAGCCTGGTAAATGGTAAATTAATGAAGCAAGTGATAGATAATGCTCTATGCTCCTATGTATGTTATTATCCCGTGTTTGGAGACTAGAATGCTCGTAATTTTGGCATGGATAAAAAGCAAGCCTTGCCATTTTACTGAACATGCAAAACTGTATATTAAGTGTCTGAAATAACATATTTGTTTTTGGCTAGTTAAAGGTGTAAATTATTTATCTTGCAAAGGACTCCTTTAAATTTTGGGTAGATATATTTGATTTTGGTGTTTCTAGATTCACTGCGGTATTTAAGATATCACACAGTGAATGCAGAACAACAATTTTTTATTTTTCCAAAATTTAAGCTATCATTCCGGGTTGTAGGGCTATAGGCATGCTGCCTCTCTTTGCACTTTCTCTCAGTTTTTTATTCTTTTATGATTTAGACCAATACTTAGTAAATCTTTTTTTGGCTTACAATCCCATTGACCTGTTTTATAGGATTATGCTCGCACTACTGTTTAAATTTGATTTGATTGAAATTCCGAGTGTTTTCTATGTATGGTGTACTACGGTTCAGCCCTCCCTCCTGGGTTGTTTTCTTGGCAAGTTTAAATCTGTGTCTCAACCACCGTGCCATAGCACAACAACCATTGATAAGGTGTAAATTGTATGTTTGGTGGAAATTTCAGGATACGTTGTATGTTTGGCAGATATTTCAAGATACCATAATTGATAAGGTGTAAGTTGTATGTTTGGTGGAAATTTCAGGATACTATAATAGATAAGGATACCATAATTCTTTTGTACTACGGTTCAGCCCTCCCACCTGGGTTGTTTGCTTGGCAAGTTTAAATCTGTGTCTCATCCACCATGCCAGAGCACGACAACCATTGATAAGGTGTAAATTGTATGTTTGGTGGAAATTTCAGGATACGACGTATGTTTGGTGGAAATTTCAGGATACTATAATAGATAAGGATACCATAATTCTTTTGTACTACGGCTCAGCCCTTCCACCTGGGTTGTTTGCCTGGCAAGTTTAAATCTGTGTCTCAACCACCATGCCAGAGCACGACAACCATTGATAAGGTGTAAATTGTATGTTTGGTGGAAATTTCAGGGTACGTTGTATGTTTGGCGGATATTTCAAGATACCATAATTGATAAGGTGTAAGTTGTATGTTTGGTGGAAATTTTAGGATACTATAATAGATAAGGTGTAAATTGTATGTTGGACAACTAGTTTATAAAATATTGCCTTAATTACGCCGAGAGGCATCCTACAATGGGATGTAATGCTGTAATGGAGTGTGTTGTTCATATTTATTCTCAACATTAAATTTGACGTTCATTTGACCATGATGTGACAATTCATTCATAAATTTGACTTTTGTTGGACAAAAATAATTTTGTTTTTTTCTCTTGGAGAAGTAAAAAAATAGCAATATTTTGGCCATGTAGTAATGTTTGTCTTTTTTTCTTGAATATATATTTTTTGAGTCTGACACAATCGCGTAGCTAAATGATTCTATTTGTCACAAATCAGCGAAAAATTGATAGAGAATTTAATGAAGTTGTTGATTAATGAGGTATGTAAAAAATCAAACCTAAAATCTTTAAAATTGACATCTATTGAAATTGATTTCTTTCAGCATATTTTAGATGGATGTATTTAAGATAACTATACTAGTTATTGTTATTTGTTCTATTGAATAGGATTTGGTTAATTTCCAAGCTTTCTCATGAGGTAAAAAATGAAGGCAAGAAATTCCCTTAGAAAAGTACCTTTTTCTGCATGTATGCATGCACATTGTTGATTTTTATGGGATTGAAGTTCTTTATTGTTTTTCTAAAATTATTAGCTTATGATTCATAAAGCAAACACTCTCAACACTTCTTTGTTAACTACACCATGGCAAATTAAATCCAGGACGGTCAAGGGTTATCAGTCAATGCCATTATCAGAAAAACAATTAAGGTACACAACACAAACATTCGACTAAACTCTTACAAATACTTTTATCAATACATTTCATGTTATTATCAATATATTTCATGTTAGAAGGTATAATGTATTTAAAATGATCAAGCTCCTGCAAATAACAAAAGAAAACGATACATATAAATGCGTGGATGAAGTATAGTGAACGCTTTAATAAAGCAAACCACATTGGAGGATTCAATTTTGCTTTGAACAATTAATTTCTGGATTTTTTTTGATTGAATATGAAGTTTGTATGGGTTAGGTGCATAAAATTCTTAGGGTTAGTTGCCAAGGATTGAGGGAAATGTTGAGTGGATTTCATTTTGTCAAATTCCTTATTGATTGGTTATTCTTGGGATTGGAACTTTGATGGATGGATAGGCAACACCTTTACACCATCATATGCATTATAGGGACCACAACCCAATTGATAAGATTCAATATTTAATTATTGGTATTTTAATTTTAATTGCATTGGTTTATTATTTCTATTTGTGACCTAGATTTGTTTTCTCAAATAACATAAAGTGTAGTTTACTGCATGATCCTATGAATGACATTTTACTCTTCTTTTTTGAACATCTTAAATGTTCGAACATTATATTAAGTGTTCTAGTTATATAAACTATGATTTATAATTAAATAAATTAAAATATTATATACTTTAATTTATTTAATATAAATTTTATGTTTATGATTAAATTAATTTTTCTTAATCAATTAATTATTAGTTGGGGTGCTTCGTGAGAAGTCACACTCGTTTAAATTACACCAGTGGGGTCAGGGGAAATCATTGATTAGAATTCACATTGGCGAATTGTTTTTTTACATAGAGAGGAATGAGGTGAATGAAGATAATTGCTGAAATGTAAATGTTTGTCGTAAATGAAATTTTACTATTTTTCACTGAGACTTTTTACCTTTTGGGTTTTTCACGTTAAATATTATGTTTTGTGTTATTTATTTTTATTGCATTATAGTATTATCTCTTTATTTATTTAATAGAAATATAATTAATTTGTGTAACATAAGTGTTTGGACCTCACATGGTACAAAGCATGATTTAAATGTTTTAATTTAATATATTATTTCAACTAATGGTTCAAACGGTTGGTAGGTGACTATGCTTGGTTGGTGGAAATAAAAATGTTCGCTCTTCCATTTCATTGGACATCCTCTACAAAAAATTTTCCTCGTGAAAAATATTTGGCAAGTTATTTTGATCGGTGTTAAGTACTCTCCTGGCCCACGTCTTCACACATGTAAGTTTTATTTGGTTTGAATTTTTTTTTGTTAAAATTTAATTCACTTGCAATGTTTCAGTCTGAGGGAAAATAATATTCCACGGGTAAAATAATATGCTTAGTGTTGACTTAATCTGTGGGTGAAAGCTTCGACCGGTATAGGCTACAGACTTGACACTTGGCATAGTTTTTAAAAAATTCACCCCCTCCCATTTATGTTGTGGTTAACCATCTAAACTGCTTTGTGGGTTGCTGGTCGACCATTACACTAGTGGATGTGGCATTTCCCTAGCATGTTGAATATGCTCGACCTTGTATGTTTGGTTTGGACCCCGATGTTTAGCTTGGTCATTATCCCACATTGCCCCCACGTTGAAACAATATAAAGTTTAAAAGGCAATGAAGGAGGGTAGTCCCTTGTGGCTTTGACCACAAATGCTATGTTTTATTTGATAGTCCAACAAACTCGACAACGTTCCTGTCCATTGAGACTCACCTTCGACTTGGCAGTGATGAGTTAACTAACTCGATTGGTTGTTTGATGAGTCGTTGCGGTGAGTTGTAGATGTGAGGTGGCTCAAGTGTTGAGATGGAAAAGTAGAATCTTGAGCTTGTTCCCAATTCGTCGAGGTGCATCCAGCTTGCCACTGACATGTATAACTCGTCCCACACCTCGGTTGTGAGCTCGCTCCTACAAGGAGCTCAGTCTCCTCATCAAATTTTTAAATTAAATTTTCTCATAGAAAATTATTATTTTAAGATAATTAAATTTTTTATTTTCAAGATATTTAAGAATATAATTTTTCAAAGGGAATCTAAATATAATTGAATTTTTTTATTCTTGTCTTTTCAAATAGGAAGTTATCACAAAGTTTATTATTATTACGAAAATTAAGTATGTGAAAATGTTGTAATTTATGGGCTTATTTTCAAACTAGAAAAACTTCGTTTACGATTTAGTTTTGAAAATTATGTAATTTATTGACAAATTTACATTTTCTTTGTAAGAATTTGTGACAAACTAATTTCAGTGCAAAAGAGGGCAGAAACTCTACAATTTGTCGCATATTTTCACTTAAAGAATGATAGGGGGACTCTTTAAAAACCTTTTATAATTCTTTGCCTTCATTAAAACCTAACTTTTTGAAAAGTGAATAATAAGGCTTTAAAACATTCAAGTGTCGTAATAAACTTATTTTTTGCTCTTCATTTAAACTTTTGAAAGCTTAAAAAGGGGTCTAATCACTTTAACATTGATAAGACACAAATGTTGAACGAGACAAACTACAACATTTGGAAGATTAGACTGAAAGTGAAATTCATGGTACACAAACTCTGGAAAAATGACACATAGAAAGCACCGCCCGATAAACATGCGACAATAGACAAAATATCCATATTTTAACAGAAAGTGCAGGAAGCAATGTCTATCTTACTGTGAAGCGTGCAAGACGACTTCTTACTTCATATTGGAAATCGAGAAAGTCCAAGTGAAGCTTTGACACTTTTAGAATCAATGCACAAAGGTAAAAGTTTGTTAAAAATATAAAATTGATTATTGAATTAATGACAACTCCCATGAAGGGAGTGAAAAAAGTAGTTAATTTTTCAGTAAAAATTAAAAATATTAAATCTTAATTAGATGGATGTAACTGTAATTTGATTTATGATAAACTGCTGTATTTTATTATTCAAATGAACATCCATGAGAGATTTAAGAATTTCATTTCCATTCTAAATTCAAAATATCAAACCAAACAAGATATTCCCGACCTTTTTACTTTGAATGCTCTCCTAATTCAGGAAGAACATGTCATGTTAAACTATGATTCGAAGGAGAATGTCACTTAGGCACTTCTCGTACAAAAACCCAAGAATAACTTTTTTAGATTTAACAAGAATATAAAATCAAACTTTAAAATCCCTATTAAAGAAAAGAAATTAGGGAATTTAAGAGTCAGTTTTGATGAGAAATGTCATAATTGTAGAAAATTTGATCACAAAAAGGAAGATTATAGGATAAACAAAAATAAGCTAAATTTCAGAAATGAAAAAGGGAATAACCAAATCAAAATCAAACAAGAATTAAGAGAGTAATAATAAATCTAACGTAGTTGCCTTGTAAGCTGCATTAGTCACTGGTAAAGAAAACAAATGGATATTAGATAGTGGTGCATCTAGGCACATGTCGTATAGATATGATATTCTAACTAATATCAGAGAATGTAATGACCAAATCTATTTAGATGATCATTCCATTATCGATGTTCAGAGTCAAGAAAAAGTAAAATTTTTTAATGGTTTTATAAAGATGTCGTGTTCGTAAACTAAAAATGAATTTGCTTTCTTGTTCAGATCTAACTCAAAACAATTATATTGTAATTTTACTAAAGGATAAATGGTTCATTAAAAATGAGTTAGATGCTACTATTGCTGAGGGCATACAAAAGAATAGTTTATATGTTTTAAGGGTTTTGCATCTACTTCATGTTTTTCTACTCAAAATATGAATGATGTTCAGATGTGGCATGAAAGATTAGGTCATGTTAACTTTAGGAGCATTTATGACATGTCTCAGATTAACTTTGATATTGGTCTGCCACCTATTTTTCATGTTCGGGAAACTTGCGAAGGGTGCTTACGTCTTCCATAGTTATTATGAAGCTAACTCAGAACCTTTAGAACTTTTCCACATTGATGTTAGAGCACATTTAGATGTTCCTTATCTAAATGGTTCATTGTATGTTATTACCTTCATTGATGTTTATTCTCGTATGATTTGGTCATTCTTTTTTAAAAAACAAATCACATGTTATTTGAATTTAAAGCCTTAATTAAAAATCAGTCTTATCACAAATTTAAAAGACTTACGACACACACACACACACATTACTAAAAATAGTATTATATGCACATCAAATAACACTTGGGGACGCCTTTATGTCTGTATTAGAGACGTCCAATAATGATTACATCTAATAAATTTTCAATATTGAAATGTTCAAGTTGGTTTTTTCAAAACTTCAATATATTGGTAATATGACATGGTTAGTTATAAACATATTGTCATTAAAGTTGGTATACAATTTGATTACGCCGAAGGCGTCCCCCCTATGAGAAAGGCATTTCTAGTCGTTCTTGCCAATGACCTAATTTTGATTGCCATTTTGACCTTTTTTTCATGTGATTAAATTTGACGGGCGTTTTTGACGTTTTTACTTTTAAAATCTATTTTTTGCTGTTTTTAACAGACTGAACTTCAGTTGCATGCCTGCTTTTGTTCAGGTTAAATTCAATTGCAGTAATCTTGCAGTTGGCATTAGTATGACAATTTTAGTGTTTTTTGGCCATTTGTTTGTCGGTGGGGCGACGTGTAAAGTGGGGAAGAAATGATCACAATAATGACAAAGGCTTTCTACGCTTGCTTTCATCACAATTAAACATCTGCGGAGACTACTCCAATTCATATATTAAGTGATTTCATCAAATGAAGATGGGCTCAGGAAGATCCAATGTTGTAGGTAACCTGACCTCTTTTTAATGGCTTTTCAATTTGGGCTTTTAATGTAATGTATAATCGAGATTTGGGTGTACAGTGAGCAAAATTTTTAGGTTATCAGAAGAATTGGAGAGGGGGGAGAAGGGCATAGGCAACGAGATTGTCAGTTATGGAATGGATGACAACGATGACATATACACGTGTTCGTGGACTAGTACCATCATTGGTCTTCAGAATGTATGTGTTTTTTTCCTTTATTTTTTCGCAGTGTTGTAATTCTTTTATGGGTTTGTTGGTTGGTTGATCTTTGTTTTGGTATTCACAGTCTGTGCATGAAGGGGGCATCTACCAACTCAAGTTGTTTTGTGACAAAGATTATCCTGATAAGCCGCCAACTGTGTGATTTTTATTCCAGGGTCTTCGGTCTAAAATCTACATTAAATTCCTCAGACCCTGTATGTTCCTTGAATCTATATGTTCCATCTATTCAAGGGTTTGAGGTCTGCATTAAATTCCTGTCTGATCACCATCCAGGAAGACGAGGTCTTCCTCATAACCGATTAATAGTTCCTATTAGTCACCAAATTTTCACTGTGGTTTGCGAAAATGTGTGCACAATTTGATCTTATTCCTCCACATTATGTAAAACAAAATTATGTCAGGGACATACCCTGGCCACCATTTGATCATGCAAGCTCTTCAAAATTGCATAGATTTTCTCTGATTCTGGATGTGGACTATCTCTTATGAGAAAAAGATGGATCCCATTCTTGACTTTAATCCAACTCCATCCTAGGATTTTCTTCAAGCCCTTGTCTTTCATCATTATTCTCAATTTTGCTACATCATCCCACCTACCAGCCCATGCATATATGTTAGACATGAGTACATAATATCCAGTATGCTTAGGTTCCAACTCAAACAAATGTTTTGTTGCTAATTCTCCAGACTCTACATAACAATTAATTCTGTAAGCACCAAGCACTGCCCCCCATACCCCAACATCAACTTTAAATGGAACAATGTTTTCTTGTGTTAAAAGTCTTTGTTTATAGTTATACACCTGTATGATTTTGACAATACTGAAAAATATCTATATACATGATTCCAGGAAAACAAACGAGTGACTTGGGGATCTTAAAAGATTTCTATAATCAAGAGTAGTGCCAAAAAAATATAGAGACTTGCGCACTCCTTGATTTTTTCCAAAGCACATTTCATTTGAAGGGCACATCTTTCACAACCTTTTTGTGATATGTATAACTATAATTGGATGGGCATTGAAGCTTGAACTATATATTCTTATGAATTTGATGGAGCAACTTCCATATATGATATGTAATCTTGTATCAATAGAACATATGTAGTAAGTGGTGTCAAACTCAGTGTTTTTACATCATTTCATTGTAGGTGGTCTCTAATAATTTGTCGTGTTTTTGCAACTTCTTGTTGTCATCAACTTCACAGGACTCTAATTTGGAGTGTGATCATTGGTCTTAAGAACATTGAAAAACTATGAGTTGGCATTTTGTTAAAAACATGGCATGGCCAAGTCAAGGTTGGAAAGGTGCGGATTATTTCAAACTTCTCTGAAATCATATTTCAAGTGGGATGTTGATGGCAAACATGTGTTAAGCAAAATGTTTGAAGACTGCAGGAACAACTACAGGTGAGTTTACAAGTGAAATGTTTTTTGATCCTTCTTATGGAAATATCATAAAACATTAATTGAGAAATTTGAGCAAAGAAACCCCACTAACCCAAAAAGATTGAGGTGTTTGAGGGCCTTGTTTCCTAATCTCTATCCTAATTGCATTTCTTTCAATGAAAAATGAACACTCTGTTCAACCATAATAGGTAGGACTGCTATGCTAGGTTCCTAAAAAATAATAATTGCCATCTTAATAAGCGCATTGAAAGAAGACCACATATTCATAACTTTCTTAATTGTTATTTTGTTGATATATTATACAAGCAAATAACATTGAAGTATCTTGTAGGAAAGTGACGTCAAATGTGCTTCTTGTTGGGATGCATATATTCTCATGACAGATGATTGGATCCACGGGTTCTCTATACCGAATTCATTAATTAATATTTTATTCCTTATTGGTTTTGTGGCAAAAAAAGTGGTCCATGGAGATGTACTCAGGCCCCCAACTAATGCAATCTTACTCTGTGTTCATGTAGGAACTGGAGTTAAGGTCTTTGGGAGAATTGGGTTTTGCATAAATATTCAGAACTTTCTTAGTTGTTCTTTTGTTGATCTATTGTACAAGAAAATAACATTGAACTATCTCATAGGAAAGTGATGTCAAATGGGCTACAAGACACATGTAATTGAGCATCCATTTAGGACAAACAAAATCCCTAGGAAAATTCTAGAGGATGCATGGTACAAGTGGCATGTTTTCATTGGAGGAGGCTTATTGCCATATGGAGCTATTTTCATTGAATTATTCTTCATCTGGTTTCATCAATTCTACAAAAATTTTGGATTCCTTTTCATAGTATTTGTTATCCTTATTGTCACCTTGCTCTGCTTCGGTTTCTTTCACCATCCAATGGTCGAGGATTGGTAACAACTATGGTCTTCTTGTGGGTCTTCATGGGTTTGTTTTCCGGTTACTCTTCTACAAGGCTGTATAAAATGTTTAAGTGGATAAAGTGGAAAACTAATGCAATCAAGACTGATTCACACTCCCTGGCATTGCTTTTGTCATTTTCTTTATCCTCAATGCCCCAATTGGGGTAAATAGTCCTCTTGTATAGTTCCATTTGGAACATTCTCTTTTTTGGTATTTTTTTGGTTTGGGATATCTATGCCCTTGGTATTTGTTGGTAGTTATTTTGGATACAAGAAGCCTACAATTGAGCATCTAATTAGGACAAACAAAAAAAGGTATAGTAGTTGATTATTGTAATAATTTTGTGAAGTCAAGAATGACAATAGTTGTAGGGTATATATATTAACTTGAATCAATATTGTACTATTCCAGGCAACAATCATCAGTTGGTTTCTTAATTACATTTCTTTCAATGCAAAATGAACACTCTATTCAACCATAATAAGTAGGACTGCTTTGCTAGGTTCCTAAAAATAGTAACTGCCATCTTAATAAGCACATTGAAAGAAAACCACAACTATCCAAACTTGTGTTCACACTAGAGGTTTTGGATTTTTAAGACATTTAGGAACTATGTAGCCATGATCACTAGCCAAATTTCAAAGTTTTGCTTCATTCACCTCGTTCAGAACCTGTGCATCTGCATATGACTTCTTAGAAGTATGGAAAATATTAGATTTAGAAACTAAATCCACTTTGGAAACCTCATGTATATATGCATTTTACTGTATGAGCTGCCTCTTTACAATTTCCTTGTTATATGCATGACAAGAATTGAAATTTGCATTTATCTTTACGTTCTCATCATTATCTTGCATGGTCATGTATTTGTTCAATACTTCTTCATCTGAGGACTCTTCCCTTTGATGAGACTTTTTTGGTTCATCTACTAATGCATCATAAAATTCATATTCATCTTCTATACCTTTTCTTTCTGGCTGCATGGTTCTAGTATCCTCTTCTTTGGATGCCTCCAAGTGCATCTCTTCTTCTTGAGCTATTACCAACTCTCTCATATCTTCTTCATCTCTCCTCATGGGTTTTGACCCATTTCTTACTATCTTCAAGGTCTTGTTTTTGACCTTTCCAAAGCTCTCCTTCATACCTGCATATACAAATTGAAATGCAGAGTTAGAAATCATAAAAAATACCAAAACACCTTCTCAAGTGCCTCCATTATAGACACTTCTATATTCTTCTTCTTCTTCTTCATGAGAATGAGAGTGTGGATGTATTTTAGACTGTGATATGTGTGTCTATCCTCTTTGTGTGCATTCTTCTTTTTTTCTCAAAGCTAACTGTGTTCATTCCCCTTCTTTATGGTGCTATCACCTCTTTTAGTTTAGTTTCCCTTTTTCATGTATTTCCTTCTAACGTTGGTCCCTTGGAATCACAGAGTAGTGGTAGGTAGCTGCATTCCCCCTCCTAAGAGTAGTTTTAGTAGTAGAAATAGGTAGAGGAACTGGCCTTCTCCAGAGGTCTGTCTCAAGTATGTAAGGTCCCACAATTTGGAGACAGTCCCATGTTTCTTCAAAAGCCTAATTCATCCTGATCTAGGATGGGTGCAAGTTTGAGCTCCAACAATTCCTAATTGCGAAAACTAGCGATTGAAAACTATCTTTGGCCTTTTGTATGTGTTTAATGTATTCTTTATGGCCTCTTACACCCTAAAACCTCATTGATACTTTAATGCTTTATCTGTTATGACTCTGGACACCAGCGCCCATACAGGACGCCAACATCCAGGCGCCCTCGTCCTTCTAGGATCCCCCTACCTCTCTTTACTTTACTCACTCCTTATGGGCATCCTTTATCTTTTGGGCATCTTATTTTCTTATAGGATAACCTTCCAGTTGTTAATTGCAAAATTAAACCAAGGGAATCATGTAAATACAAAGCTATGTGACCATAATAAAGGACCAAGTTGTAAGCATCTATTATCACCACTTATGGTTGCATCCAAAGGCATTCTAAAAGCATATAATCATCCATATAGAAATCACTCAAGGGACAAGGGACTACATTTTCAACATATACACATAAGAGGGGAAGTTCATTTTTCCATCCATAAATTAATCTACATTAGTATATCTAGCTATCACTCACTATCAAGTGCATCTTGGACAAGAGCTGCCTAGGGCACGATTCTTACACACACACTAAAACTAAATGGAGTCTGAAATGTAGTGAAGCACTTGGTCATAAGTTCACTATGTTGGGTGACCATTGGGGTCAGTACAATTCCCCATTTGCATCTTTTTTTTAGGATTTGACGTGTTTTGGGATTTTGTAGGATATCATTTATTTTGCAGGTTATAGGCAAGCTTTGCGGGCATAGTGCAACATATAAGCAACAAACAAAAAAGGTTAGCGAACATCTTGCGACACAAGAAAAATCAGTTTATGAGGTCTTTTGTAGTTATGAGCACCCATAAATAGTCTCTAGCGACCAAGCGCCCCAGTCTTGGTAGATCTGAGATCTCCAGAATTTATTAGGAACAGTTATGAAAGTTTTCTCCTCATATTTATCGTTTTCTAGTCTGGCACACTTTGGAATCTATTCCAAAATTAGCTATCTTCTATTCCCTCTCTTGCACTTGGGGTTTCAAATTCATTTATCTTATTGTTTGTGTTAGATATGTACTTTATTTCTTATTTATTAATGTGACTTTACAATCTACGGTTTTATAAAATTTGTTATATTTGTCAAATCACCTCCATATTGGATTTCAAAATACAAAGGTCACCCAGTTTGTAATTATCAAAAACTTAATGGACATCATGAAAATGATTGAAATGCTTTAAAATGAAGAATTAAGAACCTTGAGCATCATGGTTTTATTTTATTTACTACACAACATTCTGCTACATGCTCATCTCTAATTGCTAAACCCCATTAGGCTCCCAAATCTTATCCCTCCATGTCTAATGAGTACCATGCCATAATTTTAAACGTTCCTTCTCTGGTAATTCAAGAGCCACTTATCCAACTTAGTATAAAGTTTTATACCACCTTTAAAAATACGTGCCCCATCACCTCCTCCTATCAAGTCCTCTGAAACATTACTAATTTCAACTAAACAACCACCTTTAAAAATACTTACCCCACTACCTCATGCTATTAATTTCTCTACAACGTTACCAATTCCAAATAAGTAACCACCAACCAAGCAAGACCAACCAATTCAACCTGTGATATTTAACCTCTATAAACTTCATCTTGTCAACCCAAAATCCAACCTTGGTCCTACTCTTGCTTCTGCCTCTTGTTATGACGACAATATAATTTCTTATGATACATTTCAAATGCCGTCACCATGGTGTGTTCCCTCTTACTTCACCTCATAAATATCCATCACTCTTGGCTATCTCTAATATCTCGTACTATACTTCACACTCTGCACTTCATGATCAATATTTCCCAAGCATACTCAAAACTATGATACACACACAGTACCGTCTTTAACCGATGATGCACTCTAGTTCCGTGGTTCATACTCGATTGTTGAGGATCTAAATCTAAAATGAAACACACATCATTCACACTTCACGTTTTGTGCTTCATGATATACCTTTTCTAGCATCTACTCTCAATTGTATATAACACATTCATTACCTAATTAAACACTCTAGTTCCACGGCTTATACTTGACCGTTGAGGGTCCAAATATTAAATGAACTTTACATCATATACACTTCACGCTCAATGCTTCATGATACATTTTTTATAACATCTACTCACACACAAGACATTCATTTCCCAATGATGCACTCTTATTATATGGTTCATTCTTGACTGTTGAGGGGGAATTCATAAATGAACCTCATCTCATACATATCCGCCGGGGGGAAACATTACTCCTTTCATCTTCACACCTTGCATATCACACAATCATACTGGCATAATATTTACATATCTTGGTTGCATTTACGCTTGCTAACTTATTCTACTTACATGTTACAATTTGTTTCATATGCTAGTTGGATATTTATTAAGTCATTATATTTTTCTATATAAACATGCGCGTTCACTTAGTATTTTATGGTGAATGAAGGACCTATCATAGATTCATACACGATGCATGATTCTCGACACAACTCTTTACCAATCCCATCGAGACTCTTGGGGGGAATATACTTTTGCTACTATTATACTCTACACATCACAAGTATATCACTTCAGTACTTACTATTTCTAGTCACTATCGATCTACTTTTCGCTAATATAAACATGCTTTGACATACTACTTATATTTCTAATATGCTAACAGGTGCTTCATGTGTAAAATTTTCTTTACAGGATCTATACAACCATGGTTATCTATCACTTCTTGTTTTCTATTTTTTGCCATTGTTTGCGGGCCATGCCCTATGTCTTTATTGATCATTGTATGCTTTGAATACTCTGACCCTAATTATCTTGTGATATTGTGATGGATATCTCATGTTTGAAACCCATTTTTCGTAGTCCAACTTATCTTCCTAGTTGTTTGCTACATTGTATTCTATTGCATGCTAGTTTTTATACTAATACTTGTTCCTAGCCCACATTGTTTGTAGGTGCCTTTGTTTCTACCATGCACATCCCCTACCCCATGTAGGTATCCACTTAAAATTAGAATTAGGTCCTCTCCTTTGGACCACATTCTCCTACAATCATCACATGTACCCCAAATGAGGGGGCATCTATTGGGTGAACAAATTCCCCTACACCAACTCAGAGATATGTTACAGATCAACATAATACATAATCAACATAAAAACATAGTCAAATATTGGCCCAAAAATAAACTTGGGTCCAAAACACAAAGCAGACATGCGCCTAGACCTGGATAGTAGCGATGGGCGCTGGTGTTCCCTTGGGCACTTGTGTCTTGAGGAAAAAACAATCAATTTCACAATTCAACACTGTAACGCTAGTTTTTAGATCAATTCTCTAGTAGTAGGCACTTACCTCTAGCTACATAATTCAATATATTGGTTACATTTTAGTTACAATCGGGAAAAATCAAATCAAATCACAAAAAACAGAAAAAATCAGAACAATCAGAACAATCGGAACAAATCAGGGGCGTACCATCTGCAGTGGTGCTTATTGGGTAGAGTCATGGAAAGAGAAAAGAAAATAACTAGACCTATCTCCCCAAAACCCTTCACTCTTGGCCTGAGATCACCCAAAAACTCGCGCTTGGCTTGAGATTACCCAAAAAACTTGCTCTCAATGTGAGATTACCCAAAAAACTCGCTATTGGCATGAGATTTCCGAAAAACCTCACCATCAACATTCAAATCAACAACTCCAAGCAAACAAGACAACTTTCTTTCTCACACTCTCTTATATATTAGGTGCACACTTTCCTTTTACACACTCTTTACATACTTATACACATATATCTATGATTTTTCATATACATAACTTTGACTACTCTCTCCCTCTCTCTTATTTTGTAGGTCCGTCTTTAATATGCAACAAGAAGTAACTCACATAAACAAAAAAGCTCCAACAACATACTACTACGCATATGCTTCACCCCTAGGGTCTACTTCCCTTTCCTAGTCTCCACACTTCACTTTACAATCACTTCACGCTTCACTTGCCTACACAACACGCTATCAACAACACTCTTCTCTATAGGATCATAAGGTACACATCTTCTATATACTTTATGCTATCGAGTATTCACTCAACAACATAAAGTGGGGGAATATGTAGACACAAAATCATGCACTTGGGTACATCTCTGGTCCTAAAACATACTAATGTATACATGATTCCTAAGCAAGAAAACTAGTGGTTGACAACTACTTTTGGCCTATTTTATTTATCTCTTGTCTTCTCTTTAGTATTACACACCATACAACCCTTATGGAACTTAACTTATTTATATTTTATGGCCTCAGAAACTAGGACCTAGGTGCTCCTATCCCTCCTAGGTGATCTTGACCCTCTCTCCCCTTTTATCGCTCTTTTGGGTCTCTTTTACCTTTTGGGAATATTTTACACTTTTTGGTCAGCCTTCTAGTTGTCAATTACGAAATTCAAACAAAGGATTCATATATATATTTAGTTACTTATCCAAAATCAAGGACCAGGAACTAACATTATCTACTATCACCTAAGCTTGCATCCAAAGGCACAAGAGCACTTTAAAGCATCCATCTAGAACATTCACTCAAGGGACACGAGTTGCATCACTTCTACATACACAACATAAAAGGGGAATTCTATTATATTCCATTACACACATTTACATTTGGAGCATTCTAGATCTAGCATGCTATCTTAGTGTAACTTGCACAAGGGTATCCTAGGGAATCATTACAAACACTTTCACATAAAACTACATGGAGTCTGAAATGTAGCGCAGTGCTCGGTACTAAGTTCAATCTTCGGGTGACCGCTAGGGTCAGTCCGACTCCAAATTCTAAATTGTTTTTATTAGATTTGATGTGGTTTCTGGACATGTACAGGTAAATAACTTGTTTTACAGGTTACATGTACATTCAGTGATCTAGGAGTGAATCTAGAGTGACAAATAGATATCAACATCGAAGCTCCTCCTGCACATAAGATATCAGAATCTAAGCACCTTTATGGAAACTAGCACCCATATCTAGTCACTATCACCCGACCACTCCTATCCTCTTGTGGGTGTTCCTGTCTTGCATTGTTTTGAGTTCCAGAACCTCTAGTGAACATTGAAGACAATCTTCTCAACATGTTTCAACTATTCACCTGCCCAAATCACTTCCAGACTGCCTAGAAATTGACTAAGTCACTCTATCTCCTCCTCTTGCTTAGGGTTTCATATTGTGCATACTTGTTTGCTTGCATCTTTACTGTATATTGCCATTTTATATCATTCATTATAGTAGTTACTCTACAATATAGATTTAATTCAATTTATTTAAATGACATTGTTCCCTTTCATAAAAAAATGAGGCACATCCTAAAATGAGTCAAGGGCATAACTATAACAAGATTGGTAGGTAGTGTTCCCTTATGCGAGGCAATGCTTTGTGATGAATTTTTTGAAGGCCAATCTTGATGTCATTCAATGCAACTCATCATTATGTGCATCACCACATTTATGCACTCTACATAATACTACACCGTCCCACACCATGTGCCCAACCTTTAGAAAACATTGAAAAATTGCACAATACCCATAGACAATAAACATCATCTCTATGCAAAACATCTAGAAGTAAAAATGATCACTTGGAGTTTGACACTCCATGTCACATTACACCATTGTATATGGGATAATAAGGAGCATTCTCTCCATATAAATATTACATACATTAAAACATAATTGATAATGAGTAGTTTTAGTACGTCTTCAATATGTTAAAAGAGTAATCGTTTGATTTACTGAAGGATTTAAGTTCTATGAGGGTTATTGGGAACATTTCATAAAATCAGGGTCCCTTTGCAACCACATGAGTTAACTTACTTGGTGGCATTTTTTTTTCTGTGAAGTTTTGTGTAATTTCATACATGAGAACTCTATATAGATATAGTATCACTCGTGAAGTTCTGTACTACCCATTTTTTGTGATACTTTTTGAATTTACACACAACTTTCTTTATTTACGAACCTTTGCACAACTTCATATTTGAACCACAAATACATAACTAACAACCAATTTGTCGGTGAAGTATTACACAATTTTTTTGTCTATGAAACACTGTGAATCTCTCCTCAAATTGATATTAAAGTTCCGTTGAGAAAACACAAATATTGAGACATCCTGTGTAGTGCACAAATGCTTGTTTCTTCGCTTATAATATGAGTGTGTTCCTTTAGTCCTTTTGTGATGTGTGTAACTTCACGAGATGTTGTGAATTACCTTATATTTTTTCCCAGTTCCTCTAGTGGATAGTTTACCTAATGTGTAACTTGAGCATGATGTGTGTAGACTTCCAAAGCCAAAGTTCTACCATGTTCTCATTAACAAGCAAACATAAAAATTTTGTGAAGTACCGGAATGGTGTCTAACTCATGTGCAAACTCTGATATCAACACCTAGGAAGGAAACATGTAATTAATGGATTTTAAGTCACAAAGGGAAGTTTAAGTGTTTTACGTTGGTATCTCAAAAATTAAAAAATTTACTAATGGTTCTTGATGGATTTCTTGATAAGAAAAAGGGGATCCTTTCTAGGGGAAGTTGTCTAGGTTGGTTTGGGTTATTTCAACGCGGTCCTTCTTCTTCAAGGAAGCTAGAGTAGTTACACAAAGGTTTTCAATGAGTGCATATGTTTGCAAAATATGTTGCAGAATAGAATCACATGTATCGAGTGATTGATATTATGTATTTATATTTTTAGTTGATTGCTTTCTGAATTAGGGTAAAGTGAGGGTTTTAAGAGGTCCCACAACCTTGTATCACAAGCCCGTATGGATACATAGAGAAGTGATGATTACATTACAAAAACCCATAGTAATTCCAAAAAAACTGAGCAACCAAACAAAAAAAACAAAACAAGATACATCAAAAAGTCATATGAGATTCTTTAGCCTCTTAACAACATTCTTTGCACTGACAAAGTCAATTTTTTCAGCTAGTAAATCAGCTAAGGAAAATAGTTCAACACAGTCTTTGTCGATGGTGGGTTTGATACTCTCCGTGAAATCCTTTCAATTATTTAGCACTGTAAAATCCCTCTGAAGTTTAGCCAGGATGCTATTGACAACCTCCACTTGACTGTTTTCAGTTTCGGTCCCAGGATGATCCTCCTCTGTTTCCATTTCAACATTCTTTCCAGTAACAACTGAGGTCACAGGAGAGGGTTGAACAACTTCCATTTCAATTGGGTCAGTGTCAGGAGAATCCAGATAGAAAGAAGCCAATCCAAGCAGGGCATCCGAGTCTCGACAGAAGTTGTTTCGAATTGGTAGTTGAGAAGTGCTCAACAACGATAAGAGGAAGAATAGGGGAGGCCATAGGCTAAACAGAAGAGGCCCTAGGCATAACAAAGAAGAGTGGGGGAGGGAGGGGGGAGACGCCACCCGAAGGGGAAGCTGAACCTACCAAGGAGGACCCACAATGGCCACACCAGAATCTGAACTTGAGGATATTTTCTTGCGATGCCGGTTGCGGCCAGGTGTGTACGACGATGCTTGCCCAACTTAGGAGGGAAGTGAAGCAACTCAGAAGGGGTGGCCACAGATTGAAAAAGAAGGTAAATGAGATATTGATGCAGAAGGGGACAATCTCCCTCATGGGAAATATTGATAGAATATTCCAGAGACTAAAACAAAAGGCTAAAAGGTTAATCTTCTTACCATGACGCATGTGCGAGATAATGAAGAAATGTGGGCCGTATACTAGCTTATAACAACCGTCAATGGTGAAATAATACATGATAACTTTAATAACTTTGTCCCAAGGAGGAAACAAAGATTCTATTTCATATCCTGATAGATATTTGGTAGGATTTTCACCAAGACCAAGAAATTCTTCCATTTCTACCTGTAACGACCTCTTGAAGTAGATATCACCCGAAGTCGGAAGACTAGTCGCCGCAACAATGACATTTGTCGAGATAGTGAAATACATGTTGCCCACCTGAACCTTGCTCCTCATCCATAAAGCCAACACACATTAGGAAAATTTGGCAAAATAACCCAAAATCCTTTCCCGAAAGCTGGTTATTCCATTATCCTTGAGGATATCCCAAACTTCTTCATCCCCCTGATGCTCCTCACAGGAAACATGTTCAATTCACTTTAGTTGGCCTCCCATGGTGGTTTTCCAAACATGAACAATCAAATTGCAACCCAATTTACTAAATTTATAATTCTTATTCACATGTTGCGAGATGATCTCCACATGAATATGCCTTGAATGGAAATGATTACGAGGAATTAAAACACCTCTATTCCAAAGATCCACACGGATATTATTTTTATTGTCACACGTGCCCAAATCTATAAAATTTCCCATCATAATAATGGTGATATTAAGGAAACCTCCACCAAAAAAGACGGGCTCTTTAATATTATCCCTGATGACACTAGAAACAACAAACCTTGTCAGCAAAAGGTTAACATTTAATAGAATAATCATCATGGATTAATTGAAGAAGTTCACTTGGGAAGTTCCCAAGACAAATTTTGTGATCTTCCTGTTGGACTCCTAAGTTAGTAAGGAGGTCAATCACCTTGTTTCCTTCCCTATAAACGTGTTGATACTTGATTTCTTGAAATATGGATTGAAGATTGTGTATATCAACAATGATGTTCTTGATGGTCCACTGTCCTAGATCTTTAGAATTCAAGGTTTTGATGATATTCAGAGAATCACTTTCAATTATTAGAAGCTCTCTACCAATTTTGAGAGTAAGCTCCAGACCTTTAAGAATAGCCATAGCCTCCGCCCTGTGATTGGTTCCATCATTTAAGTTGGCTGCTAAGGTAGCGAGAGGGAAACCATCATTATTACGAAGAATGACACCTCCTCCAAATTTATCTAGATTTCATTTAGAAACACTATAGTGTTGAGTTTTAACCATCTAGGAGGGGGTGGAGTCCAATGTACTTTGGCACGTGCCATAGCTAAGGAATTAGGGATAATTTGTATTTCCAGTTACTGACACCAATTCTTTTTGCTGCATAAATTTTACTTTTATTGATACTTCTTCCATAGACAACTATTAAGGTTTTCTTAGAAGAGAATAGAAATGGATACCTTCGTAGGAGTCATAGTTTTCCCTTTGAATATACGTCTGTTCCACTCCTTCTAGATACCTAGAGGCCATGTGGGAGGATGAGTTTCTAGGCCAGAGAAAGTATCTTATGCGAGAAAGGGGAGAGCCATTGATTGAAAGCAGCCAGAAGAGAGTCAGGAAATACCCAAGACACTCCAAAGTAACTAAGAAGTAAAATCTAAATGGTTTGGGAAAAGGGGTAGTGGATAAGGAGGTGAGAAGAGGACTCCAGAGCCGTGCAACAGAGGACACATCTAGAAAGAAGAGAGAAGCCTCTCCTTTTGAGGTTTTCACCAGATAAGAAGGTGTTCCTAAAAGTCAACCAAAAAAAGAAACCAATTTTGGGAATGAATTTAGGAGGCTAAATATGATGGAGAGGAGGGCCACAAGGAGTGCAAGGCTGAGAGGCATATGAATATTTGATAGTGAAGTTTCCTAAAGGAGAAAGAGGCCAGATGCGTTCATCCAAAGGTAAAGAGAAAGGAATGTACTAAGAAGACAAAAGATTTCATAGACACGTTAGACATTGACTCTGGATGCAATTGATGCGAGACTAATAAGGAATTAGCCATTCTGGTGAAGAGTTGGATATCTGCCAATATTTGTAGACTTTTCTACCACAGTAAATAATTAAGGATATTTTAATCAGATCCCAGAAAGGGTCTTGACCTAGAGGTTTTTCACCAATCCACCAATCCAACCAGAAGTCAATATGATGTCCATTTCCTAGACTCCATTTAGTACCAACACACAGTAAGGGGAGAGACCTCAACACTTAATTCCACATTGTCGAACCTCTTGGGGGTGCAAAATGTAAAAAATTTCCTGAATTTTTGAGATATTTGGAAAGGAGAAGATGAACCCAAGAGGCCGAGTCTTCAGAAGAAATTTACCAATTGATCTTAGCAAACAAAGCTTCGTTCATGTCAGCAATACGCCTAAGCCCTAGAATGCCTAGATTATTCGACAGACACACAAAATTCCAAGAGACCAAGTGGATTCTCCTCCTATCTTTAGAGCTCGACCAAAGAAATATTTTTTGAATATGTTCAATAGCATTGATAAATGTGGAAGGAATTTTGAATAGTGACATAAAATAAATAAGCAAACTTTGGAGGGTAGCTTTAACCAGTTGAAGCTTGCCTTCCTAAATTAGGAGATCAACTTTCCATCTGGTCAATTTATTTTGATAACTTTCAATGATAGGGTTCTATAGGATATTAATTTGTCTACCTTTGAAAAGAGGTAAACCAAGATAAGAAGACATGAGATCAACAATACTACATCTAAAGATGTCATCAATCTTCCTCTGCTTACTTGGCGATGTGTTTATAAAGGTGATGCCACTTTTGGAGAAGTTTATCGAATATTGAGAAGCAACTTGATAAGATTCCAAAATATCTTTAAGATATTTTTCTTCCACCAAAGAAGCTGCACTCGTGAGAAGGGTGTCATCAAGAAATTGACTGTGAGTAGCAGCAGGAGAGTGGGTGGTGATTTTAATACCCGAAATAGTAGCAACATGTTTAGCAACTTCTAAAGATCTGCTTAGTGTGTCCGCCATTAATAGAAAAAGAAAGGGTGATAGAGGATCACCTTGTTTGATTCCTCTATTATTTTTAAAGAAATAAACCAATATGCCATTGATGAAAATTGAGAAACACGATGAGGAGATGTAGGTGAAAATCCAGCTACACTATTTGTTATTGAAACCAAAACAACTTAGGACACGTAGGAGAAAAGTCTAACTAACTCTATCAAAGGCCTTTTGCATATCCAATTTGAGAATCATCCCTACTGACTTAGCATGTTGAGATGAGTGAATCGCTTCATGAACCATGATGATACCTCCCTGTATAAGACATCCATTTATGAAGCCATGTTGTTGTTAAGAGATTAAAATGTCCATCAACAATTTTAATCTAGCTGCCATCATTTTTGTGATTATTTTGTAAGAAGTGTTGTAAAACTAATAGGTCATAAATTGGAAACCAATTTAGATCCAAGGGATTTTGGAGCTAGTGCAATGAAAGTAACATTCCATTCTTTTAGTAGGGAGTTACTTTTTTGAAATTCATTCATGACATTAAAAAGATCACTCTTGATAATATCCCAATAAATTTGAAAGAAGGAAAAAGGGAAACCATCAGGTCCTGGAGATTTATCTCATTTAATTGTGAATGCGACTTTATGAATTTCATCCAGAGAGAAGGGCTTCATCATATTTTCATTCATTTCATCAGTGACAAGATTAGGAATATTTTACAACATCTTGAGCATATCATCTTAATTAGGAGGAACTTCTTCCTACAGGAGTCTAGAATAAAAAAGAGATAAGTTCATTCGAAATATGCAAATCAGAGGATAAAATTTTACCTTCAGAAGATAGGAGTTCATTGATTTTTTCTCTGCTTTTGTGTTTAGAAGTCATGACATGGAAGAAATTTTTGTTTATGTCTCTTTGATTGAGCCATAAGGCCCTCGATATTTATCTCTAGTAGGATTCCTCCTTGATCAGGGTGTTGTGGTATTCATTGATGAGGGAAATTTATTGCTTATGGAGTTGATCAGATCTACCTTCTCTTTCGATCTCCATTGAGATATTCATAATTTTCTATGTCATCTGTTGCTTGTGGAGCTTAATGATACCAAACACGTTGACCTTCCAAATCTTGAGCTGCTTTTGACTTCTTTAAGTTTTTGAGAAATTTGGAACATTGCTGATCCCTGAACATTCGTATCCCACCAGATCTTGATTAATATTATCCAATCAAGCCAACTCAAATGTAAAAGGTGGATTTTTGGTCCTGTGATTGGTGTTGGCACAAAGGAGTAGTGGACTATGGTTCGAAGTAGCTCTGGAGATAACACTGAGATAAAAGTGAAAGTAATGTAAGTTCCAATCCATTGATCTTAGTGCTCTGTCCAAACGGATTTGAATATGATTACGTCCCAGTCCGTGGTTAGACCAAGTGAAGGAGGCCCCATGCAGATCCATGTCAAATAATTCCCCATGTCTTATAAATTCAGCAAGGGCTTACATGCTATTGGGGCTAGCAAGGGAACCATCTTGTTTTTCTGAGGGGTAAAGAGTGATATTGAAATCTCCCATTAGCAGACATGGGAATTGTGCACAACTCTTTCTAAATTCCAATATGTCCTGCCATAGCTGTTTCCGATGTGGGTCCAACTTTGAAGTATAGATATTGATAGCAATCAAATATGTGTCTGAACCAACTTCCTAAAAGAGCACTCCCAAGAAGTTAGGATTTTTTATGAGGTAGTCACCATGTAGAACTTTGGGGTTCTAAATGGTGCGTAAACCCCTTGAATTTCTAGAGAAATTTTGAGAGACAAAGGAAGCATTCGACCATAATTTTGGAATGTTGTCTTCATTTTTGAGTTTAGTTTCCTGTAACATGATGATATATGGAGAGTGATTAAATCTAATATATTTCAGGACTCTTTTATTTTGCAAAGAATGGAGATCTCTGATATTCCATGAGATTATTCTCATCTTTTAGGTTTGGTTTTGTTCCCCACAACCATGGGGATGGTGCTCTGTGTTCCTTATGCCACATTGAGTGCTGATTCTTGTTGTAGCTTAATGTTGCTAGGAGTTATCCCTTTAGTTTTCTTTACTTTGATATCAACTTTATTACTATTGCTTATGGTAATATAGAGTGGATTTTTGTCTTCAGAGGATGGAGGAGAAGGTGAAATGGGAGTCTCAAGTTCAAGGATAGGGAGGGAAAAGGGAGGGGGAAAGGGGAAGGGGCTTCAACTGAGGGGACAGTGGAAGAAGGGAACTGGAACCCAATAGGGACAACAAATGAAGGGAAAGGAGTATCAACAGTGGAGATAAGAAGTGGTGATTCCTAGGTGGCCATAGTGGTGTCAGCAAGGGTGATTTCTCCATCTTCTAGAAGAGTGAAGGGGTTAGAGAGGTTTAACTCAGGGGACACCTCCAAGATCACTTTGGGTATGTAGTTTCCTTTCTTTTTAGGGGATATTTCAGGGTTTTTGGATTTATCTTGTAGCTTCCAAGGGAAAGCCAAGGCTCTATGGCCAATAATTTTGTAGATAGAGCAAACATGTGGGACATATTCATAATCAATGGGATGTGTCCAAACCCCAAAATTTGAGAGAAGATCAATAGATTTTAGTAGTGGACCACTAACATCAGCATTAACACATAATCACACATGAATAAATATAGTTTAAGCCTTAGTGGCCTGATCAATGGTGATGAGAGAGCCCATTGAAAGAACAATACCTTTGATGACCGCTAGATCCCAGAACTCCAGAGGAAGTCCTGGTAGATGAACCCAGATTGGAGCTTGCATCATTGTTTCCATTTGTGGATTAAAGCCCAGAGTCCATTTACAGATGTAAAAAAATCACTTACTAAAAACTAAGGTCTGCCAAGAAGAGCCCTCGTAGAGTCCTCTTTGATGCTGAAGGAAAAGAGGATGAAACTATTTGGCATGGTGAAAATCTCCAGGGAGCCACAAGGTGCCCATTTCAATCGTGCCCATTTTTTTATGTTCTCCAAAGGGGGTCTGGGACCCATGAGCTTGCTGACTAGTGATAGATCTCTAGATACAACAATTTCAGCAGTGATGTGAGAAGGAATCTACAGAGAAAGTGTCCTTTCAGTCAAGACAGGAGACAACTTCTCCGTATGGGGGGCAGAGGAGGGCCTAGCCACTACTTTTTTCCATGCCTCCTTTAGAGGCCGAGGTGAAAGACCACCTGAGTCAACAGGTGGGGACTCCAAGTCTAGACCAGGGGGGGTCTGATATCCAAGAAGGTGCCAAAGATCGCATAAGATTCAAAATCAACGAGAAGGAAAACCAGAGCTCCAAAAAAATGGGTCCCTTGAAGCCTACATTTTTGGTTACTTGAATTAAACCTAAGATTTGTATTTTTTTGTAAGTGTATGATTTTCCAATTGAAATAAATAAATAAAAGATTTATTGTGTTCCATTCTTACATAAGTTGGTGTGTGTATATGTTGATTTTGAGTGTTGAGTTCACCTAGCTACGCGATATAAATTTCTTCACTCGATCCATTGGTTATGAGTGCATCATTAGGCCTCATAAAAACATAATATTTTTCATGATTGGGTTTGTGAGGCTGTAGTGGGTTTTTAGTAGCTTTCAAAAAAGTCACAAATTTGTAAAAATTAATGAGTAGACATGACACATAGAGGATTTACCCTTAGAAAAGGAGGAAGAACACCAAGAGTTGTAGATTTTGAAGAGATGCTTCAAATGCACATGAACCAGGTTGAGTCTCTTCAAAGTTATTCATTTGTGTTTAAGCACATAAGTGGAAAACCAAATAGAGTTGTGGATGCATTGAGTAATAGAAGCTTTTGTTGAGTGAAATGAGAGTAGAGGTAGTTAGGGTTTGATTCCATGAGAGGGTTATTTTAGGAAGTTGGATTTTAAGTAGCTTGGGTAGCATGTAAGAACCTCACCAAAGTGGATAAAACTCCACGGTTGGATTACTTCATACAAGGGAGATTATTTTTAAAAAAAACATGAATTGTGTATACCTCATGGGTTTAATCAGAGATAACTTGGTAAGATAATAATGGCCAAATATGTGAGTGAATTTGAATAGGGTTGTGAAAAATCCACGAGCTTTCCAAGGTATTAAGGAAAAAAGTGAGAATGTACAGGTTTATACCAACAATTTCCAATAGAAAAAAGACCATGGGATGATATGAGCATGGATTTTGTTCATTCACTGCTAAGAACTAAAAATTAATGATCCTATTTACATTCTTGTTGATATATTTTCTAATATGACACACTTTATAATGTGTAAAAAGACTAGTAATGACATGAGCATTGCAAGTTTGTTTTTAAAAGTAGTTGTAAGGTTGCATGGGTTTCCAAAGATAATTGTCTTAGATAAAAAACCAAGTTTTTCAACCATTTTAAAAGAAATTTGTGGAGGAAGTTTGGTGTAATGTTGAGTTTCAATTCAACATATGTACAAATAGATGTTAAGAATAAAATACTCCAAAACCTTTTGAGTTTCTTGATTGGGAACAAGCCAAGACAATGTGATATGAATTTGGGAAAAGAAAAGTTTTCTTACAATAACATAGTTAATAGATGTATAACTAAGAGTTAATTTCAGATTATGTAAGGTTGTAGCTCTAGAGGAGTTGCTGAATTGAGAGATACAATTGATTTTCACCCAATGAGTGTTGAAGCAGTAGACTGTGCTAGGTATATGAAATAAATACATTAGTAAGCTCTAGAGATTTTGGAGATATACACAACATGATAATATAAAGAGGAAGCTATAAGAGTTCCATTTTGGAGAGCTAGTTTCAACTCATTTGAGGAAGGAGTGATTCTCAAAAGGAACATATGCCAAGTTAAAGTGAAATAAAATGATACCATGTTAGATCTTGAGGAATTTTCTAGCATACACCTATCAAATAAAACTCCCATATTCAATGTGGTAGACTTGAACACTTACAATGAGGCAAAAATAAGTGACCTTAACAAGAGTTATGATTCTTCAATTTCCATGGAACTCCATTTATTTGCTAAACTCTATGAACCTATGTGTAATTTAATACTTGAGCACTTTACATCTACATGGTTGGACAATCTTATATTGGATCCCTATATTTGAGAACCCAACTATAGATTTCCAAGGCCTACAAGTAAAATGAAGATAGATGTCCTACTAAAATTATGAAATAAAAAGGGTAAAACCAAGAAGTGAATAAATCCAAGGGGCATAATAATAATAAGACGACGAAATAAACTAAACCAAACCTATATTTACTCGAGCCTATAACAACGAATGACCAATAATGAGTACATACATACAAAATGAAAGACTAAAAAGGGTTATACATACTTACCTATAGTGTGTGTGTGTGACCGAGGATGCATAAACCTCCCTAGAGACAAAAAAATAGAGAGAGAGCATCACTATGAGTGGAGAAGGAGAAATATAAACAAGAAGATATCCGGTCCTAAATCACTATGGTGACCCAAATGCAAAAGAGGAAAGCTCAAAGACTCCAAAGTCAATCAATAAATATGATGTAGTGAAAAATAGTGTGAGTAAGAACAAGTATAAATGTGATAAAATGATAGTTAATTGGTGAAAATAATAAGGGTGATGGCTTCGTCCATAGAAAACCCAAAGCAAGTTCAATGACCCATGGGTGATGGTGTCGGACTTGGGGGAAACCCTAAGGTAATAGGCTAAAAACATGGGGAATAGTGGACACGAAGATAAACAAGGATGAATGATGAAGGTCAAAACTAATCAAAAGTAGGGATTATAACATGCAACAAGAGGAAAAAAGTGGACATAACATGACAGGTAGACATAATGAGTGAAATTTGTGATTAAAGGGAAGAAACAAGGCATGTATAGGGTGACTAAGGATTAATAAGGACATATCTCATATGTTGTGGTCTATCCCATATGAAAAAGTTTGATCATACCCAAATCTCGGTAGGCCCCTTAAGGAACCTACTCAGAAAGAGATTGCATTAAAAACCCTACACAAAATAAATGGTTAGTAAGTGTTAAAAATGTGGTGTATACATATGCCCTAACCAAAGCTCATCACGAGTCACAATAGTGAAACATGATATAGTCTTCAGAAAATATCTATGCAACATGAAATTGAAAGGAAACAATGAAAGTAAAGATGAAATGAAAGTGTTGTAAAGAAGCAATGATTGCTAAATGAAATATACCTACCTCATACTTACTTGTCGGTGTTGCTTGACTTACCTATGGTTGGTGTAATAGCTTCCTAGAACCCTAAATAAGTATGTATGAAAAGACACACTAGAAGGTAATTAGTAAAATAAGACATAAATCACCTAGCTAGGAGGGCCATGGGAAGGATGTTATGATGAACGTGGAGGTATGGTGATGAAAAATGAGCAAAAATTGGGGAAAGAGTTGTCAAAAGGATAACGTGTAATAGGTCAAAATAAATGGCATGAGATTATTGCCATTAAGATGGCAACATATCGGCACAATGTTTGCAGAGATTGTAGAGAAAAAGATGATGCAGGAATTTGAATATTTATGAGGGAAATCATGTTGACAAACCAATTTTGAATAGAAAATGTGAGATTTAATATAGTAAATGTGAGGAATTTATTTGTTTATTGTTGCTAATTTGTAGATTGAGAGAAACTGAGCTACGGGGTAATTCCAAATTTGGGTGATTTGAGTAGACGATATGGCACAGAGTACGAGGTGGTAGACGGAGGACGACTGAAGCATTATTCTTGATAAGTGGTATGCAAAGATCCTAGGTTGACCATGGAGTATTGTTCAGTTGGGGCACCACCATGGGTGTAGCTGGTGCATGATTTATATAGGGTCAAAGATGCATGTCAGGCCATATTTAGGTCATGGGACAGATGATATTATTGACCAGTTGGATCAATATATAGACCGGTTCCCAATGTATAGGTGGGACAGGGAGCATTTTGAAGTAATGAGGTCATCAGATGCCTCGATTTTTAGTACTTAAGTGGGCACATGTTGCCGACGAGTGACCTAGAACTCATATGAGATTTACCATCCATTAGCACACGTGAGTCCAAATGATGTGACATAGGGAAGTCGACTATATAGTTGAACGTGGATCAGTGGCCTAGTTATGCCCAAGGAATATTTCTTATAGGCCATAACAGAGGTTGACGAGTGTAGACACAAAATCGATGCACTTGGGATACATTTCTAGGGTCCTAAATGCCATACTAATGTATACAGTGATGTCGACATAAGCAAGAAAACTAGTGGATGACAACTCCTTTTGGCCTGTATTCGCTTTATCTACTTGCACTCTTTTTGGTCTTACACATCTTATAGACCTTTGATGACTACTTGACTGATTTAGATGTTTTATAGGTGCTCAGACAATAGAACCCAGTATAGAGATCAAAAGTTCTCAGGCATGCTCCTATCCCTCCTGGGCACTCCTAACTTGCCCCTCTATCTGTTTCTTAGATCTTTGGAAGGATCGAGCCGTTTGAGAAAAAAATGGTCACCTTTTTACAAGTTTTGGGTCAACCTTTCAATTTTCAATTATAGAAATTCAAACAAGGCTGGCTCATATATATACCTCTAACGCTACTACTACTCCTAATGCTGACTTGAGGGTGCTAGCATCATAAGCTATTAACTATTACCACCTATAGCTTGCACAAAGGAACAAGACAATTTTCAATCGATGCGTGACATCTAGCACACTCATACAAGGGACAATTGGCTGAACACTTCGCTCTGATATACACAGTCCATAGGAGGGGAACTTCATGTGTTATTTCATCTTACACATTTTCATACTTGGAGAAATCTAAGAGCCATAGCCCGCTGTTGCATAGTGCTCAGACTTTCACAAGGGCCAAACCAGGGCAACATTTGAAACATGCTGACATTAGCTATACATTAGAATTTTCAAAATCAAATTTAGGTGAGATCTAAGTATGTGGAAACTAGGCAACATGTCTTTCTGGTACTCAAGTTCACACATCTAATCAACCTCAACCATCAGGGGTCAGTTAGAACTTGCCTCCATCCTTCTACACACCATTCAGACAGGGGGAAACACATATGTGGTTTTTGCAGGTAGATCTGAAGCTAGTTACCTATTTTGCAAGTTAAATGGTATGATCAAAGGAATTGGAGTGAAACAAGAGCAAAAAAATAATATCAATAGTGAAGCTCTTCCTCTCCTCAAAAAGGATAAATAACCTGAGCATCTCTAGCTTTGGACACTAGCATCCCAGACTAGTCTCTTAGGAAATAAGTGATAAAATACATGTGGAATAATCCCTCATAGAATCACAACAATAGAAAACTAATATGCATAAATTATTACGGATCTGAAATAAAAGTGCTAGAATAAAAAAGAACACAACACAAAGAGACGGTATTTGATGTGGTTCACCCAATTCGGGCTATGTCCACCAAGAATCACTTGCTCATATTTTATTACAAAGCCACCACTTCTCTCAATAAAATACCCAAATATATTTGGAGCTATACTCAAAAAAAACTCTATAGAATTCACACCCCAAATTCACACACATCTATATTGTTACATCAACCCTACCATATGCAAAAAACCAAATAAATAGGCAACTGCTTAAGCAGTTTTACAATATCATGGGTATCCAAACTCATGGGCCAAAAACTGACCCATAAACTTATGGGTAAAAAATCCCATCCATATGAGAAGAATAACATTTCCCGAAATATCATGGGCACATTTTATGAGGACAAACAAATTTCTCAAGGACTACGCCCCAAACCTTGACAAGATAACTATGGAAAGTGTACATTCTTCAACACTTCCACAGATGAAAACAGGCTCCACAGCCTAAAAATCTGCCACTTGGAGACTATTTTTCCTCTAAGAAATCTTCTCAACCCCCGTCACTGTCATTTGTGAAAACCAACCAAAGCTGAACACAACTTCATTTTCTCCCATGTAACCACCCTTAGTCATCATGTTTTCAAGATTCTGACTGGTATGAATCTTCTCTAGCTTCAACTTCTCTTCCTCCAAATCTATCCTAATGAAATGGTACCTAAGCTGTATATGCTTCATCTTGGAGTGGAAAGTAGAGTTCTTAGGTAAGTGTCTATAGCACTCTAACTATCACTATACATCTTCCCTTCCTCCTGCTTATGTCCCAACTCCTCAAGAAATTTTTGTAACCAAATCATCTCGTTGTTTGTCTCTATGGTAATAACATACTCAACCTCTATGGTTGACAAATTCACCAAGCTTTTGTAGTCGTGAAATCCATCTCATTGTTGTCCCACCTATAGTGAAAATATAACCTATTGTGCTCCTCCCCTGCTGTCTACATCTCCATCTGTATTTGAATCCACATAACCATGCAAAGTGGTGTCTGATCCACTATAGCAATAAATTGTCCCCATGGTCCCTCTCAAGTACACTGAAGGATCCACTTTACTATCTGTCAGTGATCTTTACCTGGATCACTCATAAATCTACTCACTTCTCCCACTGCATGGGAAATATCATGCCTAGTGCACACTATGGCATACATCAAATTACCAAGTTGTTGATGAGTAAGGTACCTTGGACATATGGTTTTTCTCCTGTTCTGTCTTGGGATACATCTCCTTTGATAACTTGAAATGGCCTGCCAAAGGATCCCCAACCAATTTAGCATCATAAATATTAAACCTCTCCAAGGCATTCTTAATGTAATCTTCATGAGATAAAGTCAGCTTTCATTCCTTCCTATCCCAAGATATCCTCATACCAAGAATTTTTTTGGTTTCTCCCAAATCCTTCAGAGCAAAGGAGTCACTTAGCTGTCTTCTTGAGTACATTTTATTTCCTTTATTTTTTTACCTACAACCAACATGTCATCCGCATACAAGACACATGATAATATAACTGCCATCATTCAAATTTATTTATATACATGTAATGGTCAGAATGATATCTAATACAACCTTGTTCCATCATCAAGCTATCAAATTTCTTTATACCATTAATTTGGAGCTTGTTTCATGCTATACAAGCTTTTCTTCAGTTTGCACACCATCTCCTATTTACCTTTGACCTCATAGCCATTTGGTTGCTGCATATATAGATCCTCCTTCAAATCACCATGGACAAATGCAGTACCTTTATATCAAGTTGCTCTAAGTGTAAGTCTTCTAACTGCCACTATTCCAAGAATAGTTTCTAATAGAATTCATTTCTACTACAAGAGAAAAAATCTCATCAAAATCTATACCTTTTTTTTATGCAAACCCCTTGACTTGCAAATCCGAGCCTTGTATCTTTTCTTGCCTCCTCCTTCCTTTTTAACTCTATACACCCACTTATTCTATAATAATGCTCTTTTTGTCTTCAGGTAGCTTCACCAAATCCCAAGTCTATGGTTCCCCATGAGAGCTTGTTGCTCCTCATCCATGGCTTGCTCCCACTTCTTCCTGACATCTACCTACATTGCTTCGTCAAAGCTCTCTTTCTCTCCACTGTCAGTGAGTAATAAATAATAAAGAGAAGGAGAAAAGTGTTTAGGTTCTCTTGTTACCCTAAAAGAAATCCTCAATATAGGAGTTTGTGGTTCTTGTTGAGTAGGTTCCTCAACTGATTCATGTGTCACTTTCCCATCTGAAAGATCCTCTACCACTGCATATTATTTCTTGGATTCTTCCCTGTTTTTCTGACAACTGTTGCTTATACTTAAATTTCTCATTAAAGACCACATCCCTATATTGAATGATTTTCTTTTTCTTAAATTCTCCAATATTTATATCCAAATTCATCACCACCATAACCAATGAAAGTGCATTTTTTCTGATTTAGCCTCTAGCTTAGTCCTATCATCCTTGTCAATATGAAAAAATACCCTCACATCCAAAGACTCTAAGAAATGAGTAATCAAATTTTCTTACCATACCAAGCCTCCTCAGGTATGCCTTTATCCAAGGCAACTGGAGGGTCCTTTGTTTATCAAGTACACAGTTGTGCTCACCGTTTTTGCCCAAAAAGAAAGATGCAGTCCTACATGTAACCTCATGCTCCTAGGTAGCACATTCCATTATTGTTCTATTCATCCTTTCTAACACCCCCATTTTGCTGCGGAGTTCCTGGAACCATCTTTTCCCCATGGATTCCATTCTTAGAAAACTAATCATTAAAATTCATTGCTGCAGTACTCCCATCCATTATTTGACTTGAGACATTTTAGCTTAAGACATGTTTCATTCTTTACCAAGGCTTTCCCATTCAAAAAAAGTGTCAAATAGATCAGATTTTTTTTCTAATAAAATATACCCAAAATTTTCCTTGTTACATCATCAATAAAATTAACATAATAACTTGAACCCCCAGGAGATGATACCGGAGCTGACACTCCACACATCAGAATGTACCAGCTCCAACTTACTCTCTTTCTTTGTAGTTCCAACCTGGAGAAACCTTACTCGCTTCTACTAACCCATATATACAATCCTCACAGAACTCCAAACTTATTTTTGTATATCTCAAGAAAATCATTCTTTATGATCTCCATGTGTTTATGGCTCATATGACCGAACCTATAGTTCCAAAATGTTGTATATACTTTTGAAACCACAAGATTACAAACATTAGTGTTATCAGTGCTTAAGTACAAGGGTTTCAACCTTCTTTACCTATTTCCACCACAAGAGAACCCTTGGCAACCTTCCAAGAGTCTCCATTGTAAATGTCACAGTATAACCATCACTTCCCAACTACCCCGCCAATATCAAATTTCGTCTTAAGGTAGGCACATGTATGATATCCTTCAATAGGCATGTATTCCCATTCTACATCTTAACCCCAAACATAGAACCTTTTCCAACTATTTTACATGGCTCATCATCACCAAGAAAAACATGCCCCAAAATCCTATTTGAACATAATGAATAAAATAAATGCCTATGTGGAGTACCATAGAAAGAAGCCCCCAAATCTAAAACCCAAGATTCAGCAATATTGTACAAAGAAAGAATCAAAGCATCCTAAAATACATTACCCGTTGCCACATTTACCTCCTTGTTTTCTTCATGTTATTTCTTCTTGTCTCTGAAGCTCCCTACATTCCTTTCTTTGCATGCCCATACTTTTCATAGTGCTAGCATACTATCTTTCTTTTGGATTTTGAACTTGCCTGATCTTTTGATTTTCCATGACTTCCTCTATTCTTCTATCTCCCTCTAGTTTCCACTGTCAAATATTTCCCTGAAGTAGAAGATTCCCTAGATATTTTTCTTCACATTTCCTTTCTTAGAATCACCCCTACAACATCCTCAAACTTCAAACTTTGAGTTAGCTGGAACTGAGTTGCTTACCATCCATTACCAGGCTATTCCAACTCTCAAGTAAAGAGCACAAAATTAATAAATCCCTAACTTCTTCATCAAAATTCTATTGTAATCTAAGCAAACATATTTACAACCATATTAAAATCATTTTAATGATTTGTTACTGAACTATTCTCATACATATTCACATTAATTTTTTTTTTTCATTAAAAATATCGTGTTAGAGGCAGAGGGTTTTTCATACAACTTCCTTAATGCATCCATCAGTTCTTTTGTAGTCTTTTCCTTTGAAACATTAAGTAATACCGAAGATGCAAGACATATCCGGATTGTCCCCAAGTGCCTTCCTATCCAAAAAATTACATTTATGCATCCATCATGCTCGAGGGTTTGTTCAACTTTCTTAGATAGCGGAATATAAATATCCTTCTGATAAAGGTAGTCTTCCATCTGCATCTTCCAAAGACTGAAATTCTTCCCATGGAATTTATCAACCCTCGATCTTCCATCATCTGCCATAGAAAACCAAACCAGGCTTTGATACCAATTGTTAGGAAATAAGGGATAAAATATGCGGAAAAAGCCCTCATAGAATCGCAATAGTAGAATCTATTATGCAGAAAATATTACAGAGCTCAAATAAAAGTGCAGAATAAAAATAACACAACACAAAGAGAAAGTATTTAAAATGGTTCACCCAATTTGGGCTACATCCACCAAGAATCACTTGCTCATATGTAATTACAAGCGACCGCTCTCTCAATACAATACCTAGATCTATTTGGAGCTATGCTAAACAAACTCTACATAATTCACACCCAAATTTAGACACATTTGCAATGTTACATCAACCCTACCATATGCACAAAACCAAATAAGTAGACAACTACTTAAGAAGTTTTACAAAACAGTGGGTATCAAAACCATGGGCCAAAACCGTCCCATAAAGCTATGCGTAAAAAATCTCGCCCATATGAGAAAAACATGTTTCTTGAAATATCGAGCACGCTTTTTGAGGCCAAAATTTGTTTTTTCTCGGGGGTTGCTCCTTGAACCCCTACTACCGGGGGCTTCCACTCCCAGATCCCAGCTCGGGGCCTGACTCGACCCCGAACCGCTACGAGACAACTGTGCAAAAAGTGTACAATACTCTTAATTTACAGTTTTCAACACTTTCACACATGAAAACAAACTCCAAAACCTAACACTTTGTTGTAACGACACCATGCCAAAATGGTGGATGACTTCCAATGGGTCTCAGACCTTGTCATGGTCTCTACAATGTATTCTTGGCTCCTACTATGAATGTAAATGACTGTGCATCCCTTAAGCAATAAAACCATGTTTTGTGGAACTCTTGTCTTCCCTTTCTCATTTTTATTGCATCTCACCTCTCTATTTGCATTTTCTAGCATGCTGTGTGTATTCTCACTTGTAGTCCATGTGTTCATGTGTTGTGCATGCTTGAATTTTGAGCCTACATGTTGATCTGTGGACCGCGCTGTCTGCCCTCTTCTCCCGTGCCCTCTCTGTTTTTTTCATTGCTTGTGGAGAGAGATCGGCCCTTTCTCTGGCGCTTTTGACTTCCTTAGCTTAGGATTTCCCCTTTCTTCACATCCTTATATCCTGGGTCCCTTGGCATCGTTTAGTCCAGGATTTTCTTTCAGCATTAGGAGTAACAATATTTTTATAGGTAGGTAGAGGAACCAACCTTCTCAGGAGATCCGTCTCAAGCGCGTAAGGTCCCACAACTTGGAGATGGTTCCATTGTTGTCTCAAATGGCTTGATCCTTCTAGATTTGAGATGCGGGTGCAAGTTTGACGACCAACAATTATTGAAGGTATCAAGGAGGCTGTTAACACATGACATTTCTTAATTACAAGGCCTTGGATTCTGAGGCATTATGCAGATGGTGCGGGTCCCATTAAATGTAAACTTGATTAAGATGTTTTTGATGCATTGGAATTTTAGGTCCATAACATTTATGTGGAAGCCCGATGGTTAGATTATGGAGGTAATAATCAAACTGCAGGATGTCTATTCTATTCTAATACTTCCAACTCAAGAGTTGGAATGTTTTGTGATGTGATTACGGATACTAACAAGATGAGAGTAATCACATGATGGTATATGGGAAGCGATGAGTATTTTCTAAGCTCATTGATGATTAGATTGGGTAACATTTATGTTGCATAGCTTCTGGATATTCAGAAGGCCACTATTGCTATGGTTGTGATACAAGTCTTGTGCCACGAGGTAGATGGGGAAGTACTAATATTTGTGCTAGTGGAAAGTAGGGATGCTTCAGATACAGGGCTGATATAATTCAGTTGGGGCACAACCACATGGGTGTAACTAGTGCATGATATGTACATGATTTATGTTAGGTAGTTGCGAGTAGTAAGGCCCATCATAATTTTTCTAGCCTAGATATATGAGCAGTTCTTGATCTATAGGCCTATGGGTACACCATTACATGTATAAGGAGATGCCCTAAGGACTCTACAGTGAGAGAGAGGATCAAAAGTGTGACTATTGGTAGGTTTCAAGATATTTCCTTAAGTGAGACAAGAACAAGTAGTGTGGGATCCCTTTAGAGGGACATTAGACCAGTGACCCAACTAGCCAACTATGGTAGTAGTCGAGGGGATATATGAGATCATAGGGCATTAAATGTAGTGGGTGGAGACACACTTAGTAGACATAATTCCATTGTAGTTTTGGCTTATTGATAATGCGGCAACCCAACCTCTCATAGATTATCAACCAAGACATTTTAGAGAGGGGGGAGGGAGAGAGGGTTTGGTGATAGGCATACCGCCAATGCGGCCACACTAAGAGAGGCATGCCCCACATCTAAATGGTAGGTGAAAATGATAGGGGACCTGGAGGTGTAGGGAGACCTCAGATAGTGGAGGTTGAGGAGATCCCTGAGAGACACAATGTTAGAGTGGAGCGAGTAAAGAGGCCTTAGGGATGGTATCATTGTATTTAGGTGTAGCAATATCAGTGACACATGAGTCGATGATAGTATTGGATTGGAAAAAATGCTTGACTAGAGATTGATGAGTGAAAGTAATAGTAATAGGGATATTATTTAAATCCTTCTTATGTGATCATGGTCATAAGGAAGGAGTTAATTGGGAAATTAAGGCCTCAAGAAGATTAGATGTTCAAACATGATTATTGATTTCATTGGACTCATCATCATGAAAATCAATAATGTTGGGAAGAGTATGGACCATAACCTCAAGGTGACCATTATAATCGCAAAGAGAATATATCAGATAGTTGAAGTGATGATATTATTTAAATGGGATAGTAGGGAGTTATTATAGGGTAGGAATTTTTGAATGTCCCATGTTATTGAATTAGGTCAAAGTTCCAAGGTTTGGTCTTGCATTGTACTTTATAGACAACACCTACGTGTGAAAACTTAACACATTGACATAAAAATGACACAACTACACACATGTGGTGAGTCCACTATTGACATATGAGGATATTATAAAACAAGTGAATGGTAAGAGGAGGCACACTGATAGGAGGCCAAATGTAACCCATAGGGGGAATCTATTTATGATCATAGTCATGGCACATGCTTCTAGTAGATTGTTAAATTATATATAGAGTAGCCCAGTGTCTTTATGAAGTTAAGAGAAGTGACATAAGTACCAAAACCTTCATGTATGAGGGATATATTAACCCTACTATGGCCAATTTGAAGTGAAATAAAGAGGGGAGGATCGTCAACATGAAATAGGATATCATTAGGTATCATGGAATCAAGGGGAAATCAGATGCATGAAGAACGATATGTAGAAAGGTTGACATAAATGGACCTCTTCGAATTATAATATAATTCTCTCTTTCGAACTAGGTAGGCTAGGATGCTACCCTAAAGTGGGTAAAAATGTATATTCATAGCAAAGAGTTCTATCATGAGATGCTCACAATGTAGGTGTGATTTATGCAAGAGTTTTAAGAATGGGATTTGGCTAGGAAGATGAGAAATTTCTATGAGAGGATACCATTCTTTAAGACTGGGATGTGAAACGGTCTGAACCTGGGAGGGATAAATTTGAAAATATTATGAAGGAGTTCTAGAAGTGGGATGTGATCTATCATTTCTATAGGATTGACCATGGTAGAAGTGCTACCATAGGTCCAATGGTTTAGGATTGATTAGAGGCTGAGATGAATGGGATCAACCTTGTAGGATTTTTTACACAAGGGACAATGACATTTATATAGACTAAAGATTCAGGTATAGTGGTTGGGTTATGATGTGATTGTTGTGAGGTATATAGATAGATGATCTTATAAGGGCTATCATGAGATGAATGAGGATACGAGGGTTCAATACAATTAATAATATGTTTAGAACCATCCATGTGAACGAATTTTTAGTAGAGGATGTAGTAGAGGGATATGAGGTGTCAAAAATGTTGGTGGCTTCCTTACCATCTTGATTAGTGCTGGATTTTTCAGGTTTAGAATGATCAGGAAAAGGGTCATTGTATATTTTGAGACAATCATTATCCTGATGAACTGATTCATGTTGATAATTTTGTTGGGATTTTTAACGTGCCTTGATGGCATCGTCTAACCTTTCCTAAGTAATAGATTCATGGTCAAAGTTGTTACCAAGGAGAAATATGTAGGCAAAGGATCAAAGAGCATGTTAATTTTTGAATGAATGGCTCCAATTTAAGTGCCACCAAATAATTTTCTCTCATCATGCCATTGAGGGAGAGGAAAAAATGGATCTAATTCCATGGTAAATGGGAGAGGTAGTCATCATTATATCTCTTCTTTGATAGAGGTTGGTGATAATCAATATGAGAGGAGGTAGAGTGTAATTGGGTAGAAGATCAACGATGTTATTGATGGTCCTATTAGAAGTACCTCAAGGAAGAATATCCATGACTCTGTCATCAGTAACATTCTTGTTTCTAGGATGTATGAGGATTTAGATGTTCTTAGGGGCATGCTACTTTGGAGAAGGATTATCAAAATATTTCATGAGATAATATTTGCACTTGAATTGTTTGAATTCTTCTTCCAAAGATGTAGGGGAAAATTATCTGACCTTGTAGTGAAGATGAGGCTCAAGTGCTCTAAGGAATAATTGGAATAGGCTCCCATTAGGCATGTTGTGTTTAGTTGTAGTGGATAAATTCTTCCAATGTTTGATGAAGGCTTGTGAAGATTTTTTTTCCATATGCTTGCAATTGATGAAGCCATTAATATTGTTTTTAGGAAGGTCATCATATTGCAATTCACTAACTATGGTGGTCACCAAGTTCTCTAGTTTGACAATGGATTTAGTTAGGAGGGTGTGATACCAATCCAAGGCATATCCTATGAGGGTTTTGGCTAGGATCTTGGTAGCTAAATAATAGTTATTTTGGACCCTGTCCTTATAAATATTACTAAAGGATTTGATATGAAGAGTGGCATTAGTAGAACCATCATAAGTGATGGAAGGGGAAACACCTCTAATGTCCATAGTAGCGATATAAGGAGGTAATGGTTATTTCTGGATGTTTGAAGGGTATTTTTATAAATAAGAGGTTGTGCAACGGGAACTCCACTGGGCCCAACCGAAAGTGAAGGGGAGTGACCTTAATTTTTCATGCCCTAAGAGACTGTTTGAGGTTGATTGGTAAGCTAAGTTAGGCTGGTTTGAAGCTATAGAAAATCATTAGTAACCATGGTTTGCTGTTGACTTAGGCAGGAAAAGACATGCATGACGAGTTGGGTAGAATATGTATTAGGATAGGTATTAATATTGTTGGATCAATTGGGATTTTATCTATTTATGGAGGGGTCATAATGGTTAATATAAATATCTGATTTATGAAGGAAGTAGTCATCAAGGCATTTGCATAAAATCTTGGGAGATTTTGCTACATACTCAATAAATTGCTGTAAATTTTTTCACATAGATGGAGTATAATCAGGTTTAGGAGCATCCTCGTATTCCCCCTCTTCTTTAGGTTTGAAGACATGTTTTCCCACATTGGACTTGGTTTGTACATTTGAAGGTGGAGGCTTGTTTTTAGTGTTAACTCATATGACAAGACAATCGAAATTATATGGATTTAGCTTAGGAAGGCCATAATTTTGGGAATTATTTTGATTAGGTAGGGATCGTTCAATTAGAGAGGAATATGAACCTCCTAACAAGTATTCCATAGCGAAGTGAATTCATTTTAAGAAATCTTACTAGAGATGTTTTTTTTAGATGAGATTGGTCATGCAATGATTTTACACAGGGGCTGATGGCATCTGAGTTGCTGATTCATAAGAAAAAAGAGAGATGGGATATATCATGTAGAAAACATACACATGGGCCGATGGCGTATGTAAGTGTTTACTTAGTGAGAACAAGATCAGCTGTGCACTAGGGCCCTGCACAGGGGAAAACAATGTAGAAAAAGTTAGAGAGTGGAGTGAATATGACCTAGCACAGGGAAAAATAAGATTCATGCCGGGTTCACCAGAGTGTATTATGGGTAAAAGAGAGGTTCCCAAATGGGTTATCAAGTATAATGATTCAATATAAAATCAGTTATATCTTGCAATTATAAAGATGCTCAAGGAGCACTAAAGTCATAAATCTAGAGGACAGTAGCCCTAACTTTAGGATAGTTATAGGTGTCCAAGGCCTAAAAATAATATAAAGACAGGTATAATAATAGGATTATGAAATAAATAAGAGTACAACCAAGAGGTGGATAAAGCCAAGGGGTGTAACATTAAGACAATGCAATAAAGTAAAGCAAACCTATATCTACTCTATCTTATAACAACATGTTGGAAAAATATTTTTTCAAGGACAAAAATGAGATTTTGTCAATGCTCATGGGACAAAGTGCCTCTGCTTATAAATGGGGTAGCTCCCATTTATTGAAACATGGAAAAGCAATACACTAAACTATCTCTCGGGCTGGTCATAAACTAGGGAATCTGTGGAAATTCCCTTGTCGTAATTGCAACAATATTTTAAGAGAGGAAAAATATAGGTGAGTGCGTGGAGAACAACGAGGAGGAAATGCATTAGTGACCTAAACCCAAATATCACTAACTACTGTTAGGAAATAAGGGATAAAATATGTGCAACAATCCCACATAGAATCATAATTATAGAAACTAATATGTAGAATAATAACACAGATATGAATTATAAGTGTAGAAAAATAAAAAAACACAACAAAGAGACAATATTTGACGTGGTTCACCAAATTTGGGCTACATCCACCAAGAATAACTTGCTCAAATTTTATTACAAGCCACCTCTCTCTCAATACAATACCCATATCTATTTGGAGTTGTTCTCAACAAACTCCCCTGAATTCATACTTGAACTCACACACCTATAATGATATGTCACCCATCAAAATTACATTAATAACAAACTACTTATATAGTTTTACAATACAGTGGGTACCAAAACCATGGGCCAAAACCTTCCCATAAACTTATGGGTAAAAAATCCCACCTATATGAGAAGAGAACGTTTCTCGAGGTATCAAGCACATTTTTCGAGGCCATTTTTTTCGTGTACAATCATCAACACTTCCACACATGAAAACAGGTTCCACAATATAACAATCTCCCACTTGGAGACTATTTTTCCTCTGAGAAATCTTCTTAACCCTTCACTGTTATCTGTGAAGACCAAAAAAATATGAACACAACTTCAGTTTCACCCTTGTGATCACCTTGGTCATCATGTCTGCAAGATATTGACTTATATGAATCTTCTCCAGATTCAACTTCTCTTCTTCTAAAGCTGTCCTGATGAAATGGTACCTTAACTGTATATGCTTTGTCCTAGAGTGGAAAGAAGAGTTCTTAGCTAGGTGTATAACACTCTGACTATCACTATGCAGCTTCCCTTCCTCCTGCTTATGCCCCAAATCATCAAGCAATTGTTGTAACCAAATCATCTCTTTTCTTTCCTCTGTGACAACAACATACTCCACCCCCATGGTTGAAAAAACCATAATCTTCTGTAGTCATGAAATCTAGCTCATTGTTGTCCCACGTATAGTGAAAATATAACCTGGTGTGCTTCTCCTACTGTCAACATCTCCAGCCATATCTGAATCTACATAACCATGCAAAGTGGTGTCTGATCCACTATAGCACAAAAGTGTCTGCATGATCCCTCTCAAATACTGAAGGATCCACTTTACTACCTACCAATGCTCTTTACCTAAATCACTCATAAATATTCTCACTACTCCCACTGCATGTGAAATATCAGGCCTAGTTCACACTATGAAATACATCAAATTGAAAACCGTTGATGAGTAAGGTACTTTAGAAACCTAGTTTCTCTTCTGCTCTGTCTTGCGACATATCTCATTTGATAACTTTAAATGACCTACCAAAGGAGTCCCAACTGGTTGAGCATCCTATATATTAAACCTCCCCAAGACCTTCTTAATGTACTCTTCCTGAGATAAAGTCAATTTCAATTCCTTCCTATCCCTAGATATCCTCATACCAAGGATTTTTTTGGCTGCCCCCAAATCCTTCATAGCAAAGGATTCACTTGGCTGCTTCTTAAGTACTTTTATTTCCTACATATTTTTACCTGCAACCAACATGTCATCCACATACAGACACATGATAATATAACTTCCATCTTGAAATTTCTTTGTATATATGCAATGGTCAGAATGAAATCTAATATAAACTTTCTCCATCATGAAGCCATAAAATTTCTTATACCATTGACATGGAACATGTTTTAGGCCATATAAGCTCTTCTTCAGTTTGCACACCATCTCCTCTTTACCTTTTACCTCGTAGCTCTATGGTTGTTGCATATATAGATCCTCCTCCAAATCACCATGGAGAAATGCAGTCTTTACATCTAGCTGCTTTAAGTGCAAGTATTTTGCTACCACTATTCCAAGAAAAATTCTAATAGAAGTCACTTTTATTACAGGAGAAAAAATATCGTCAAAATCTAAACATTTTTTCTATGTAAACCCCTTGACCACCAACCAGGCCTTGTATCTTTTCTTGCCTCCATCTTCCTCTTTAAATATGTACACCTACTTGTTCTATAATTCTCTTTTTCCTTTCGGTAGCTTCACCAAATCCAAAGTTTGGTTCTCCATGAGAGCCTGATGCTCCTCATCCATGGCTTTCTCACACTTCTTCCTGGTATCTACCTGCATTGCTTCATCAAAGCTCTTTGGCTCTCCACTATCAGTGAGTAATAAATAATAAAGAGAAGGGGAAAAACGTTCAGGTTATATTCTTACCCTAGAATACCTCATCAATATAGGATTTTGGGGTTCATGTTGAGTAGGTTTCTGGATTGATTCATGTGTCACTTTCCCATCCAGAAGATCCTCTACCACTGCATATTTTTTCTTGGATTCTTCCCTATTTTTCTGTAATTGTTGCTTATATATAACTTTCTCATTAAAGACCACATCCCTAGATCAAATGATTTTCTTGTCCTTAATGCTCCAACCTTTACATCCAAATTAATCACCACCATAACCAATGAAAGTGTATTTTTTTGATTTAGCCTCTTGCTTGGTCTTATCATCCTTATCAATATGGATAAACACCTCACATCCAAAGACTCCAAGAAATGAATAATCAACTTTCTTACCATACCAAGCCTCCTTAGGTATGACACCATCCAAGGCACTTGAGGGTCCTCTATTTATCAGGTACATAGTTGTGCTCACCGCTTTTACCCAAAAAGAAAGAGGCAGTCCCACATGTAACCTCATACTTCTAGCACATTTCGTTAATGTCCTATTCATCCTTTCTAACACCCTATTCTGCTGCGGAGTTCTTAGAACCATCTTTTTCCTGCGGATTCCATTTTTAGCACAATAATCATTAAACTCATTGTTGCAATACTCCCCTCCATTATTTGACCTGAGACATTTTATCTTAAGACCTGTTTCATTCTCTACTAAGGCTTTCCATTTAACAAAAGTGTCAAATACATAAGATTTGTTTCTAATATAATATACCCAAAATTTCCTTGTTGCATCATCAATAAAAGTGACATAATAATTTGAACCCCCAAGAAATGATACCTGATCCGGTTCCCACACATCAGAATGTACCAGCTCTAACTTACTATCTTTCTTCGTAGGTATAACCTTACATTCTTCTATTTCCCATATATGCAATTCTCATAGAAATCTAAACTTGTTTTTGTATATCCGGGTAAATGTATCTTCATGATATCCAAGCCCTTATGGATCATATGACCAAGCCTATAGTGCCATAATGTTGTATCTACTTCTGAAGCCACAAGATTATGAGCATTAGTGTTATCAGTGGTTAAATACAAGGTTCTAACATTCTTACCTCTTTCCATCACTAGAGAACCCTTGGTAACTTTCCAAGAGTCTACTATAAATATCAAAGTACAACCGTCAGTTTCCAACTGCCCTGTCGATATCAAATTTTATCTTAATGTAGGCACATGTTTGACATCCTTCAATATCCATGTATTCCCATTCTACATCTTAACTTGAATAAAACCTTTTCCAACTATGCTGCAAGGCTCATCATCACCAAGACACACATGCCCAAAATCTCCTTCAACATAATCAACAAAATAATGCCTATGTGGAGTAGCATGGAAAGAATACCCGGAATCTAAAACCACAGATTCAACAATATTATGCAAAGAAAGAATGAAAACATCCTAACATACATTACCCACTGCCACATTTTCCTCCTTGTTTTCTTCCTGTTGTTTCTTCTTATCCCAAAGCTCCCAACAATCCTTCTTTGCATGCCAATACTTTCCACAGTACCAACATACCATCTTGCTTTTGGATTTTGACCTTACGCAATATTTCAATTTTCCACGACTTCCTCTATTCTTCTGTCTCCCGCTAATTTTCACCGTCAAAGCATTCCATGTAGTATAAGATTCTATGAAGATTTTTCTTCACATTTCCTCACTTAGAATCACCCCTACAACATCCTCAAACTTCAACTTTGAGTTAGTTGGAACCGAGTTGCTTAC